>JAODKC010000039.1:232356-285207 GCA_026777985.1 Mormyrops attenuatus
TCATTATCTTCCTGGCTTTGGTCCAGCACCGCTTGGTGTAGATGGACTGCAGGTCAGGGAGCTCAGCGCGAATGATATGTTCGGCTGCTCGTACCACTCTTTGGAGAGCCCGTCTGTCCTGCTTGGTGCTATTCCCAAGCCAGGTGCAGATATTTCCCATCAGGATGCTCTCGATGGACCAATATAATTAAGCAACATGAGTTGCTGTTAAGGTAGCACCCGGTCATTTAATTTGTTTAGCAGATGTTTCCATCTCATCCAATGTAGATCTTTGAGAGAAAGCAGGGTCAGACAGTTCCTGGAGGAACTGGCAGTTTAGGGCCCAGTGTTCAAGGAGTCAACAGTAAACTGGGAATTGAGCTGATGACCATTTGATTACTGGCATGGCATCCTAACCTGGTCACACCACCTCCTGTAATTAGTGGTATGTAGGATTGCTATATTTCTAATCAACATAGCAGCTGAACGAAAATGAGCTATTTCAGCTGTACAGGTATCTAAAACTTTCATCCAGTGTGCCTTTAACTGTGATATTTATTAGAAATTGTTATCAGCTGTTTTTCTTGCAGTGTTAAGAAAAGAAACCCTGAAACCTATACAATATAATCAGAACCTGTAATACAACAAATATCCTAGCTCTGTAGAGATGCTATCCACCATAACTGTGCCATGTAGTCAGATTATAATAACTGTAAAAGGATGACAAACTGACATCTTGTTTATACAGTAAATAATGGATTTTTTTTATGTCAGTCTTGATGTCAGGATTTGCAGTTGAGTACTAAAGGGAAGATACTTTCTCTGATTTATATGTTATGCAATGGTGGATTATTTATTAATTAAGTAGCACGATCTGCCAGAATGTTTTTAATGTTGCGATTTTTCTTCCTTCGGCACTCAAGATGCAGCAATCTTCCTCTCTCATTACAAAGCTGCTTGGGTTTAAATGCATCTTTAATTGGATGGATGCAGCAATGCATGTCGGCTGAAGCGTGCCAGGCTAACGCGAGGCTCCAACGCTAACCATCTTAGGTCTGACGCAAAGCTGTGCAGTTCTCTGCTTGAGCTAACTAGGTGAGCCCGGTTACGCAGGTCCACAGCCACTATCAGTCATCCGGTCAGTGGTATATTCTTGATGGTTAATTAGTGGCCATATCAGGATATAATGAGCATCATGTTTGGAATTACGGCTCATTATCGAACCATGAGTTACACCACTGGCACGTGGAGGAACATATGGCTTCTGGGACGTTTTCTGACGGTCGTGTCTGAGTTTCTTGATGCATTTCCAGGGAAAGAGTAATAGCATCTCATCAAGCCTGTTCCTGATTGTCTCTCCAAATGGCTGCATGAAAACTCGCCTGTGTAATTGTTACACTGAATAAAATAAAGGCTTTTGTCGTACATCAGCAATCCTTAGCCATTAAGTGACATTCAGAACTGCTGCATCTTCTGAAATATCCCTGCCAGTGAAACATCACCTGTCACATGTCACTCAGCTGCTTGCTGATTGGCTTCCATTCAGGAAGTGACGAACAGATCCACAAAGTCACGTTATTGTTAAACTGAACAGCTGGCCTGCTTGTATTATTCTAGTTACACTTTCTTAAAATGAAATACAAATCATGGAATGTATGAAGGAATAATGAGTTAAATGCAGAAAAAATCCTGTGATAGGAATTATTCTTTGTTATATTGGCTCTGTATTCTGAGAACCCAAACTGATCGGATAAGCAATTGATTAATTGACTAATTAATTGAGAAATAAACGAAATGCGAAGACAATGGAAAAAGAAATGGGTGGTGATACTGAGTAATTATTCTGTGAATGCCAGCCATGCTGTAATGACAACAGAACAGTCATGTTTCATTAGGGAAACCTACAGGACAAGCGCCGAACTGTTCAAAGTTAGTTAAAATTGTTCACTGATCCGGTTCCAGAGAAATTCAGCTCATGCATTAGACACTGTTCGTTTGTCATATTTTCACCAGATACAGGTCTAGCTTGTTCTGAGAATCGTATAGAGATAAAGTCAGAAATTTCATTGTGCTCATTCAACCAAAACAATTCCAGTCTGCCTGCCTGTCGGACATCAGTTAGACATCCTTTGGTACTTGTATTGAGAATCAATGGTCGTTGCTGGGGATCTGGTGCATTTAAACACCATGCTTCTGCTTTAGAAGGTCTGTCCATTACCAAAAGAGTGCCATAGATTTCAATTCTGTGGTAAGATCTTAAAGAAAATTTTGTGTAGAATTTGCCAAGGCTATACAATTATAATATAAAAGCATACATTTTAAAAGGGACTGGATGGAGTCACCTCATACCTCCAATGTTACAGGTTCAAATAGTCATGCAGGTCTCCCATGTGTGGTGTTCTGCCTCTGTTTGGGCGAATGAGAGAATATTTGTGAACTAGGAATGGTAAGATTCACCGATTCGCAGCAGACACAATTTGGGATGAACTCAGGATACATCGTTTCTGACATCTTTGCATCAGTCAAATCTGATTCATTATTATATACTTATTAGTATAAAGGCCTTGTACCTTTATAATATAAAAATGTGACAAAAATTCGATTTTTAGATTGATCGCCCATATCTAAACTGTTTCCCAAGAGCATTCTCTCGTATCTGATTCTCCACTGCTGTCAGTGGCCAATTCTCATGAAGTCTTTAGGCTAAGTCTGACGTGAGTTGGAGATGTGTCCAGAAATACATCACATCGCATTGCATGGAATCGCATTGACTTGAAACAGGGTGGAATCATTGTATCGCATTAGTAGTTGCTTCATATGTATCTTTAATGCATCAGATCATTGGCAATGCATCTCGATGTGTATTGCATCAGCCTTAGTGATGGAGATGCACATCCCTAATGTGTATATGATGTGTATGTGATGGATTCATAGCCAGTGCAAAATGACCCTGCGCCATCTGCTTACCTGAACATCGGCTCAGGATAATTGTGACCCTGAATGAGCTGAAAGGATGGCGATCTCGATGGAGAGATGGATGAAGAAAGCATTTTTTGCCCTTTATCTGAATTGCCATATATGAGGGAATTTCTGCAATGTTCTCGATAAATCTGGATGCATTTCATACAGTCATTTCTCTCAGTGACCTGGGAGGGTGTTTGCATGAAGCTTAGGAGACTGATGGAAAATCAAGTACAGAAGATCTTTTCTCCCAGTCTTTCTCTCTGTGGATCTTCATATAAATGGTTTAATAAATCAGTGGCATCTGCATTCTTTCCTTCAGCTGGATTTTGGCATTGAAGGCCCTGGGTTTGCTCATTGAGTTCTGTACTCACACAATGTCCAACGTGTGGAAAGAGTCTTGCCTGTTACAGAGGGATGCAAGTTTGCAAGATGACAAATGGACAACCATCTGTTGGCTGACGTCGTATTGGATTCCCTTAGACCGTTTATTCTGATGTGTGGATTTAATCAGCAGCCTCACGCCTCCAGTTCTGCTGAGTTCGGTCCTCTGGGGCCTCGACTGCTCACTGTGGGCAGAGAGGTGCACCTGCGAGATGGGTTGTGTGCCAGATTTTGGCTTCCAGGCGTTCTCTCTCTCTCAAGGGATTTGTTCTCATCCTTCATTTTTTTCACATCCTTTTCCTCCAGAGGATGCTAATCAAGCACGGGCTCAATACCTAGTCTCTAAACCCAGGTTGTCGCTTATTGCTGTCTCTTCCCCGCAGGTGTGCGGCCTGGCGGGCGGCACGCCCCTGGCCTGGCTGCTGCAGCGCCGTCTCATGGGGACAGCGTGCTAAAACGATTACTGCCGTGCAGCTTCCCAACAGGTCATTAGTACAAAGGAACTTTGCTTTTCTGAATAAATTGTTTTATCCTCTTTGGTTAAATACACCGGACCTCAAGCCCACACTGTACCTTCAAGTTTCAGCACGGTACGTTTAAATCATGGTAAATCACTGTACATGTAAATCAGGGGCGTGGTAAGGATCTTAAAACATCCTGGGCTTAGCCCCGTGACCTCATCTGGTCACCATGTTGAATTCTCTCTCTCTGAAGTTATGATGATGGTAGCACTTCACACGTTTTGGGAAACACAGCCCTGGACTGGTTTGCATGTAACTGTCAAACTGAGAATATGCCTGTTAAAACACTAGACCTAAACAAATCAATCAGGGCTCATTTAGATTCATTCAGGGCTTCAGCCCCCAGTGCCCCAAGTTTGTGATGTGAAACCTTTAAAACTCAGCACTGTCTCTTTAAATCTCAGCACTGAGCTAAATTCACACTCTGTGAATGAGGTTTGTGGGGACCCAGGTCAGCGTACTTTTAGGCTACAAAGGCTCATGACTCAGATGCTTGGGTGACTATTACTATAATTGCGTCAAGTGTTTATTCAGCATAAAAAGTCTGACCATTCGAATGACTGAAAGCGGGGATAACTTTTCATGTGATTGTTCCTTTTCTGAAGCAGACCGCTAGGTCACTTGCAGGCACATGACATGGCGGCAGTTTGGTAGTTACTTGTATTTGATCTATCATCACAGTCCAAACCCGTAAAGACTTTGAAATATAAGCAGTGTCAGGATAAATCACATCACGGCTGAATAAAATGAAAAAAAAAGGTTAAAATGTTTTGATTAGGAGGTATATGAAACTGAATGTTCCAAAAGTGGGGAGTAACTTTGTAATGGACTTGGATGGGTATGGTTTTGTAAACATGTTAGTGATTCCAGTTATTTGCATTTAATGCATGTATGCATTCACAGTTAATGCATGCTTAATGCGTATTTTGTTGCATGTTACAGACAATAACGGCCATACACTAATAATCCAGAGGTGCCAGTTCTCTGCAAAATGTCTTGCTGTTTTTCCTCCAATGAACATGCCACAATGTAATAAATACATTGAAATATGAAAAGCTCTTTTCCAGAAAAGATGGCTCTGTGTGTGTGGATTATATTTATATTACATTGTGGGGGACTAAATGTCCCCCACAGTGTAATAACCTCTTATTTGGTTTTGTGGGGACCATTTTTCAGGTCCTCACAAAGATCTGTGAATGCAATGAAGAAACTAAAAATGCCCAAGTCTTGTATTTTGTTTGGTTACTTTTGGTTAAGGTTAGGGCTGGGTAGGATTGTGATTATGGTTTATCCCATAGAAATGAATGGAAGGTCCCCATTTAGATATGTATGCGGGTATGCATGTGTGTGTGTGTGTGTGTGTGTGTGTGTGTGTCTGTGTGTGTGTGTGTATGTGTGTTTGTTTGCTGAATTCCCCTGGTGGAGAAATCAGCTGCCTTGTCATTTCCGCTGCAGCATTTGCTTAGCAGTATTTAAGTGTAAAAAATCATTTGGATTTTAGGGTAACAATGATAACAAACCATCCACAGGCAAAGCAGTTTTGTGTGGTAACTTAATTTTTTTTTCCCCCTCACTGCTGGGGAAGAACACGTCAGATCCGATCTACAGAGGCTTATAGATAACAGCGTAATGGCTTTTCAAGGTGATTTGCCCCAGGTTGCAAGTAATAAGCTTCCTACTAGAGATTCCGGATTTGCTGAATTTAAACCCATTTTCAGCCCTGCAATCTAACAGCGGGGCGGGAACTTCTTAGCTCTGCCAGCATCACACTGTTTCCGTCTGAGAGGCACCGTGGCTTCGCAAGCTGTTTAATATGCGGCGATATGTTTTAAAAACTTGCACGTTGCCACAACGCCGTGCGCCTAATCAGCTCCAGAAGGCCGTGCCGCTGGCGTTGACCTAGAGCCAGTGAGATCAGAGACATTTTTGTCGGAGACGCATCATTGTCGAGACAGAAAGCCTCATTTTTTACGCTGTCCAGAGTTTGCTGACTCATCGGTTTGCTCTTCTGCTGGATTCATTTGTATTTATTCAGATTCCATTTTAAAGGAAGTCAGTGTCTATTCTCTCTTTGCTTCCTGCAGAACTCAATAAAAGCTGAACTAACTGTTATGAGTTTCTGGCCTGTTGTTGCTGAAGTGCTATTAAGGGGCAATAAAGATTTGCCAAACGTGCACCCAAGTCGCTAAGCTAACGACATACAGCTCTGTCCTCCACCATACTTGTGGGCTTCTCAGTGTCCTCCACAGGAGCACAGGAACGATATTAAGTTTGGCATTCAGGAACATATTTTATTGGTCCAATTGAAGATTGTTTCAAGAAACCACAATACTCTTAGACGTTGATCAAGGTGGGTCAGTGAAATCTGCCTTAATCTGTCATGGCTTAATGTCTTAAATATATACTGTATAAATGATTCATCGACAAGGCACCAGTGCAAAAAGAGTAAATCTCCCGATGGTAAGCCATGTTTGGTGACCCCGCATCCAGACAAAGTATCCCTTCGATAATACTCTCAGTGGCCTTAGAAGTCAGAACTTCAATAATAAATCATTTTAAAACGTCTCAAGAAAACCCCAGCCAGTGACCTGAAATGTCTGACAGAGGTGATTTATGGAGATTACGCTCTCACAGTTAAACGATGGAAACCAAAACGCTTTGGGATTGCCCCACCTCACGGCACATAAAAATATAAAGGGAAGCTAATTTGGGAAATATTTCCACACTGTATGCTTTAAGTTCCCCACTGCATTTGGTGGAAAAATCCCTGGATTCACACCCCCTGTCCACAGTTTGGCTCCTTGACCGACCACGCCGTGAGTTAATCTCACCAGCTGGGGATCTTGTCGGTGAAGTTCTCTCACAGCATTGAATGTATTCACCTAGTGGAAAGGGTTCAAGAAACAAGTGTGAAAATAGGCGATTTCTTCTGTCTAGCTGCAGTGGAGTCACTTTGCAGTCTGGGTTATACAACAAGGATAAAAGGATGTACAATATTGCAATCACTGGCCTAAGAGTTATACATAAATCACAACTGGTCACAACACCGTGTTTACACGTCATGCGCTGTCCTCTTTTCAGGTTCCCTGTTTATTATTTTCTCTCCTCTTTCAATCTTCCGCCGATTCGTCAGATTGTTGTATTTCTGTCTATTGTACTTGGCAGTGTGTTTTGCGAAGCTTGTTTTTCCAGCCAAAATGGGTTTATATCAGGCTTTGGTTCAAATCGCTCAGCTTAAACTAAAAGTCAAACTGATTTCGTGTTTTTTTTCTTTTCTCCAAGCTAAACAGAGATGAAGAAAAGCAACTAGGTCTGGTGCGGCATGAGCAGGGAAATGCAACGTGGCTCACGGGTGTGGTTGGACCTGAATGCTGCATGACCTTGCAACCATTTGCATGATTTCTTGGTATTTGAGTGTAGAACAGAAAAATCAGTGCTGAGGTCAAGCTATTGTTTTCTTGTCATTTATTGACAGATATATTTTAAGGAATAGAAATTGTAGAGGGGTAGCATGGTGCCTTATAGCTCCAGGGATGAGGGTGCCAATCTCACCTCCCCTCTGTTCTATGTTGCCCAGCTCTACGCTGCTACAGCTTCCTCCCCCATCCATAGACATGCAGTTAGGCCAACATGCCACCCAGGGCTTTCCTGTATTGTATCCTAAGCTGCCTGGGATAGGCTACAAGCCCCTCTGTGACCCCGAAGAGTCTAAGCAGCTGGGAGATAGACAAACTGACAAAAGTAAATTGCTATATACAGTATAGGAAATTAATCCTACATAACAAGCGCAGACATTCATGTATGAGCCCAGTGGGCAAGCAAGATTCAAATTTCGAATAGTCCTCATTCAGGATGTGTAACTGGGACATGGGATCGTGTCTGTGGGGGCGACAGGCAACTGATGGCCTGTCACACTACTGAGCTCGGCAAGGGGGAAATTGAAAGCCACCCTTTTGTTTTGCAGCAAAGAAAATTCTCTTAATTTAATATTAAATTCTCCTCTGTCACTTTTCCTTTGAGCTTTGAGGAGGTGACAAACGCTTGCCTTTCCTCAGATAATGCCATCGAGTTCGGGAGACTTTACATGTACATATCTGTGTTTTTGTCTCTGCCTAAAGTTTCCATTATTATTTCCAAAACTCATTATTTCATCTCAGGCAGCAGGTCATTTTACAGAAGGTTACTAAGTAACTACACACTCCCCGGGTTACGATGGGGTTACGTTCCGATAAACCTATCGTAAGGCGAAAATATCGTAAGGCGAAAATGCATTTTAATACAGTACACCTAACCTAACAAACATCATAGCCTAGTCTACCTTAAAAACATACTTAGAACACTTACATTAGCCTACAGTTAAGCAAAATCATCAACACAAAGCCTATTTTATAATAAAATGCTGAATATTTCATGTAATTAGTTTAATGTACTGAAAGTGAAAAACAGAATGCAATTGCAAAAACCCATCGTAAAACTGAAATATCATAACACGGACCATTGTAACCTGGGGAGCGCCTGTATTTTAATTTTGTTAAACTTTATTTATATATATTAATTATAATATTTCATTTATGTGTATCTGTTTCACTATTGCATGACCTCCCAAGATGGCTGCCCAAAATGGCCAATGGTCACGCACTCTGACCAAAGGGTCACGCACTCTGACCAAAGGGTCACGACCCTCTACAGCTATTTTTCCTCAGTCATACTCTTCTGAAGCAGCTGCATGTCATGCATCAGCTGGAAAGACAGGACTAACGCTATAGCTAAATTAAACACCGTCTGCTCTCCTCTTCCATACTGGAGGCTTTGAACTCGAGAAACCGCTTACCCTTGACATCACTTCAAGTGTTTTTCTACAGAAAAGGCTTTAATAATTAATGACTATATATATTTTCCCAAGCCACCAGTATTAATGGTTATTCTTACTTTGCTTGTTTTAACACCGTACCTTATTCTGTATGGAACCATGTTTCATTTGGCACATAAAGACACAGTATATATATATCTGAAATGGTGTTTTATTTTCCATTTGCATAAGTACAGGTACATTGAAATTCTTTCATTTTTGCATATCCCATCATTCTCTCCTCTAGACACACACATACATTTTGGGGAAAAATTGAGACCACAGGATAGTTTTTAGTTTCACTCATTTCTCAATTTATGGGTGCGTGTCTGTGAGTTATTTATATATATATGTATGCAAACTGCAGCCTGGCTCTCCCCTGTTTCTCATTAATGAAGGGCTTCCTCCTTGCTTTATGGGACTTCAATCCTGCTTCGAGGAGCCAGATACAAGCTGTCCTAGCAGTGCACTTCACACCTGCACTTAATCTTTCCCATTCCTTTTGAAGGTCACTTGACGTCATCTTCCGATTCATGAGAAACTGTCGGATAACTTAATGATCATCTCTGGCATTAGAAAGTTGCTTCTGCTCTTTACCTGGCTGGTTTCTGGTCATTGCCAGTGTCTCCTGCTTAACCTCCTTCCTGTTGCTGTCTTAGAACCTTTGAGCCTGGAAGCAGCTTGGGTCAAAGTGTACCCTTCTGCCAGCAGAACCAGGAGTGAACCAGGATTTAAAAATGCATATATTTTTTTAAATATAGAGCGGTCTCTTAATTTTTTCCAGAGCTGTATATACACAGTTAAGAGTGACGCTTGGGGTCTGAGTGCAAGGTCAGCTATGTACCTGGCATCCCTAGGGCATTTTGGGAAGCTTAGAGCCCAATGGAGCCATGGGTGGGATTCACATCCGTATCTTTCTGTGTGACGGCACCGAGGCCTAACTCCCTGAGCCACCCCGATGTTCTCTGCCCAGGAAGGGCTAATAGAATGACTTAATAATATCACTCCGACTACCACACCAGCAACACAATCTCCTCAACTGCCTAATGGTCCTACACAGGCCTGATTGTTTGTGCTGGTTTCTGTATGAAAATGCAATCAGCAGGCCCTGATTAATCACACGCTCCAGCTCTAAAATGCAAATGTAAATTGATTTCACCTTAATCAAAGAGAATAATTATTTCTTCCTTATGAAGACTTCTTGATGATAGAAGTGAGAAGGTTATATTTTACCAGTTGGGGAAAATTTGCAAAACTAGAGCTCTGTAGATGATTGATGGAGGGAGATTGATTGTTAGGTGGACATCTGGGCAAGAAATGCAGGAAACAGGAGTCTTTTACTATGTTTAATCCTTGCCTTTGCTATTATCCTACCATTTTATCCATGCAAACCTTCGCCCTAATTACTCACTAGCTGGCGTTGCTAATGGAGAATTTTGTCGAACTCCAACTTGTAATCAGTGTTAGTGCCAGTTCAGTCACATCCGACTTAATAAAGGAAATTGTTGCCCTGCTATGGAAAGCTTGAGGGGGGAATCTCTTGACAGGGACTTTAATGAAGGTTAAATTTAGAGAGTTTGAAGTAAACGCATTTGCGTGCACACAAACATACACACAAAAACACACACACACTCACATACACACATGCCTGTGTAACCCAGAGAAATCTGTCACATGGATTTCATACTGGCCCTTAACATTCGTTTTATTCATGCTGTAGGATTGAGGCTGTTGCTATGGAGATGCTGGCCAGGGCGGAACTGGCGGATGACATGGCCTGGGCCGTCTGTGTAGCCCTCCTCGCGGCCGACGCCTGGAGACCACGGGAACACGGGAACAGCCGGGGCACGGAAGCTGGGTCACTCTATCTACCTGGAAGCAGACGGTCCCCGGCGACTCACTAGCTTATTTAGTGAGGTGTTGATGTGATCCTTCCCTGCCCTGTGTGCATGCAGGTGGGGAAATTACAGCAAACACCCTCTCAGGGCTGACGGAAATTGGAGAAAAGGGGGGCCTTTTATGTGGGAGAAAGGTGGACTTAGTGAGTTTGATTGTGATTCTCCACCTGAAATAGGTGATAAGAACTGATGATGCCTCTTCAGATCTATAGCTTTGACCCACTCCCATTCTTGGATATATATTTTATATAAATACAGGTAATGTCTGTAAGACCACATAGAATGGCTAGAAGGATCCAATCGTGACCTTCGGCAGAGCATGGCGCCTTGAGAATGAGGTGTGGACGCTGCCTGACACCCACAGAGCCACCAACCTTTGGGTGGTGGATGGTGATTAATCGACATACGGTTGTTTGGCTGAGCGAAGGCTCCGCTGCAGCCTGTGAAGATAGCGGGGGGGGGAGCAGATGCAGTACAGGCATAGCCTCAAGCAGCTTAAGGCCCTCCAGCCGTTGGCTGATCTGCTCGGGCAGTAGTCATCCAGCAGGGGAATCAGAGGTGAAAAGCACAATGCAATGCACTCATCCATCTGTTTTCCTTGACCATTTATGCAGTGCAGGGTCACTCCGAGCCTGGAAGCCATCCCATGTAAACAAACCCGGAGCACACACTCTAAGGGCCCCAGCCCACCTAAAAATCAGGAGCAAGGGCACACAAACACATTGAAAACCCGCAGCGGGACTCAAACCCATGAGCCTACAGTGCGGCCACATCGCTTTAAGTCATCGCCCTCTCTGAACACGGCCAATGCTATGTGTTTATTCAAACTCTTAAATTCAATATGCTAGCAATTAAGCAGGCAATCAGCTCCATGAGACAGGACGCTTCACTGAATTTGATGATCAATACCCCTGCAGATGTATCCCTGCTTTGCACCCTGTGATGGCCAGGACAGGCTCCAGAAACCATGAAGCCGCCCGGAACAAGGTTGAAGATGGATGGATGCGATTTCTAAAATGGCTCACTGAATTTGCATTATATTAGCTTAAGGGACAAATTCAGTGCGGCATAGTCATATTCTCTGTGTTTTACGATGATAAAGGTTTTTTTGTTGCCTTTGTTGGAGTCAGTGGTTCTTGCTAAATGTCCCATACAGTGGAAATGCTTTCCCCCCCCCGACGCCAGGCAATCTGCCAATGGTGTTCTTCCCTGATTATAATAGACTGGTCCCACAGAAGAGTTTTACCACCATTTCCTGGGGTAGAGACGGGGAGGAGGGGTGTATCGAGAGGCCTGGTGAGGAAGAGGGGGGGCGGTGGTCTGCATTCGCCATTGTTACGACTCAGTGTCCCTTTGCAGCTCTTTCCGATCTGAAAACCAAACAGAAAACTAGCTCATTATCTACTAATAGACTATTATTACCCTACGAATACGTTCTCATATTTCTCTGTTATACGACAGTAGTAATTTTTCATGCTGCTATGAAAGAACAAAACATAATGAACAATTTTGTCTGAGAATGGCATGCTACCAAGACACTGAACTGCATTCACAATAATGCTAATAATAATAATAGCAATAATAATATGAAGAATAAGAAGAATATATATTATTATTATTATTTTTAAAAAATAGTAACGCAAGTCGCTGCCCAGAGTGTTTCAGCTGGTACATCTTCATCAGGGAGCTAACGGGTCATTTCCTCTTCCTCTTCTTAGGCATAACGAAGGGCATTATCCATTTTAGCATTGTTCCATTTTTAAATTTAAATTCTCATTAAAAATGCAGCGTGCCAGCTGGAACTCGGAAACTGTGCGGGTCTGCATGCTCGCGGTCCCCGGCTGCTCTGCTTAAGCGTGCGGATCGAGATGAGTGCCGGAATGTCAGAGGGTTCTTCACGCTCGGGTTCAGCTCCAAAGCTCACTGGCAAACAGTTGGTTAGCCGCTGAGCTAATATTCCACATTTCTGCATAATTGTCATCGTGCTGGGCGGCCTAAGTGTCATTCCTTATCGCTAAGTTTGTCTGTTTATGAGGAATGACTTTAAACTCTTGGAACACTCAAGCACATATAGTCTCACAATATGGCAGGGTAATGATGAGCAGGGCATAACATGAAAGGGCTGTCTGGAAGGTTCCAGAATGTCCCGTAAGTGCTGAGATTGGTTTGCATCTGCTCGACTTCAGAGAAAGCCGTGGGGCATAGGCAACAGCCTTCATCCATCATCTAACCATTTATCCTGGTCAGGGTCTGGGGTTGGGGGGGGCTTGGAAATGATCCCGGACAGTGTGGTGCTCCAAGTTAGTGTACAACCAGGGTGAGACACTGTTCCATCATAGGGTACATACACATACAATACACACATACACAACACTCTTTGCACTTTGCACACTTTTCTCATCCCACTGTCATTGCACATCTCTTACAGCTGTTGATATACTGCATTCTTTTTTGCTCTGTTTTGCAATCATTTTATCTTTATTGGTATTTTTATTGTTATTCTGTTCCCGATTATTCATTTAATCCTATTTTGTAGTGTCTTTGTATTGCATATTTCCTTCCATATGCATAAAGCATTTCACTACGCAGAGGTACAGTGTATGATTGTGTGCAGTATGTAGCAAAAATTGAAACTTGAAACAATAATAGTCTAACCTAACCACAGCAGTGCTTCATGCTGCAAAATGGTGTGTCATTCTTAGCATCTTATTGGCTAAATGAATGCACCATCACTACATACGCTCCTCTTTACGTCGTCCCCCGGCACTATATTTGGATTCGTTTGTCCGCTACCAGCGGTGCTGCTGATTGATCAGAGTCACTGTCCGTTAACAAGCTGTATTTTTTTGCATTATTATGCTTCAGGGCAGCCCCAAAAAACAGCTCCATCTTTGGTGTCTGCACAATATTTTCTATTTATGTACCAACAGCAAGAGCATAAAGTACTGATCCAGGGAGCTAAATTGGACCAGGCTGAAGAGAGAAAATTGCTTGGGGAAGTGAAGGCAGATTAAAGGCTGCGTTCATGCAAAAGTGCGCGGCAAAAATTACTGTGCGAAACGTTCAAACTTCATTTTTTTCGCACCATTCTGGCAGATGCATTTTTTTAGGGGCTTGCAATACTTTTTAAAAATCCCTAGACAAAGACATTAATTCCATGTGTCCTTTCAGAAGTGAGGAACCTGAGTTCATAAACCCCCATTTTAAAAGAGCCTCTAGCACTTTGTAGTAGCTCATATTGTGTGCTTTCCAAGCCTCTTGTCTGAGCCAGTGCCCCACAAAACAAGCCAGTGGGAGATACGAACACTAGACTGGAGCCACCCAGGCATGGACACCCTCCAGGAGAAACTGCCTGGGAATTAATGTGCATTTCGCTTTATGGCGAGAGTAAACAAGATGATTTTTTGAAAGCTTTGTTTTTAAACATTATTACTGCAGTCATAGTCCATTAGATATTTAAAAAAGCACAGATTGCCAAACACATCCATCGTGTAATACTGCATTTTTAATTCCCTATAGGATTTTCAGGTCAGCAGCATTACAAAAAAAAAACTAAAAGATATAACTTTGGTTTGCTGTCTTTAAATAGGTCATCCTTCGCAACAGCAGTAAAAATGGCATCAGTCAGATACCTTGAGGTGGGTGATATGGGTTAAGCAGTTAGACTTTGTACTTACAGCAGTCCTCCAACTTGCAGGGAAAAATCTGTGGGTTGGTGATGGGTTTGACACTCCAGCCACTGTAAAAACTTCACCCAGCTGCAAAATGAAGCCATCAGAAAGCCAACTGGATCAGTCCTGCTGGGGATCTGAGCTGGGGTGGTGCTGAGGTGTGGCCTCAGCACCACCCCAGGTTGTCTTGTGGGACGTCTTGTCTCTCCAGCATGATGACCATCTTCCTCTGCTGTGTGAGGAGCTTCATAAGCTCTGCATTTCAGTGTCAGCACTCTCTGAAGTATGCAGACCAGGCAGTGGCCAGATCTCTATAGGAGGGAACACGTATTGCTGTTGTGGATCAGTTCCACTCGATGGTGTCCAAAGTCACTCCATTGAAGGAGTATTTTCTGGGTGTCTTGACTGTTGTCTACATGCATGCTCCAACTGTGGTGAGTGAGATCTTGATGAGGGAGATATTTTTTTTGCAACTTTGCTTGGTGGTTGATGGATGCCCATGAGGTGACACTCCTCTGGTCAAAGGTGATTTCAGTGCAAGCACTGGCACTGGTTGGGCTAGCTATGAGGATTGTGTCGGTCCCCACTGGGTCTGGCAACCATGATGAAAGTGGTTCCATGTTTCTTGACTTTGAAAAAGGTCAGGGGCTGCGGGTCCCTGAATCCTGGTTCCAGAGCCCTGATCCACATCATTGGATCTAGTATGCTAATACTTGTGGTACGGCAAAGGATCAATCACATCCTCGGGGGCGGATGCTGGAGGCTTCGACAGAACTACAGCGTAGCGCCAGGTTTGTGAATTCTGACCACAGACTTGTTGCTACTCTGAAGATTCAGTTTAGGTCCAGTAGGCTACCGCCTACTAGGAGAATGATGCTGGGCTTGACCAGACTCCAAGATCATGTTTCTAATGAGTTTGCAAACAGTTTGTATGAGGATCTTGCAGACTTGGGTGAGACTGCCAATTTTAATGTGATGCGGGAGACCTTCTGTGAAGGTTGCTATGGGTTGCGTTAGTGCTGCTGGTGTTTCCAGAAGGAGGTGTTTCATCTTGCAGGGCACCCTGAATATTATCGAGAGGAGTGACATTCTTGCTTGATGGCAACTCTGATCTGCACCAGGAACTAAGAAGGATGGCCACGGGGGATCTGAGGGCAGATAAGGAGGTGTTTGTTAAAGGAATCTGTGAGCAAGTGACACACCATCTATGGTCCCACGTCCTTCTTACAGAGGACTTGAAGCATTACGTACATCCAAATCTGTTCCTCAGAGAGTTGCAGTCAGGGCAAGTGATGAAAGGTCCTTACGGATGACGCTGCTGTGACCCGCTGGGCCGGCTACTTTGAGCAGCTGTTAAAAGCTGATCCTCCGGCTAAGATGTTGGACATCTCTGGGTCCACAGTTTTTGAGGCTGATCGTCCTATTAGCTGTGAACCACATAATCTCACTGAGAGTACACAGCTGGTGAACCAGCTGGGAGTAAGGAAGGCTGCAGTGGCCCGTGGTATCCGGGGTGAACTTCTCCAAGCTGGTGGTAAAGCTGTCCTTGGCAATGCAAGCAATGTTTGGTTCCATTTGAGAGACAGGAGTCAGCCCATCTGACTGGAAAACAGGACTTGTTGCTCCTGCCTGAAAAGGGAAGGGTGATGGCCTGGATTGCAGCAATTACAGGGGGATAGCACTGCTCTCAGTGCTGGGTAAGGTCCTTGCTAGGGTCATCCTCACCAGGATCTGTGATCACCTGCGTGCCTACCATCGACCGTATCCTGGCACTCGGTTCTCATTGAGTGCAAACGTGAATAGCAGCAGAGTTTCTTTGCAGTCTTTGTTGATTTTCGTAAAACATTCCACACAGTAGATCAAGCTGCCCTGTGGGACATCCTGAGACTTCACGGGATCCTCCCGAAGTTGCTGGACGTCGTGGCCGGCCTGTACACCGGTACTGTGAGTGCTGTGCAGAGTGGAGGCGGAACCTATGTGTTCTTCCCAGTTGATTCTGGAGTTCATCTGGGGTGTGTACTTGCTCATACTCTGTTCAATGTTTGCATTGACTGGGTGTTGGGCAGGGTCATGGGGTCCAGAGGCTGTGGGATATCTGTTGGTGAAGAAAGATTCACTGATCTTGACTTTGCCGACGATGCTGTGATCTATGTGGAGTCAATGGAGATGCTGATCGGGGCTCTTGAGAGACTGAGTGAGGAGTCTGAGTGTCTGGGATTGCGGGTGTCCTGGATAAAGACCAAGATCCAGGCCTTTAGTGACCTCTTGGGTCAGCCATCAGCAGTGGAGAGGAGAGGATGGAGGGTCATGAGGTTACTGGAAAGGGGTGTGGCTGCAAGACATGGACGCTCACCAGTGACCTGAGACGAAGACTGCATTCCTTTGGTACTGTGTCTCTTCAGAGAACGCTTGGGTACCGCTGCTTTAAGGCACATTACCCGCATTGTGGGGGAGCGTCACTTACGGCACTATGGCCATGTGGCGCGTTTCCCTGAGGGTGATCCAGCTCGCAGGATCCTTATTGCTGAGGAACTGAGCAGCTGGAGCAGACCAAGGGGACGCCTACATAACACCTGGCTGTGGCAGATAAGCGGTCATTTCTGGAGGGTGGGACTTAGGCACTGTATTAGCCTAGGGGGTTGCCAACCAGGATCCCAAGGTGTTTTTTCATGTGGTGAGTGTGGCAACGCACTGTACCAGTGCCTGCTCCCTAACCTGACCTGACTTGGGGGGGAGTCTGATCTAAAAGAACCCCTCAGAATCTCAAAAAGGGGACACTCTCCTCTCCCCCCCCCATACTTTACAGTATATGACAAACAGAATTATCTGGAATGTGAAGTATAAAGAATGCGCGTTGGCTATTTGGGAACCTCAGCATTAGCTGGGAGGAATAACAAAAGCTCAGTGATTTTTAATTAAGCCTCAAATGTGTTGCCAATAAGTGAATCAGCCCATATTAGGGACGCATTGATGGATCAACCCACTCTAAAGACGGACAAAGGGTTTTTATGTAGATGCAATGCATGTTTTATACAATATATAGCTGAAGGACCTGGCTATCATTGTTTACTTTGATTGCTTAATTGGCTTGGTATGCAGACATGATTTTTATGTTTTTGATTTACTAAACTGAAAGAACAAGCTGTATAGAGCATATAATGTCTTACATTCCTGGTAGGTCTTCATAATTGTGCTGCTTTGTCTGGGAAAGTTATTCTGCTTGAATTGGCTTAACTTCATCTAAAAAAGACATTACAAGAGCGGTAGTAAGGAAAATAAAGGCCTTTTGACATTCAGCTTTCTCAGAAAAAAAGAGGAGTGTTCTTGAGTGGAACCAAAAGGCAGAGGAAAATGTCTGATAATGCATTTGTAGCGCACACCGCTATATCACGCATGTAGCGATACACTGAAGGTCATGTGACTTCCATCCCCACACATGCAAAATATTTGCACTCAAACACATGATCTCCTTGAATTACTGACCTTCATATATAAAGGCTTGGTACAATACAACAATATATGTCAACTTAAATTCTTTTTTTGTTCCCTCCACCTCTATAGCAGACTACTTCACTTTCCATTGCAAGTACAAAGCATCAGGTAAAGCCACTCCCCCCACCCCATCTAACCCCATACCCCATCATTATCCCCAAACCAAAATACACAGAGACAGACAGCCATGAAAGAACGTGATTAAGACCAAACAGACAGACAGACAGACATAATAGGACATGAAAAAGGGAGGAATTTGAGAGCATTTCAGCATTTATAGATGAAAAATTACATTATCGAAGCACAGTTATACATCATTGTCAAAACATCTCTGCTTGATCACAATTATTTCAACACTAACCATTAAAATTCACTTCAAACAGCTTACAATGTAAAATATATGTTATCTGCTAATGATATGAAGACATTGAATGTATTCTTTACATTTCGTTTACATCAAGGATGGGATTCAATGTTTTGGGTTGAATTCAAAGCAGAAAAACCAGAGCTCCACCCAGATTATTTAACCGGTGCATCATATTAAATGATATGGTGAGTTTCTTCATTAATGGATGAAAAATAGATTAGGTGTTTTGCATGTAATTGCAACATCTTGCTGGAGTGAGACCAGCTTCTCGTTCAGCATTTGGCAGGAGAGTGTCTGGTGCTACAGACCTGTCTCAGGCTTACTGACAACTCCTGACCCACATGCTTCTCAGCTAGTCAAGAAGCCATCACTTTCCAAGTCCCATTTATTCAGAATTTAATGCTTCTGTAACCATGGAGATGGCCTTCCTGAAGTGTAAAGAGCTTTGCGATGCAGTAACATGTTTTGCTGAGAGGTTCTTTAGCAAAGACCCATCTCTTTGTGACCTTACGGTTTAGAAGGCCATACCTTCAGGATAAAGGACAACTTCAAGCTAGGCAGTTTCAAAGACCTCAAAGTTTACTACGCAACAGGAAGCTTTCGGGCTCATCGGAGTTTTTCTTGACACAAATATTCTGAAGAATGAAAAATGATTGGTTCAGAGATAACCAATCAGACTGTAGAGAAGGGGGTCAAAGCAATTAGAGGAGGCAGGACCAACCAATCAGATATCTGGGTCCTGCCATTTTTCGTTCTGCCATCAGAACATTTTTGTGTAAGTAGAACTCCCACGAGCAGCTTTCAGAATAATGCTAAACTACTTGTTGACACTCATTCATTCACCACACACATAAATATCAGGATGCATGATAGAGGTCTCCCACAGACAGACTTTGTTTTTCTTTCCCTGCTTGCTCCTTTTTCCCGCCTTTTAAATGCTTGTATATAATTCTGTTGCCAGATAACGTTGGGCCTTTCTATGATAGCTTGCTTATTCGCTGAAAAACAAACACCCTTCATATCTGAGTAGCACCACATTCAGCTTTTCCGTTCAGATCGGATTTTTCAAATGTTTATTGCTGCTCTGGCCCTCCAGATGAAACTAAGGAATTTCTCTTAAGTTGTGATGCTTATCTTCAAGCTCTAAAATTGAGAAAATGGCTGTTATCTTGAGAAAAACAGCAACGTAGCATAAAAGCCTAAAGACTAGATTTGTACTTTTCTGGCAGGACTTTGTTTCAAACTAGAATGACCATTAGAAGCGGACAATTATCTCTACCTGAAAGATGTGCAGCTTGGGAACGCTGTACACCACATATTCTGTTGTGGAATTTCCGTCACGTTTTCAATTAATTTCTGACTGAATTTTTAAAAGACAAGTAAAATGTGAACATAGAAAACTTCCTGTTTGTGCCGGGAGACAAATCGAAATAAAAAACATAATGGCCTCTATTCTTACGATCTAACGCAAAGCGTAAAGTGCAAAGTGCAACAAACAATTATGGGGCAATATTATGTTTTGACAGCGCAAAGAGCAGACTTTGCACCAGAGCAAGGCGCAAAAAGGTTGTCCTAACTCTCTTAATTGTTCAGAGGTGTGTTTTGGGTGCAACATGCAATGAACCAATCAGAATGGCGCATCACCTCACGTTCAAAAGGATCTACGGATGATTACTGTTACAATGGCGCCTTTGCCCGGCAACCCAGATCACATTATGCGTGGCAACATTACGCTACATACAACATGCCTCAAAGAATGCTGCAACCCTCTGTGTTGTAATGTTCCATCTGACTTATCTGAATACCTTAAACACATCTCCAGCAATCCAAATGGCCTTTTAATTACAGTATGTGCTTAATTCTGATAATGAGATTTTTAAATATGGTTTCTTCTTCACTATATATATATATATATTACGGCTGTCAAAGTTAACGCCATAATCACGCGTCAACGGGAATTCATTATAACGTGACTAATTTTTTTGATGCCATTAACGCGTGTTGAGTCGGATGGCAGCTCAGGAAAAACAATGAACAAAGAAAAAGGTATTTTGAATGGCAGGTTCAGCTTCAAAACTCTGTCAGATGGGTACATCGACAAGACCAAAGTTATTTGCAGTTACTGTCGATGTGAAATGAGTCACCACCGAAGTACATCTAGTCTTAAATACCATACCAGGCCGTGGCTCTTCTCAGAACACATTCACATTTTCATATCTTAACATATTACGATAATACTTTCGTAAATATAAATAATTTAATTATGGGTTAATATTATTATTTTTCATTTAGGTATTTCGAGACCTTTAGTTATATGTGAATGAGGCGCTCCATCACGCGCTTCTATGATGTCTTAATTTACATCTTCCTGAAAGCCATTCTCTACGAGAGTATGTCTCCGGTCAAATGGTATGCTTTCTGGAATTTTCTTCAGTGTCCGAGATCGGATGTAGGCTTATTAAGTTTATTGGGATTCCTAATTCTCTCATATGCTTTTCGTAGTAAATCGTCACCACGCCTTCCCAGATCTTTGTAATATTATTATATTTTCTCCGATTAATACATATTATATCCAGCTGAGTAGGGAGTGGTGAGGACATTTTGCACTGCTCGACCGGCACAGTTACAAGTAGAGAGTGAAGGGCAGACAACTGCAGAGCCAAATGAACTTGGGTGAGGGTGAAGACTATTGCTATAGAACTGAACAATATAGTGATATTAGTCACCTTTGGGCTGTTACGCGTCTGAGTGATTTAAAACTGAGAACCCCCCCCTCCCCAATTGTATTTCTTTATTTTTTGTAAGTACTTGAAGTTTTGTTTTTGTGTGAAATGCATATATACCGATATCGCATTTTAAATCATATCTCAAATCCTCTTCTCTATCCATTGGGGCTCTTTGTAAATCTTGGGTCAGACATTTAGGATAAAATGGCTCTTTGCTTTAAAAAGGTTGCCAACCTCTGATCTATACTTAGTAATATGTAATATTCAGCAGGTCAGCGTGCCGATCTGTTGTTGGACTTGGGTTTTCCTTAAGTGATGAAGGGTTTCTGATGACCTTTGGACAATCTTTGTTGTTGTTTATTGTTGGTAATTGATTTCCAATAATAAATGCATACATTTGCATAAAGCAGTCATGCCTTACCAACTCTAATATTAATAAGAATATTAATACCTGAAAAAATCCCTTAATGGTAAATGTTGAATGTTGAATAAATTCATGATTTTACTTGCGATTAATTTGTGATTAACTATGGACAGTTGTACGATTAATCACGATTAAATATTTTTAATCTATTGACAGCCCTTATATATATATATACACACACACACTGTTATGACCGGTGGGGAAGCAGGATCAGGGAGACGGAGATTTGGGAAATGCGGGGTTTTAATAGGGAGAAACAAAGAAGCACTTACGGTGAACAACATCATTGACAGACCTGGGGAAACAGACTTGAACGCAGACTGAAATAGACAAGACTAACGGAAGGAAATGTAGAACAGCAGGCAAAAGGAAGGATTCCCCACGAGGTTAACAAGGTAGGCGTGGTCCACGAGAGGGCTGGACAGGGGGTCGTGACACACACACACAAACACACGTACATATGTAGTTTATATATATATGTATGTATGCATGTATTTCTTTTGGTGTTTCATAATGCATTATGATTTCATGAAAGGACCAGGTGTACTCTATAATAAAATATATATAAATTGAATAAAATGCAAAAACCATTAGTGCACCTTGAGGGCGTAACCTGTGTCCGTAACCAGCATTGTGTACCCGCATGTTTCTAAAAGTCGCCCCTTAAATACTGTTTAACAATGCGGCAACAATGTGGTTTTTGTTGGCCAAAAGCGCAATGTCATTCCACTGCCTTAAAATAGCAACGCACCGACAATGCATCCGGCCACACTTCATTTAAAAAACACCACTCCTACGAGCGGAAAGTAGGCACAAAATCATTCGTTATCTTGACAATGTGCGCCCATGGCTTGAAAATGAGCAACGCACTGGTACGAAACTAGCAAAACCACTTTGCGTCTCACTTTGCGGCTGTGGAAAAGAGAGCCCAATCCGTTTAAAATCATGTAAACTGTTTTTTTTTCCTTAGACTCGAAGTATGTGAACTCAAAGTACAAAACATATTTCTAAGTCAAAAAGAACAAACCTACCATCTTCTTTTCTTCACAAATCCAGAGTAAGATCCATTCATTTCTCATCTGTTTCTCTATAAGCTAAGCCTTTTTCTGGAATTTTCCTTTGCGTTTAATGGATTAAGATCAAATTCATGAATCAGAGCATGTCAGGTAGACTGGTTAAGTGTATCGTGAGTGCTACAGGGCAGATTGCGCTGTAAAATTCACCAGCATCTATACTACTTACTGTATTTTGGTGTACATTTGAAACTGCACTGAGTTGTAAAAAATGATCAATGGGCAGCAGTTGGCACAGTAGTTGAGGGTGTATTTAAACCAATAGTGACCCATTCAGTCTCCTCCAACAGTGATCTAAATCACCCCTGGAGAATATCCAACTGGGTAAACATGGGCAAAGAAACATAAGATGCCATTAGAAAGATGTTTGCCTAGGTACTCATGTGTTTAAGCACATAAAAAGTTTCAATGTCACATCTATTCCATATATTTGTTTACAAAACAACAAAACCCAATTAGAACTTGATCTGATGTCCAAATTCTGTTTGTTAGCTTGCCATCATTTATCCATGATTATCTGAAGAAAACATTCATTCGATTCATCCCTTCTCAGCATGCATTTTGGTGTGATGGTTCTGTGCTTGAAAGGATTACTCTGCCAAGCCTGAATCTCTTCCAAATGCAGATGCAATATTGCTTTTTCTTCCCTTTGTGTTTAACCATCAGTAGGATAAAAACCGAGGTAAATAGTATGCAGTTGTCCTATTTCAACTGCATAAAAATAAAACGACTTTGGTTTATTTATATATAGCACATACTGCACAAAGCAATGTATACAATACTGGGAAAAACACATACTGGATTGAGAAGATGGAGGATGTTTAAAGATCACGTGCATCTGCAACATTTTGGTATTAACTTCAACCACAAATACCTGCAGTGTTTGTTATATTTGCAAATCCCATAGTGAATAAAAAAGAGGCTATTTAGTGAACCAGATCACTAAATGTAGAGTTCTTAAAGCTGCTGTTGGCAGCCTCTCATGCGTGCTAGTTTCTGCCGGAGCCAAGCTCTTAATTAATTATCCTTAATGCAGCCCGGCGATTGAATGAATCGCGCGATTGCAAGGGCGCTAAATCAACGGTCTTAGCTGAGGCTCGCGTAAATTCTCCACCACGTTAAGCCAAACGCGTGCTTGCCGAGGAAATACTCGTCATGGTGAAAGGAGTAGGATACTCTTATGCTTGAAATGGTAATGTGTCCCAATAATGAGATTATTTGTAAAACTTTGTCTTCACTGAGGCCCAGAAGTTCAGAGTGTAAGTCCATGTGAGTTTGCCATCTTTTACTGCGACGCATCCAAGAGGCACCTGGGGGTCAGAGCATTTCTTGCCAGGTTGCTTTTTCTTATTGAAATCAATCGGAGACCGACCGCTCTACTCAGTCCATTAATTTCATATTACGAAGCCGCAGTCTTGTCACAAAACTCAAGCAAAACATTTCAGATGCTGACTGATAAATAGAGATTCCTAATAGAGATACCTAAGAAAACAAGGAAATTCTGGTGAATGAATATTGTGAGAGGGACGCACTTTTTAATCACCCTTTCTATTAAAATATGTAGCTATTCTGGCCAGCAACTTCCTTCATGCTCACTCTCCCCAAACAAGCAGGAAGCCGTCGCAGGCTGGTTACTACTCTGGCCCAGCTGTAATGCGGTTTCCCAGCTCGCTGCATGTTTTATAGATCAGAATCATGCTGCTTTGCTTCAATCAATAAGCCATTTGAGATTAGAGCGAGAGCACGTCTGTCGCTGGACCAGGAAGGGTGCGACATTAATGGGGATGTCCCAAACCTAGCAACACTCCAGAACTTCAGATGGGAAAAGTCTGCAGGCCGTACAGAGTCAGTTTATTTGTCTGGCTCATTTAGCAAGATAAGTAACCGAGAGGCATTATATATCACTTTTTTTGTTTATATAACTCTGTAAACATCTTGGAAAATATAAATTGCATATGGAACGTATCTCTTTGGGCCTTCAGTCAACTTATATCAGTATACTCCACAGAAATGTCTTGGCTCTGCCGTGGTTGTCCGTTCCAAACGAGCTGTTACATTGAAATCACGTTACGTTGCATCCGAGGTGGATATTTCAGGTTCAGAAAGTTCAAATGCAGACCAAGATTTTGTTTCAACCACACAGTTGAGTATAAAGAGTTACATTTACAGAGGACTCACGTGGTTGGCTGAATCAAAATCTTGGTCTGGACGTATAAGTGAAGCAAATAGCACATTACAAACATACAGCTGTTGAGGAGTCAACTAGGCGTGCAGCTAGACTGAGCTTCCTAGGTGAAAGCATACACAGTACTGGAGCAAGGATCAAATCCTTCATGTGTCAGGGACTGTACGTACTATTCTCCCCTGCGCTTTGTATCCTCTCCCCGTTTGGCCAGCAGGCAATACTGGCCATCCTCTTCTCCACCCTGTCTCTTGTCCTTCAAGTCCTTAGTGTGTTCTCCTAGCTCTCGGGAGTGTTGCATGGCTCTATGGACTGGGTGTATGGCAATAAACCCCTTGGTCATGAGTTCAAGGCCAGCCTCTTCTGGTTATTCGTATTTGTTAGACTTTGGCTCCTCAGTGTTTCTTTTGTATTCGTTTTCTTGTTCCTAGTTTGTGGTTTGCCTTCTGTTTTGGCTTTTGCTTTGTGCCTTTTGTGACTATGTATTACTTCATGTTATATTCTTAGTGTTCTGTTTCCTAGTTTCCCTGTTTGTCTTAGTTCCATGATTGTGTTTATTAGATCCATCTGTTTCCTGTGCCTCATGATTGATTGTTCTTCTGATTACTCGTTGTCCTGTGCCTTCTCTGATTGGTTAATTGTTTCATTGTTCACTCCTGCTTCTTCGTTGCCTGGTTCATTTTGTGAATTTAAGTTCCTGCCTGTATTAATTTCTTCAGTGAGATTTGTGTTGCTATGTTGGTCTCTAGCCTGCTTCCCTATTTGGTTTATCCTGGTTTGTTTGTGACCCTTGTGGTCCCATTATTTTGTACCTTCCTGGTCTTGTTCGGTTTCCCTTATAAACCCCTTTGTCTTAGAGTTTTTAAGTGAATCGTCACCCTTTTTCCTACCTGATATTATGTATCAGTTATATTCCAATCCACTCCTTTAATAGCACCTGCAAAGTCTACATATGATTTAGACCTTGATACTGTCATTTGGCCTTCAAATGATAACCTGCTGTATAATTCAATTTTAATACCTTTACATTCAATTTGGTCTGTTGCTCTGATTCCTTCCTCGTTCGGTCATGTAGTTCAGTCACTGTATGACTCTCCTCATTGTTCATTTCCATAAAAATATCTTTCTCATTAGAATGTTGGCAGGTCCCTTCATATGCTTGCATTAGTAGTGTTATGGGGTATGAACCATTCTGATCACCTGGAGGTTTATGTAGTGAGCAAACGTCTCGCCTCTCCCGAAGTTCTGGGAGTCTCCCAGAATTTGGCCATAGCGCCCTGACACCCGCGAATTATGCGAGATGTTGTTCTGCTATTCAGCGGCGTTAAAAAAAAAAGTAGGCGGCTAATCGTTTAACCACCGCTGTCTATCTAGCCCCAGTCAGCAAGTTTTATTGTCACCACCCTCATCCACCCCCCACCCCCCCACCAGTCAGTAAATTTTACCGTGGTATTTTGATGGTATTTCAAAAAGCAATACGCAATTCTGGTGTTACCCGATAAAATTTGACAAGTGGGGGGAGGGGTGTTACCATTATATAAAGCCTAGCCAGCAACCCCCTCCTCCATCTATCCTCATCCACCTCCCTGAAATCATTAAGCCTAGGTGGCAAGTCTCGTCTGAGTGGATTGGAATAGAACTGATACACACTATCATTTCAAGTGTAATCATCTTTGATATCAGGTTAACCATCAATATTCATATTTTATTGTAAGCAGTGGTATTAGCTACCTAGCATATTAGCCAGCAGGTTTTACTATCACTTTTGGCTAAAGCCATTTCATTGATGTTAGTCTGTGCCTCTGTTATTCCTATCATACTGCATCATGTTGACATGACCAGAAAATTTGCTTTCCATCAGGCGGTAAAGGGTACAAGCGGGAGCACGCAAATCAGAATTCCGAACCTTGATCGATATTCTGAACAGGCATGCGGGCCCTTGAGATTTCCATTAAAATAGTAATATCCTGACTGATGAACTTTCCTTGTCGAAAATGCCAATCAAAAAGCAATGATCAGTGGTCGCGTGTCTTCCAGACATTCTTCATAATGACCATGTTCAGAAACTGCTCTGTGTTCATAAACATGCTCCTCAAAGCCATATTTAATGAACGCTGGTGGGCAGATGAAATGCTAATGCAATATTCTTCTGATTCCAAGGATGGGATCAATCGATCTCCTTGGATGATATAGCCCGGAGGACCACTGTTCCATGTACAATTGGCATAATTTATTAAACCTTGAGAAAATCAAATCAGCTTTATTTAGGTAATGAAGGTTCCTGTTGTGGCATTTTGAGTAGATTAGTTAAAAGCACAGCAGTATTGCAGAAGGTCACCATACTGACTCACACTCTTTTTCATGTCTGTCCAAAGAATCTGTTCAAAGAACTGAAGGTTCATGTTCCTTAGACCTCTCATGTAATTAAATTTATTTATGTGAATATATTAAATGAACAGCAGTATTAGACATTATGGTGAAATAAACAGCTTTTCTATGCTGCGATAATACCATTACAAAATATGTAGTAAGTAATTGTTTAAAACACAATTAATTGTAAAAGTCTTTCACCAGAAGCAGCGTTGTTATCATAACCTAATGCTATTTGTCTATATAAGCAGTTTTTGCTCGAGTAATGGAGAATCTGGGGCCATACAGTATGTGCTCAGTTCTTTGTATAGGTGCTAACAGGAAAGACAGGCCTACGGAAAGTAACCTGGAGTCATATTACAATAATTAAGTTACAATTATTTTAAGAGGTTATTTAACAGAATGCAGCTTCTATCCTATAAAAGCTTAAGTGAGCATTTGACCTTGAATCATATTAAAGAATGCACATAACATTTAATTTTTATCAGGAGGCTTTATGAGGGGTGATTTATTGGGACTGGCATACAGATAAACTAACACTGCTTCGGCTAACCCCGGCTTGTGGTTGCTGTTTCTGTCAGACCTCGTTCTGAAGCATACTTTTTTTAGAGTCTGTTCTAGCACATTTCATAGTTTTTTTTTAAGGACTGAGCAATTACAGACTTACTTTTTCCCAGGGGATTCCCATTGTTATGTTGAATCAGCCATGTGAAAAAGTACTAGGTACTAGGAATGTACTAAGTCAGGATCATTTTCCATTTTTTTTTTCCAACAAAGAAACACAGGCTCTAAGGGTGATTGATTCTGAACTCCCAGTCTAATGCTTAGAATCAAACAGGCATCAGTTTTTGTATAAAATGCATGCAGTTGTGTATTGCCCAAGGTAAAATATTTATTGAAAATCTCATTCAGGCACAGGGGTAGCTGGTGAAGACCAAGGATGAAGCAGCATGGGGGGTCTGTTTGACTCAGTGTGTCTGTTTTTCTTTTGTTTTGCTCCATTATTTGCCTGTCATGCCAATCATGTTCTGAATGCGGCCTACTATTAGATTACCCTGGGTTTGTTCTGTTTTCTGACAACTGAATAAAACATTTGCAGTGAAATGTATGTGAACTCATGGCTTCAAGGGTTTATGACTGTGTTTATACTGCTTAACCCACTTATAAAATACAGACAGCAACATTAAGAAATAGGAGGAATGTGTATTTCCTGACATATATCACACGGGCACACAGCATTCTTAGGGACTCCACTCATCCTGCTAACAATCTCTTCCAGCTCCTCCCCTCAAGAAGGCGCTACAGGAACCTTCAGACTAAAAGGAGCAGGTTTAGGAACAGCTTCTTCCACACAGCTGTCACCCTACTGAACTCAGTCCTCCGCTGAACCTTCCCATCCACACACTCATTTAACCCTATACACTTTGTATATCTGTTTATTACACATCTGTACATATGGATATATGTAGCACATCTGTATACTTGTCCATAGTACATCTGGTTCTTTGCCCTTCAGTATAGCAGTATAGTATTTGTATATCTACCGAACTTATCTGTCTATTACAAATGCTAATTTATCCCCATCATTTACACTGCTTTTAACTGCTCACTTAACTTATTTGTACATACTCTCTGTACATACTCTCTCTACATACTCTCTGTACATGCTCTCGTAACTGTACTAATTGTACATACTGCATATATTGCATTTGCTATTTTCTGCACTTCTGATTAGATGCTAAACTGTGTTTCATTGCCCTGTATTTATACATGTGTAATAACAATAACGTTGAATCTAATCTAATCTAATACATATATATATATATATATAACTGGGACCTAGCATTACATTAATGTTGGCAAGGGTTGCTGATCAGAGCTTATTTTTCATTTCCAAAATACTTTCCCAAGATACAATTGCCTATGCCTGTTTCCCACCAGCGGATATGCGCTGGCCGTGCATCCATCCTGGTAATTTAAATCCCCCCCACCCAGCGTTCACCACCGAGTCACACTCCAGGGGTTCATACCCATGTCATTGTCATCGCGACGTGCGGAACAGAAAATGACAGCAGAATAAAAAAAAACAGCAACAAATGAGCTGAACCGAGCCCAGCCGTAACCCCCAGCCCAGATCGACGTCTTTCTCTGCTGTTTTTTTCTCTAATTGGACAGTGCATCCAATGGACAGTGACAACGAACATGAAGCAAACACAAAACATGCAAGTAAATAAAGCGAATGCAGCCAGTGTATTAATGTCAGAGTAACTTCCCGTCTGTATTCAGAAGGCTTTACAGTAAGTAGCATAAAAGGAAAAAGCTAGCATCTGCTTTTATGGGTACTGTGTTTCAGGTTAGGAAATTACAGGGAAAACATGCTGCGACCTATGAAATATTGCTCTTTCAATTTTCTTTATTTATAATCTTGAGGCACAACATGTATGAGGGCTCAGTTCACAGTTTATCGTGCGATTATCGCGGCTGTGTTCATGCCGTCCTCCAGAAGAGTGGTATAGGAATGATGGCTAAATAAAACCAGCCAATTTCCTGTGGCCCCGCTTTATAAGTGAAATGACGGCAAAGGATTTCTGCTCTGATGTGTGAACTGGGCCCGTTTCCCCCAGCCTGTTCAAATGAGGGGGTTTACATCAATCTGCTCTTTGCTTTCTTTTACTTTTTTCGCTCATCTGGACCACAAGTCTGTATAAATTGCTTTTTTTTCAGTAAAAAGTGCAAGGAAAAAAAAAGTGTGAATCTCAGTTGCATCCGTTCTGCCAATTGCACAAGGAGACGGGTTTCTATTGTGCTGGATTCTTGTGTTATTTATGATGTTGCTGAAGCATGAGATACAGTTTATCTGGGACTACAGGGATTCAGTGGCCTTCAGGATGTCCCCATAGCTGTTTGGGGTGGGGGGCATTGTTTAATGCTGTGACCCTGGAATGGGCACTTTCTCATAACAATGCTCAGTGTCACCTAGTGGAGGGTGAGGGGCACTTCTGGTGACAGTCCCAACTGCAACATTACATCTTTTAATGGCAGAATCCCTTGTGCTGCTGCCTTTCTAAACCAGCACTTTCAGAACCACCAAAATGGCCTTATGCACTAGTGGCCAAAACTGTGAAAACACCAACCATTTTTGGCATTGCTCTTAAAAAATTACTACATGAATGTACAATCCTACATCATACATTGGCTGATTAAATAAGTAACAAATAAGTAACTGGAGCAAGAGCTGAATAAAGTTCTGCAATCTCTAAAACCTGGAAGTGTTTCCACTATTTTGGCCCCTAGTGTAGATACTCCTCACTAATGTGTTTAATGACAGTTTTGCCTCAATAAATAAAGGTCCACAAATACATAGGAATGGCGATTTATTCTCTTTCATCATAAATTGATAAAATGATGTGCCTAAAACTTCATAAATATGACGCCGAAAACCCTAACAGCACCGCAGAAAATGGGCTGGGGTGCCAGTGTCTTCCGTTTGACTTATGCTTACGATCGGTCTATGTTAATACTGGCTCCATACCTTCGGCCATGTAAGGAATAATCCATTGTGACTGATGTACTGTTTTTGGGCCCTCTGAGGGCATAACAGGAGGATGGGCTAAAAAAAATCCAGTGATTGCGTCTTCTGAGGTGGACGTGGACGGGGTCGGGGGCGGGCATGTTCTGGAGCGCATGTTCCCTGCTCAGCGTTTTATCTGATTGCCCGTTATCTTCCCGGCAAACAAGCTAAACACTGTTGGGCAAGAAGATATATGGGCAGAAAGTGGGATGGGTGCAAATCACTTTTTTACGCAGGGATTGATGAGACAGCTTTATTGGTTTTTCACTGCACATTTTCAGTGCAGATCAGCAGTACTGTCAATGGATGCAGAATGCTTCTATTCTCAAAAGACACCAAAACAAAGGATAGGTTTACTGATTGGAAAATAATCTTGTTTGTCTAGATACGTTTTAGAACAGATTCACTGTTTGCTTTTTTTTTGTTTGCACTGTGACAAATTTCAGTAAATCTGATGTACCAGTTTGTTATTCTGTTGCTAGATTACACCTGGACAGGTTTCACTGCAGCAAAACCATACCATGGACAGCTGACGGTTTACATTTCAAATAAAGCAGGCTCAGATATTAAGTCCTCTGACTTCTTGTGCTCAATTGGCTCTGACCTCAGTTATTTATTTCCCACTCTCTTGCTCTCTTTTGTGTGGGGTGAAGAATAGCCAGCAGGAGACAAAAATGGGGCCCTGGGTGCATGTTAGGTTGAGTTTAATGGAGATGGGCATTTTCAATCAGAGTGGGGATCCGGTCAATTTCATACTGTCGTACTGGCAATTTCTACTGACTGACAAAAGTCTGTTTTGTAAGAGCGTCTTGCATCTGCGCTCGCTGGCCAGATACTTATGGTTGACACCAGCGTGTCCTTAAAACGGTGGAAATGCATATAAACAGAGTCACTGCTTTGAAGAAATGGATTCCCGTCATTATAGCCCCATTAAGGAAATGAAGGAGCACGGACTGGGAAACAATGAGTTCAGGCAGGTAAGTGTCTCTCCTGGGGAGAATATGGGAGAAGACAAAGAGGAGCCCACAGAGTAGAGTCCCCTCTTCGGGGCTTGGGTACTGTCCCGTATCGGGAATCGCTTTTGTTGTCCATTAGATTTGTGAGGTGGATTACATCAGGAATCTCCTTGCTGCTAAGCAAAATATCACAAACTATTTAACCCAAAAGATACCAATTTAGAAAACATAGGCATTCACCATAGTACTAGTTCTTCTATTCAAATGTGACCATTTTGAAAGCTTTAAAATGCCGAAATACCTTTTCAATATGAAAACAGCTGTTTCCTGCCCCTCAAACCACAGGTATCATTAATTGACATGATCGCATTCTTGATTTCACATTTGACATCACATTTCTCATCCTGCCGCAGCGGGGCAGTGATTTTCTGTTAATGCCACTTCCTGTTAGGGAAACTCGCTTAATTTAGTGTCGTTTTGTATGGTGCCATTGGGTGAGATGAAAGTGGAGCTTCTAGATGATTCTGAGGACTGGAGCGCACTGAACACCATCCTGAGAAAAGGTTTAACTATTATTACACGTTATTTAGCTAAATATATGAATAGAAAAAAAACTTTTCTACTTGGGAACATGAATACCTTTATTAAATGGTTGTCATAGAAACTGAAAATTATACCTAAATGTTTCTTGAAAACATCTTTATGTTTGTTTACATGGTAAAAAGTGACTGATTAGTCACATGACCTGGATGAACACTGAAAAGCTTCCCAAAAGGATGTTTGGATGAGTTTGTTTTTGAGTGATGTATGACATGCTATTATTCCCACTGGCTGCTGCATAATCTGCTAGCTGACATGAGTCATGTCTGTTTTCCTCTCGTTACGTCATGCATTTGCGCAGACTAATGTAGAACCAGGACAGACTGTTTTTATCTTGGCCGGAGTTCATTTTTAGCAGTAGTACGACAAGTACTTTCCACATTTGTCTTAATGGAAAAAATAGATGAAATATCATTAAATATCATTTAAACTGGATTTGAATTGGGTCCTGTAGTAGTAGCTTATCCATGACTAGGACTGATCAATTATAAACTTGTAACATGTAAGTTATTGTGAAACTAATATTACTTTGCCTAAAATGTTTCCCACAAAACGTGCATTATTTATGGGGTAAAGGGAAGAGCAGCTGTCGGATTACACATGCAGGACCCCTCTCACGCACCCGTGCCCCATAACGCTTCCCATTGAAAAAGCCGCTTTGAGTTCATCATGGAATTTAAATTCCATTTGTTTGTTTTATTCTGAAACGTTTTGCTGTGCCCTATAGTGGATTTTAGCTGTATGAGTTGCACTAAATAGGTGGGCAGATTCACAGATTTGTGGACAAATTGGGATTGTTGGAAGACCCAGGTGTTTGAAGGGTGTCCCATGAATCCAGGAGAATTCTGGTGGGTAACATACCGGACAGTAAAGTTAAGCCAGAGGAAATACCAGAAACAGCAAAGTTGGATGAATGTAATATAATGTATTAGTGTATGAGTTTATTCAAGACAGATAAATTCATGTATTTAACAAATATTTGTCATGCCTTTCGTGAGAATGAGGCGGCCCAAAGGAACATGCAATGCTGACATGATGATTAGTTCCGATTATAAAGCAACAATCTTTTAATTATAAGAACGCGACCCTTTCATATTTATAGATTTAGCTCTTTCAATGGTCTTTCAGGAAACACACAGGAGGAACCTTCAGCCTTAATTTAATTTATTAAGTGTTGATTTGCATTAATCAACATAATTTCCTTTTTTTTGCACCAGACATCCAAATACATCATCCTTTCATGTGAAACAGCACAATCTGCATCTCTGTCTGCTGTTTCCATAAATGCGTATGACGGTAGAACGTTCAGCGATTTATTTTTTAAGCCTGAAGTCCATTTCACGCCTTTGCATGTACGCATGTACTTTTTCATTTGGTCTTTTTGCTGAATTCAGGATTTAGCCGGTTGAAGGTCTAAATCTGGCTTTAGCTGGACCCACCAGCTGCTATTCAGCTCCTGGTTTTCTCACATGCTTCCCGACCGGTGGGACTGAGCCCACAGTCATCCTGGAGTTAAGGGCTGACTCAGGCTGATTGGGAACAAAGATCATCCTCGTGTGTGTTTCTGGCCCTCGGAGTGAGATCTTTTGCTGGGGATGAGGCAGTGGAGTGACGACACTCTCTGACATTTTATTGGTGACACATGGCCCAGCGCATCGCCAAAACGCCGGGCCTGCTGGAGATGATAATGACAGAAAATGTCTGAAGCAGACCGTCGCTGACATCTCTTGTCTAGACACCAATGCGGCATGTCAATACTGCTGCTGTTTTCCAATGTGCTCCTCTTGGTATGGCAGAAGCTAATTAAATCTGTCTGTGTGTGTATGAAAAACATTAAAATAAGACTTCGGCTGCATACCAAACATTGGTATGCTGTGGAATTTAATCCTGAAGTGTTTACACTTTATTCAGCATACCCATAAATAAATTCAGTAAAGCATATATTTGAAATGCATGTAATTCGCAAGTGAAACCTGAAAATATAAAAAATAAGAATCACTGCATCATTTCACATGAGCTTGGATTATATTCAGAATTGCATGCTTGTTACTACAGCATTTCTTTAAAGGGATTTCAACGGATTTCATTATGCTGATTGAAATATCCCTTTAAATCCGATGTCCACATTGTTCATATGGATGTGCAGAAGGTAGACCCCTGAAATGCATCACAACATACAGGGGGCGCTGAATGGCGTTTGAGCACCGCAGTCGGTCGACACTTTTGACAGGGTTTACTGCACAGTCCCAAAATGTGATACTGAGGACTAGAAGCAATGGGAACCAGAGCGGATTCATTTGGCTGAATTTGTCTTATCTTTTTGAGGAGAAAGGATGGATAGAAAAAAAAGGGAAAATTACAGTATATCAATTTCTGTATCTTTTCTTACCATAGACAGGATACACAATGGGGTCATCTGTTGCTCTGGTTACGGCATTCAGCGGAATAAAGAATGTTCATGTGAATCCTTCATCCAGACCCGCTCAAAAAGAAACACAGCTTCAAGTTCAATAGCCTGAAATTAAATTAGCACATTATGTAATGTGTCAGCAAAAGATGGCTCTTGGTTGAAATTGAGGTCAAAAGATGCCAGGTTAAGTGTCTATCAATCTTGCAGGACTGCATCAGAACATTACTGAAAGGGAAGAATCTATCACAGTTTTGGCTGATGCACAGACAGACAGACAGACTAGATAGATAGATAGATAGATAGATAGATAGATAGATAGATAGATAGATAGATAGATAGATAGATTCAAATACAGTTGACATACTTCTGACAGCCAAGTTCTGAAATAAGTACAAATTAATAAAGCCACACATTAAGTATTAGTCTGATTGGTCAGCATTACTGCACATGTTTGGATGGTGTTGATGCTTCTCACCAGCAGCACCTGTGAAGGAGAAACATGAAAGCAAACCTCACTCTTTCCATGTGAAGTCAGCGGACGGCAGAGATTCCACCACACCCGTCATCTTGCATTCTGAAGCACTGCGATACAAGAGACTTTGGAACGTCATGTCCCTTCATGTTTGTGGGTCAGTGACCCGCCTCCATGTGTTTCAGAAAGGGTGCATGCTCCTGCCCTGCAGTAACACAGCTGGGGCGGGGGGGGGGGGGCTTTGGTGATTCTCGCAGGGAAGGCGATCCCGCACGTTGCAGGTAGCAGGCGTCAATGAGAGCACAGCTGGCTGCCGCAGAAACATGTGGCCCTGCTCTCTGGAGCTGATTATTTCTTGCTTTCAATGGGGCATACTGAAATATCTTTGCTCCAGGGTACTGGGAGTGGGGGAGGGGGGGCTTTGTTTTTAAAATTTATTTGTATCCATCTCATCAAATCATTCACATTTTTTCCCAGGCAAATCAATGGGCAGGTCTAAGAAATTCACCCGCAGGCATTTTCGACTGGGAACACTGCCTAGTCTCAGGCTCAATGTAATCCCCTCTTAGAGGAATAACTCAGTCCTCTGCATTGATCTTAAAGGCTGGTTTTTGTGGAAGTGTCCATTTTGAGTATTTCGGGGACTCCAGGTGGCAGCTCTATTCCTCTGTACCAGCATGGAAGTAGTTGCATCCTTTTCTCTTCAGAACCTCCAGCATACGCCTGGCCCACAGGGGAATATTCCGGATGCATTAGGAAACTGGAGCTGGATATGACCTTCCTATGGATTCAGGACCGGACAGCTCCGAAGACACGGGGAGCAGTAGAGCAAGCTGTTCAAGATCTTCTTGGTTTCTCTAAAATGTCAGAAATAACTGCATGGCTGGGTTAAGTGATGTTTACCTTAAAGAAGGATTTCGGCAGCTGAGGACCTGTGGAGTGGAGCCATGAATAAATGAAGCATTCAATAGCACTTCCAGGAGATACATTGAAGGCTGATGAACCACTTTAAGAAGCTTGAAGAGATTGTCAAATGGACACACAGACACTCCAAAACACAGATAAAAATAATATGTATATAAATTCTTATAAAAATACTTAGCCTATTTCCAGTTACCTATTTTTTGCTTGTCTTTTCTGGCTTGCTTTTTGTTTTTCAGCTTTTCTTTGAAGCAGAGATTGAAAAAAACTTGCCCAGTATGTGTGTGTGTGTGTGTGTGTGTGTGTCTTTCTGTTTTATTTTTTTCAGCGGGGATGTTGTTGTGTACATAAAGGGGGAGGGAATCAGGCTGAGCTGAGCAGCACACTGATTGCCTGCGGGAAGTGGCTGTTATTGAACCTGGTGGTTCTGGCATGAAAGCTCCTGAACCTCTCGACCATCCTTTGGGCTAAAGAGCCCAAATGAGGAGTAAGAGTTGTCCTTCCTGGTATGATTGGCCCTCTTGAAGCACAGAGTAGTGTAAATTTTCACAATGACAAGAAAGTGGGATGAGGTAATATACTGAACAGACTTCGCTACTCATTTACAGCCTTCCTGTACCAGATGTTGATGTTACAAATAAGGATGCTCTCCACAGTCCTGCAGGATAAGCCAGTGACAGTGTCCTCAGGCTTGTTGTGCTTTCTTGACCTAGGTGGACGAATCTATTCCCTGTCATGTCACCTGCCAGGAATTTGAAGAAGTTTACTCTTTCTACCAGTGTCGCATCAATCAGCAGAGTGGAGTGGTCCACATGTGTCAATAGCCATCTCTTTCAGCTTGTCTATGATAAACATGAATGATTACCAGGTGATTCACCTCCTCACTGTAGGCTGCCCACCACTGTGGAGTCATCAGCCAACTTGATGATATGTTTGGCTGGGTGTCTGGCAACACAGTCATGAATCAATAGTGTGAACAGTACAGGACCAATGACACAAACCTATGGTGGCTCCAGTGAAGCAGGGAGAGCTCTCTGGTCATGCATCTGGATTACCTGAGACCTGATGGTCCGGAGGTCAAGTATTCCGTTCCACAGTGTGATGCTTAGTCCCAGAGAGGTGAGTTTGCTGATTAGAGTCTGGGGTGTGAAGGTGCTGAATGCTGAGCTGAAGTTGACAAACGGGATTTTGACAACAGTGTCCTCAGGGTACAGATGGGAGAGTGCCGGGTAAATAGCAGAGGATATGAAATCAGCAGTAGAGAGGTTCCAGTGGTAGGTCAATTATGGAGCCCTTGATGGAGACCACGAGCAGTCTTTCAAAACACTTCATGCCAACAAGAGGGCTTTTGTCACAGAGGCACTTAAATGATCACTTCTTAGCACAGAGATGATAGTGGTTTTCTTGAAGAATCTCGGAATAACAACCTGCACCAATGAGGTGTTAGGGAAGTCCCAAAGGACTGTAGTCCCTTGAAAGGAATATTCCTTCTTCCTGTAAACAGGGACACCTTTTGGTCTCGTTTGGCCTTATCCTTTTAGGGTTCTTTTTACTTCAACCACTGTGACAGTCAGCATTGAGTCATAGGCAGGAGTGTAGTTCTTATGATGGTATGATGTTGGAAGCCTTAGACCATGCAAAAAAGTCTCATCAGGTAGGGAAACGAACCCTCTAGAAGTGTAGTTGTAGCTATTCCCTTTGTTGACGGTGACAAACTTCACACCCGGCTACATGTGTCAGGGGTCATTGGTGTTGAGGTGATTCTGGATCCTCCGGATGTACATGGATTTGACTCAGTAATATCAGATGTGAAGCTGGTCCTCTTCTGAAGGAAGCTTGATGCATTTGAGTAAGGAGCAGACATCCAAATTTAACCTCGGGGTTGTTTGGAGCCGGTAACCATAGCATCATCCTCACATTTGCTGATATAGCCAGTGATGGATGACACATATTCCTCAAGGCACATCATTCCCCTGTCTGTACCACCAAAACATTCCTATAACACTACATCCACTCCCTCTGGCCACATTGTGAGTATTTTTGTACTGGATTTTTGCGTTTCAGACAAGGGTGATGTGATATGCAGGAACGAACAGGAGAGGTGTGATCGGAATGATCAAGGTAGAGGAGAGAGAATGCTCTGTATGCATTACCTAAATTCTCACTTCCTTCCTGCTCACAGGTTTACTAACAAGTCACAGCTTGTTGGGAATGTTCCCTTCTGGGGGCTGTACCCAGAAGTATGTTGTCCTCTCAGAAGTCAGTGTGGCATTTCCCCCTTTTTCAGTCGATATTACTTTTAAAGGAATTAAAAGGAATAGCAGAAGCTCAATCATTGCGCCATGAATGAAGTTAACCTCTTAAAATGCTGAATGCAGTTAATAACTTATTGGGCCCTGGAAAAGAGCACTTGTAAAGTAATGAGTTTTGCCGACCAGTCAGGAAATCGCGAATGCCACACGTTAAATTGATCCCAAACAAGCGGCCTAATGCGTATCGCTCCATGAAATCCAGGGGGTCACTGAAAAATCAATCTGGGAGGTAAAGATTACTGAGGTTCAAAGCAGGGGTTATTTTTTGACTCCTGGGGAGGGAGGGTATGTTGGAGGTATTTCCACCCTCATCGATATCAACGTCTTCCCCGAGCCAGAATGCCAATAATGACCCTACAAGGGTCCTTGCTTTTGTTCTTAGGACCTGTTCATCATAGAAGACCGAAACAGTGTCCAGACAGCTCTTTGCGTGATGAGAATCTGCAAGAATCTGCATCCTCCTGTCCAGGGGAAATCGCCTCAGATGTTGCACGGGAACTAAAAGGACAAACCGAGGAAGAAATTGTTTGTTTAAGCTCTGTGTTAACCTGACAAACCAGGGGGCAACAACTCAAGGGCTTAAGTTTGGATTCAACATTGGTAGGAACCAAATCAGCACCAACCCCCTGCCCCCCCTAAACACACATGGTACTCCCACAGTATTGTAGGGACACGTGCCTAGTGTCCATATCCAAATCTGTACCCTTGCAATATCATGTAATCCTCAAAGACATTACATCTCTGTGTACTAATGGTTTTCTGGTACAGTCCCTGTTATTTCTGTGTTTTTTCCTCAAGCTATATTAACCAGGTTGGTGAAACCATTCCTGAAATGATTCATCTGAAGTGCGTCCGGAGATAGTTTCGCTGCATCCAGATAGCGATCTGTTTATCCACAAGACTTTTATTTAATGTTTTTTCCCTGTTCTATTACACCGAATCTGCCTTTTAAATATTCAAAAGTAATATATTTTTTGGATAACGACCGACGATCAAACGGCTGCCTGATCTTTCATCTGAGCCACAAATGGCACCGTAGCCTCAAGAATCACTTTATACAAAGTTACCTAACATGGTGAGGAAAGACAATTTTAATTTATTTTGTCCCCACATTCATATAAAGCTGGGAATGCATTCATTACTTTAATAACAAAGCCGCTGAGAATCGCTTTAAGTTCATTTCGTACCATTTTTCATTATGAACAAAACTCTACTGCTTCAAAGGTTTATAAGAAAACAACTCCTACTCGTCACCAGTGGGTTGTTCATGAAATTATTGCCCATTTTTATGACCTGTTAATACATTTATTAGTGATGTTTTATGGAATCTGAAAAATTAATAAATAGGTAATCGTTACATGGCTGCAACAGAGCTACCATTCAGCTTCATGCCCAATTAAAATAGTGCTGAATGCAAGATTTCCTCAAATGTTCAAACAACATTCACCTTTATACGTTGAACTGCTTTTGTACTCATATTCTACCATTGTCATTGACAGTAGCGTAGAAAAAAATTCTATTCAAACATTTGTAACCCATGAGCAGGCGATGGTGGTCTTCATCCTCTCAGATATGGCATCCTGTATATCCAGCTCTTCCCAAGATGTTACACGATGACATAGAGATACCGCGCATCGTCAAACACGGTGTCATAAATGGCATCTGCATCACCTTCCGCGCTGGCACTGATAGGTCACTGACAGTGTGATTCCCAAGCTAACTAAGTGTCACATCGCGGTATTTATTACCTGCTGTGATATCCCCAAATGCCCGGCAAGGTAATGGACCTTTCAGTCCCGCTTAACTCACTCGTGAAATGCAGGATTTAGCGTCATCTCCGAGTTATTTCCGAAAGCAATCTGTTGTTAGGTTTGCAGCACCTTTTTCTCTGTCTTAATAATGAATTCCGAGGCACTTATTTGATGCAAACGGGAAGAGTGCACGATGAAGTCTTGGTATAAGTTTTTTATTTGTTTTGTTTATTATGTTTAAGCTATTATGCAAATGCATGACCTTTTTCAAAATTCCTGGCATAAAGTTTCATAAAAAGCAATTCACATTTTCATTACCAAAATCAGTATCATAAGCTTGCAAGATGTGGAAAAAAATAAACTGTGCAAATCAGACATTAAATTACCGCCATATTCAAGATAGGAGAGATGGAGGGTCACCGCAGCTGCAATTTTGTTGAAAAGACTTTAATGTACCGTGGAAAAAAAAATAGTTTCTCTCAGGTGCTACAGAAGATGCCAATTTCAACATTAGAACTCGATATGAAGCGAATAAATTGAGCTGCATTGCAGATGGACCAAAAAAACAGATAATGTTTTACCATTTTAAGAGTCAGGGTGGAAAAACAAAAGGTAGTGGAGACAACATTCATAAGTGAAAAAAGATGATGAGAAAATTAGACACGTATATAAATTTACGTACAAAATGTTACCACTGATAATGTTGACAGTACTTTTGCATTATATCTGAATTGATGTAGCTGTAAAAAAAAAAACCTAGGCTAAAAAATAATCCATTGGCAGCATATGCTAATTAAGATGATCCGTTTGAACAGAACATCGGTGGGATGCCGGCGCGGTGTGTAACGGCGTTTGCTGGAGTGAACAGATGTTGCAGTTGCCCCGTCTCCATTCCCAGAGGAAGGAGAGGCAGCCCCCGTGTAGCATGACGCACGCTTGCGATGCACGTCCTTGCAAGGAGCATCCAAACTGGGAATCACTGTGAAATTGAACACATAGTGCTTCTCTCCCAAGCGATTACCTCATGAGGCAAGCAGACAGGCACATACGTGGGCAGCACGGACCAGGCCCCCAGGTGGGCGGAGTCTTGGAGGAGTCAGCACGGACCGTGGGTATTTCTCAATATGCATTCATGACCATACTTGTGTTCTCGTGTTCCCGTGTCAGGTGATCTTCTATTGCCGAAGACCAGTTCCAATACTAAGAACAGAAGTACAGAGGATGGTAAAAATCCTCACATGTTGTTCTTGACCCATCTTAAATATCAATGGCACGTTGGCTGCATCCTCACTGAATGAGACCAATTCCATGATGTATTGCCCCCCTAGTTTGTTCTTGGGAGGCAAGTTAGCAAGACCAGTCTTGCCAAGACCACAAGTATGATCTTTGCATTCTTGGTATAGAGAAACACACCAGGATTCGCTTTACAGCCTTTGACATAGTTATTTATTCACCTGTTCAAAGAATTTAATCACAGCTCTATTTGATTTGGATAGGTTCTTCAAACAGAAAAATAAAACGGTGCCTGTAAGATTTGCTTCTGCCGGGGCGGCCGACGTATGCACATGATATGGGAATGGGGGGGGGGGGGTGTTACGGGCGACTTTATTGAAATTCTTGGGATTTAACAAACTGGGAGAGTGGAACAAATATCCGAGACAGCCATTTCAGCTTAGTAAAGTGGCCAGTAGACTGGAAATTCCCAGGTCAGAATGCAAGGATGGTGTCTGGTCGCTCAGAAGCTCAATTTCTCGCTCTGGCTAAAAATGACCACTTTCTGCCTTCCGTAATACATACCTGATTTTATCTCCACCTGCAGAACATAAACACCCACCCCACACAGTACTTAAGTTATTTCAATAATTTTATATACAATTGTATAGGGAACACTCCATGTTCTTATACCGACTTAAATAATGTCAGAGGTAAACCAGGCAACATTTTTCAACCTTTCTCTCACAATTCAGTCATGTGTAGAAGCGCTAGCTTGAGTTAAACATATGGTTCTGCGCACGGAAGTAGTTTTCATCAAGAAACAGCCAAATTTTCCATCAGATGCATGCAAAATTTAAATAAATGGGAAAGAAACTTAGTCGTCGTATTTAATGAACTGTGTAACAGATGGTATTTTGGTAATCCATTTACATAATATCCTTGAGTATATATAAAGAAATAATAAAATTAATGAGACTGGCGTGTATTTTGCATGAACAAAAAAGAACATTTTTGACATCTATTCTGACAGCACATATTGTTATGCACAGTGAAATTTTAAGCTCTCCTGAGTATGATGACATTGACGAGTCAGGGATGCTTTCAGATTCTCATCACGCAAAGAGCTGTCTGGACACTGTTTGGGTCTCCTATGATGAACGGGTCCTAGGAACAAAAGCAAGGACCCTTGTAGGAACATTTCTGGCAAAACTGAGCTGTGTGGGTCAGGGAAGAACGGGGGCCGTTCTATGATGTTTTTTAAGAAGAGGGCATTAGAGGGGCCAAAGTTTATACAGAGGCAGCAATCTTGTCATTAGCCAGTGATATGTTTTGAATCGGTGAGCGACAGACGAGAGGACACTCTGGGGGCCAATCAGCTTTCAGCTGAGGGTTGTGGTCCCACCCTTGTGTACACCACTGGGGAGCAGAGAGCTGTTTTTAGTTGAATGAAGTTTTCCATACAGGAGGAACAATGGAACGTCAGACCACCTATCAACACACTTACATCCAAGGGTTTAAGGAAGGCATTCAAACCCAGTTGATATGTACAAGTTCTTTGGGTGGATCATCCATGGGGTTTTTGGCATGGAGCTGAGAATACCCAATATGCATGAGACTGTCAGGTACATTTCGGCTTCTCTTCCTGATCTGCATGGATGAGAAGTCAAAGGTGTGGGGAAGCAAGGCAGGCTGGGAGCTTGGGGTCCTCATTGTTCCTCTTTTGGCAGATATGTTGTGTGTTTTCATCAAACTGTCCACCATAGGCTGGAATGTTTTGTTGCCAAGGCGATGAAAATGCACACGCTCACCACTATGATTATTTTCATCGCTTTTTTGGCCCTTAATCTAAGAAAGGAGTGCTATTAAAATCAAGGATACAGCATTACTGTGCTGCATTTGTCATCGTATTTTAATAGCATAATGAAAGCACTGAAAGCGGGCTTTATAAATATCAAGGAGTCAACCTCTAACTACATAAAACAGAGATGAGGTGACACAAACAGCAATTGTTTAGAGCTCAAATTCTTTAATAATGCAGAAATTGTATCGCTTAGGGAAATAACTGGGTGGGAAATAATAGGTAACTGTTTAATTACTACATTATCCGTCCATCCATTCGTCCGTCCATCCAACCATCCATTCATCCATTCATTCCACCTACCTTTTACAACGAAATACATGGTCACTGCAAGTCTGTCGAAGGAGCAGACAGAGGCACTTATAGGATTTCTTGAGGTGGGGAGCATAAGAAGGACCATAATTCACACAGTGGGGCCAGTCATATTCTGAGCCAATAATATGTTTTCATTCGGTGAGTGGCAGGGGAGTAGGTATTTTGGGGGCCAATCGGCTTTCAGCTGGGGCCAGTGTACCTCTGGCCTCGCCCCTGTATACACACCTGGGAACAGAGCTTGGGGCAAGGTGATGCCCTGATAGAGATTCCAGTCCAACAATGAGAGCTTTACCTATCAGTCAAAATTTAGTACCAGTCAGTCATAAGGGAATGAAAATCTCAATCTGTCCCATGTACTCCATGTTAGTTTAAATAGGGAATGACATTAGTATTAACAGTTACAGTGGCAAACTCTTCTTATGAGTATGATATTGACACATGCACCAACACAACTTGTCAAAGCTAATGACAAAGTTTTCAAGAGACTGATGTGTTTCTCGCTTTTGATCAAATTAGTGCTACTTAATTACCTCCCACTTGGGTTGTATATGATGTATTTTTATATGCATCATAAAACAGCAGGTAGCCAGATGTTCCTTGACATCCATGAAGGGAAAGAAATCTGTTCAGAATCACTTTAAAGATGCGGGCATCCTTCACTCGTATGAGATGCAGTCGCAATGGCAACGCTGCGGGAACATCTCCAGTGCGGATGGAAAATGATGTCACATGACTTGGGGGCTTGGCTGTGTTCTCATGACCCAAATAGAAATACCAAAACAAGGGAGCTGGCATGGCAAAGGAGAGGAAAACAGTGTGTATAGTTTATATATGAATGTGAGATTGATATGCTGGAGATGAAGCAGGGAAAGGCCTGGACAGACATCAGATGGTCTCCAGGTTACGAGGGGTGAGACAAAACAGAGCGTACGCATTCATACACATCACAGACAGCGGGGGACAGGCAAAGGCGGCCCATATAAATAATAACAGGGAGTCAGCACTGCCTTCTGCAAGAGCTGTGGGCAAAACAGCCCCCATTCACAAAACCATATTCTATTTGGCAATCATTGGGAAGACCAGTAATGGTTTATAATGGTGTGTCTTCACTTTTACAGGACAGTATAAATTTAAATTGTAGATTTCTGTCAAGTACAGAACTGTGCAAAAGTCTTAGGCTGTCAAAGAAAATGATGTTTAAATGATCTTCATGTCCGTGTAAAACTATGATGTTATGTTATGTGTGTCGACCATTTCAAAATCTCTCTTAGTGTCACTCCAGTATCTGCAGCAATCATCTAGTACACCAATGTATTTTTTTTGCTTAACCTCTACTCCACCTTGTTTGGCTAATTAATATCTCATTGAGTTATTTCACTAATTAAATTAATTGAGCTGATGGTAAAATTGAACAAATACATGGAATGACTGGCATGCCCCAAAGGAGAGGTTTGGGAACCAAAGCGATGTTTATCTACCAAGATATTGGCAGCATTTTGAAGAACAGAAAAAAATCTTATTTTTACTCTTACTGTTAATTGACATATGTTTTAAAGTTAAATTATGTTTTTTCCTGAAATATACAAATTTACATATATTACCAAGATAAATACCCTTAAACATTTCCTTAGACTGCCTATTTCCAGCCCCTACGTAGCGTGGATCCATACACTGTGTGTTGTGACACCTTACTCCCGTAAACATCATCAAAAGTATCTGTCATTTGTGCAACAGTAGCCCGTCTGTTGGTTCATACCAGACATGAATAACCTTATTCACATCTCACATCATATCTTGATGGCCCAACACCCTGTCGGCGGACTGTAGCTTCTCTTTGTCGGACCACGGCTGACCATATGCACCCCACAAGGCTCACTGTATCAGGGATGCCCTGACCCAGTCGTCTGGCCATAAAGATTTGGCTTTTATAAAAGTCACTCAGGCGTTCAGCACCACCTGATTCTTCTGCGGTCAACACATCAAGTATCGACTTTTAGTTTGCGGTCTAATATATCCCAGACCTTGACATGTACTATTTCTACAAGACAGTCAACGTTATTCACTTCATGTGATGGTGGTAATAATGTGTGTGTGGGTGTGTGTGTGTGTCTGTGTGTGTGTGTGTGCGTGTGTGTGTGCGTGCGTGTGTGCGTGCATGTGTGTATATATCAGTCGTGGGCAGAGTTCTGCTAATATGCTAACCACTAATTAATAAACCTAACATTTTTCATTAGCGGATTATCATTTCTGCTAACTTTGAAAACCGTTAGCGGACCAATTAACTTCCCATAAATTTAGTTTCACAAAACTGTAAATCCATTAACATTTTTCACAGGGAAAGTGTATAGAGTTTAATTGTGAAAAATGTTTGTAAACCCTAAAATTATAAAAATTTGTTCCTGTCTGTTATGAGCATGTCTGCAACAGTCTGTCTGGCACATTGTTGACTTTGTGTAAACACAAGATATGAGTAGTTGATAACTTGTCAGATTTAAGGTAGTCTTTGCTAAATATAAGGGAACAGATATGAAGTTCGTAAAACCTGGTGTACCCTGAACTAAGCAGAGAACAGGGGCCTGTATCAAACCCCAAATCAATAACGCTGAATTTCTCGCTTAGCCGGATAACTTGTTGGATTTCAGGTACCCTAGTTTAACTGGACTTTGGTCACTTACATTTAGCCCAGACGACCTTAAATCCAACAGGTTATCTGGCTAAGCAAGAAGTCCAGGGGGCTATTCCATGAAAGTAGCTAAAGAAAGCCAGACTTTCCCGAAAAAGTCAGACTCAAACTAGCGCCATCTCTAAACTTAGCCGTTCCACAAACGCAGTTCAGCTTTAACTAGTCAAGGCTCATACAAGACAGACTTGCATAGTCTCACTTAGTGCCCACGAGATATTTAAGAAAAATGAATGGATGAACAATAGATCCAGCAAGTGAGTCGGAAAGCGTGTAAAACAAGAGCTGTGTTTTTTTAGGTAGGTAGGTAGAGCTACTGAGCTACTAGAAAGGCTGCCGTCACTTGGGCACAGCCCAATATATTAAATAATACAATAATAATTAAATATAATTAAATAATATGTAATATATATATATTAAGCTCTCTGCACATGTGCTGTGAAGCCTATGAGATGTGCACTGCATTTCCAATCAGTTAATCAGCTGCTTACAGCACAACGTGCACCTTTGCATGCTCATATGAACACGGCATTACATTTCCTTCTCCGTCTTTGCTGTAAAATCCAAGCCGGACCAGGTGGCCTTTGAGTGGAAGCCTGCTTTGGGAATATTTTCTAATTAGATTATGATGTTATGGCCAATGAATCCACACTAATATTTTTGTGCAATTAGGCAGGGCTCTCTGCTGGATAATGCGGACCCACACATTACCCGAATTTCAGCAAGGGGGTGACCCTCTCTCTGGCCTTTACCCCTCCTTTGACCAGAACACCTGCTGGTGCTATTTTCTTTATTTTAGGGTTGCTGATTTTTTTAAAAATGTGCGTTCTTTACAAAGTATTAGGTCTTATTTTCCAGTTTTTACCTCCTTGCACGATACTGTGTATTTACGTTGGATGAATGCATGAGTGTCCATTTTCTCCCGGTTAAAAGGTGTTTGTAAGTGAGTTTGCATGTAAGGCTGCATCTCTGCATGTGCTGTTCATGCACCCCTTAAAAAATAGGCTAAGATCTCTTTGAAACTGCAGGGGAGTTGAAAAGTTCACTTTCCCCCATCAAGCGCTGAAATCTGTTCAGACATCTACGGCTGTGTGCTAAACCAAACTAAAAAGGGATTGAAATTACACGGAATGCTGGGAAATCCTGGTGAGACAAGCAAAAACATTTTGTAGTGACGTCCCTTTTGAACCAAGAATTCTTATACAGTAGATACGTGAGCGCTATACCAAAATGGACAGCTTTGTCTTACTCGAAGATCTTACAGAAGTGGATATGAAGGGGTGTGCATGTGCGTGTCACTCAAAACGGCTGCACTTCTCGCCCGGAGGCATCCAGAACAGCGGTTCCTGTGAAGATGTGCCAGACGATGCTGCTTATTTGATTCCACGATCTGCAGTTCATCATGTTCAGAACAACCTGTATCATTTTCACAAGGCGGCCCAAACGTGCACCGAGGAAGCGCCACAAGGGGTGGGAGTAGGCGGCCAGAGAGGACCAGACCATACGTGCAGGATGGGGGGATGTCACAATGGCTAGGTGGGTAGGGATGTAGGAACAGAGCCCTCTGTGAAGGCTGCCCCTCCTGTTCGTTTTGGTTTCATCCCACAGTTTGGGGATGTATGGATGCATGGTGTGTCTTGATTGCCCTTAGCGAGTATATTTACATTTAATTTATTTAGCAGACCCTTTCATACAAAATGACATACAATTGACTAAGCAGGGTCAACCTGTCCCTGGAACAGTCAGGAGTTAAGGGTCATGTTCAAGGGCCCAATGGTGAACTGTGTTAACCCTGGGATTTGAACCAGCAATTGTCCAATCACAGGCACAATGTCCTTACCTGCTGAGCCACAGTCCACTCCAGTAGACAATAAAGAACCAAAACATTATGACCACCCACAGATGATGCAAATAATGGTGATTATCTCAGAACAGCTGCGCTAATGACGAAATGGGACATATTAAACAGCAAGCAAACAGCTGATGAGTTGGACACAGGAGGAATGGGCGAGTATAAAGACCTTAGTCACTTTGAAGAGGGGCACACTGTCACGGACAGACAACTGTGGCGGAGTGTGTCTGAAACGGCAAGCCATGTGATGTGTTCCCGGTTAGCACTGGTCAGTACCGAGCAAGAGTGGTCAAATGGTGGGACATAAAGGATCTTCTCCTGACAACTTGTTGCCAAATACCAGAAGATACCTTCGGAGATCCTGTTGAATCTGTGCCTCAGTGGGTCACAGCTGACACATAGAGGACTAACAGCATTAAATCTGTGGTCATAATGTTTTGTCTCTTTTTTGCCTTGTGGTAGACTGGCATCCCGTCTAAGGTACGGCCAGCCTTGTGTTACCCCAACCGGGGGGGTGGAGGAGGTGGCACTAGGAATGCCTCCCCACAGGTCTAAACATTCACCAAATGAACAACGAAATGAAGGAGACTGTGTACAAAACATAACCACATGGAATACACAAGTACAAATCAAGAATACAATTAAACTAAAATCAAACCCCAAATCAATAATAAAAGGAGAACAAACAACCTGTCTACCCCCATACATGCAACGATACACAGTTAGGGAAAGGCGAGAAGGCCGGTGACCAGGACTCCCCCAGAGGTAGGGCTAAGCAGGCCTAGGTGACTATTAATGCAGTTCTTGCACACACAAAAATCCACTGCACTACAAACAATCCAAAGGCCTGAACACTGCACACCCAGACCACAGCACACTTAGGAAGCAGAACAGGCCCAGCACACTCCCCTCTGAGGTCGACCCTGACATAAGAATACCCGCCCAAAGAAAAAAAGACACAAACTAAAGAAAATATAAATAAAACACCATACTAAGTTACAGCACACAATATACATGAAGGTGATTTTACAGCTTGATATCCCTCACCTATCTGTATTATATGCAAGATGAACAATTTTCACTAGGCAATTCACTGAGAAGGCCCCAAATCCGCTCACAGGCCTAACGGGCCTCACGGTCTGAGTGACAAGAATGCAATGAAATACGAATAAGGAAAAACAGTGGTTACATAAGTCTCCTTAGCCTCATTACCCAGCCAAACGGACCCAACGTGGCGGCTTGTAGCCTTCACTTCCCCCATCCCAGACAACGGCTCTTAGTCCGTGGTGGCTCCTGTTCAGGTACCCCTTTCAAATCGGGACGCTGCTTGCCTGTTAACGGCCAGCCAATCATCCGCATACAAGGTCCGACTGACAAAGTTCCCGCATATACCACTGTTCTACTGCCGCCAACATAAACCAATGCAGAACACGGAGGCTTTTCGCTCCACGTGAATGGCATTAAAATGGAGCAGGAAATGGCGAACCTGGGCGTAGCCCGGTACCCCTCCAGCCCAACGCTGCCAGATACCACTCCCACCTGTCACACTAGGGCTCTCAGTTTCCTGGAGCAGGCTGAAGGCTCTCTGTGACTCAGCACTGGGTATGTGAAGATCCATCCATCCATTTTCTATGCCCGCTTGTCTTATGTAGGGTCATGGGGGTCCAGAGCATATCCCAGAAGCTACAGGTGCAAGGCTGGGAATAACCTGGGGGGGGCACCAACCCAGATATGTGATGATGGGGAAAAAATAAATAAATGGATGCAAGCTGGATGTTTGGTCATTTATACCATACAAGCCAGCCTAATTCCAGAAGCTTAAGAAAAATAAATAAATAAAATTTCATAAACATTAAATTAATTTTTAAAAAATCACAGAATCTGTAATGTCACTACTGGTGTACGAGATTTATTTAAAGCTGAAAAAGTCTCTCGTTTTCAGTCTCTGTGGAACATAAATATCAAAACAGAACTCGAAAATAACTAATGAAAGCAACTGTTTTAGCAGCTCCCAGTCTGACAGGCGAGGTCCCCGAACAACACAGAAACATTTGCTTAAAAATATGAGTGCCACTCTGTGCCTCGTTAATTATTGACAGGCAGTCTGGCGATTTTGTCTGTGAACTCAAAACAAAACAGTTCCCAGACTAAGCAGCAGGTATTCTGGACATGTTCACCAGGATTGACATTAAAATTTAATGCTGCATTATGAATATATTGCTGCCCGTGACAAAATGTATTACAGGATTCAAGTATGAAAACATTACACAGATGAGGAACAGACCAGTGATACGAGATTGTAGGTGAAAATCATTCTGAAAATCTTTTACAATGCCTGGATCTTTAATGGGCCGGTCTGATCTGTCAATGCCATGGTTACCATTTCTATAAATATTACTTTATACAACTCTTCTCCTCAGACTCAAACTTTAGTGATGCCTTTACAGTGAAATCCATTGCTAGTGTACCTGGCCCAACTACTGAAGGCAGTAAACAATAATTCAAATTTCATTAACAACTTCAACAACTTACTCTATGTCTAAAGTTTTTGCACACACTGTGAATTTGTACATTTGCATGTTACGTACTTAACATTTACTAAAAATATACTCAATATTCTTTGCCAACAAATACTATTTGAGTACCTTAATTAGCAAGAAAATCTCATATCTTTGATTCATCAAAGTAACCTCCTCTAGCAGTTATAACAGCAGAGAAAACTCAAAGCATTCTTTCTACAAGGGACATTAAATACTGCTCTGTTTCATAGGATGAAACAGTTAACTAGTGCATTTAAAGTTGAAGGACAGCCTAGAATGTGACTGTGCCATCACCACACAACCAATTAATAGGATGTCAGACATGCACTGTTACATACTCTTCCAATGTTATACAGGAAACCTGTTTTATTTGACTGATTCATTTATAGTTCACTCAACTTTCCAGTGCTTAACAAGAATAAAAAATCTGCAGATTATGAAAACAATGGACAAGTGGTAAGCACCTGTGGTTTGCAAAAACTTTTGACTGGTAGTGTATATACTATGTTTACAATAATATTAGGTACCATAAGCAATTATCATATATCATACATCCATGTTAGAACCAATTACCTTGGTCAGGGTCGAAAGGAAGGGCCTAGAGCCTATCCCGGACAGCACAGGGCACAAGGCTGGGGTACATTATATGGTGTCATGAATAGTATATATAATTTTTTTAGGCCTTGCAAAACTTCATAAATGGCAAGTCTTTGTTCCAGCTCTGAAATGGATCTTCAGCCTGAAGAAAAACCTTTTTTGAGCTCACATTAAGCACAGCACAAAACAAGTGCGAACACAAAATGAAAGAAAACGTTTTATTCCAGTTAACATGTTTCATCAGCTAAAAACCCACTACACAGAAACATGAGCGATAATCATGCTGAAAACAAAGAGACTGCTTTTTGCAGTCACCAATCTCCCTCTCCAATTAATTTAATTGTCTTATCAGGCCTGCAATGGAAAATGGAAAAAAAAATTAGTCACACTTTCTATAAAGCATTTACTGATACACTTATAGTGGTGTATTAGGCTCTGAAGAGCTGCTCGAAGGGGTATCATTCGTGACCTGTTTTATTCAGAGTGTTTTAGGATTCTCTTTCATCCTGAGTTCCCATAATCCTCTTGGAGGAATTCTCCACCGGAATTCTCTCAGGCCTCATTCCGCATTCTACATAAACCAGGTGAGTCCAGAATCTCATTGGCAAGAAGGTCTTACTTATCACCCTGAATTTGCTAAGTAAGACCCAACTGGAATTTCATACAGGACAGTCTCACAAATCAGATCTATCTGAGATCTGGTACTGATTAATATTTATGAAATAGCAGTTTTAGTAGATTTTTGAAGAATCGTTTCAAAAATAATTCAGTATGGATGCATCTACCACATGGGGATGACGCATAGACTATTAGCTATAATAACAAAGGTGAGAAAATAAAATCATAATAAAAGATGTTAAATGTTATGGTACTGATCAAATCAGGAACCATCTGCCTGACAGCATTTAATGGAAAAGCTGGGGATAATGGCATTAAGCTCCCGCATTAATGAGACAGTGGTTTCCAGACTAGGGAATGGAGATGACAACGGCGTCACCAATGGCGACAGTAACCAAGCGAGAGAGAGACATAGGCTTGGGTAACGCTACAGAAATGTCAGAGAAAGAAAGAATTCACATGCAATCTTAACAAAACTAAATTTCTTCAGGTTATTATTTCTGTCAGCATTGCGTTCAAACAGAGACCTGCTTCAACTGGATGTCCACCTCCAACCTCCTGTGGTTTTTCTTTAATTATTCTTACGCTTCTTTGCCGTTTTCTCCCTTAGTGTTTTCCAATTTTTTTCTATTTTTTATTTTTTTTTGGTCTGAAAAATGGAGCAGTCAGCTTGAAAATACAGCGATTTTCCCTATTAGCTGGATGGGTGGATCGCCTGTCCTTAGAGCTCCCCGTTTAAACACTGAGAATTTTCAATTAAGTTTTCACATCACACTCCAGTGTCATCGCATATAATTAGATAGTACAGGCAGGCCTTTTAATTCTCCGCAGCTTCCACTGCCTTTGAGGTTTGGGAGCCTTTGCCATTATATTACAGATATCTGCATGCCTGTCGTTTGCTGGGGAATATGCAGAGGAAAACTTTGTTGTGTATTGAACTACTCTGTTAGTACTACTGCTGCTTACTTGGCACTTTAATCCAAGGAAACGTATGTGATCTTTTTTAATCACCTTTCCACTCTTCAGTCATTTGATCGAATATTTTAACTGAAGAAAATCAGGTCAGATATCTTGCAATGGGATACAAAGCCAGGCCTGCATCTGGGGCTGAAAATGGCTGAGATCACCTTGGTTTATGTGACTGTAAACTGGTTAAATTTGCAGACGACACCAAGGTGGGTGGTGTAGCTGATACTGATCTAGAAGCAGAGAGGCTTCAACGGGATCTTGACTTAATTAGCGACTGGGCTGATACCTGGCAGATGAAATTTAACATTGATAAATGT
>JAODKC010000039.1:289096-304566 GCA_026777985.1 Mormyrops attenuatus
GGCCGCCCCCAACCACTGCCCCCCCCCCCCCGTTTTGTTCACCTGAAATCGGTTTCCACGTTCGCCCGAGGTTACACTCTTTGTGTGTCGCCCCTTCCTGCTCTCCATCACCCCGCAGACAGAACACAATTAAAAGGGCACTTGATAAGAGCCCCCACCATCACCATCACTGAGTAACATCCCGGGAGATTCCATCACACTGTCCAGTTCAGAACGGCGGACCGCGACCAGAACAGCACGGCCTTTAAGGCATTCAAGTCACCTTTGAAAGGGTATTTAGGACGGAAGCATTATTAAATGTTCATCCTGCAGTAGGAGGCTTTATATGGGATGTAAAAATTCACAATTCTAAAAGGGGTTTAGAATTATCAGCGAAAAAGAGAAATAACCTTCAACTGTATTGTGACTCTTCAGCAGGAAGTCTTTGGTAAATTTCTTTGCTGAAAAATCACATTTCAATTGCCCATTGCATTATGGGTGAGAATTTGTAAGTGGAATAGATATGTACGGCACAGAGGCATTTTCACTTCATCACTAGAAAAATATACTTAGGTCCTGTAAAAAAGTATAGTGGGATAAAAATTACATGTTTATCCTAGTGTTCTGTCTGGGATGCTGTTCCAGAAACTTCTGAGGGTTATAGTCAACACAGAACAGACATCAGATGCACTTCTGGTCCATATGATACCATCGATGCACCTGATTAAATTTTATATGCGGGGGCATTCAGACTGTGCCAGAAATGCAGGCTAATGGCCCCCTGTTTTGAAATGATGGCTTATAACAACGCAAGTGATTTTCTGTGTACTGACTTGTTTCCCAGGCATGAATTAGATGCTGTCAGTCGCTGTCAAGGCTTATCAGTTAACCAGTGTTTCAGGAGAGCAGTCGCTGAGTAATTGATGTGCAGTGTATTAGTCTTGAATTACCTGAAAAAAATACAGATAAATTGGTCCTTAAAAGTGATAGATGCTTTGTAAACAGTGTGAGTGGAAGCAAGTCGAAGTTGTGAAGGTGAATAATGTACAACAGGGAAAAAAAAGGACTTGGGGGAAAAGCATTCTCCTGTTTAAAATGTACCTTGCCTGCTGGGTTTTCTGGACAGGCTTTGGGTTACCACCAGAGGCAGTGTTTACTACTACATACACATGTAAACCAAGCATTTGGATGGGGCTCCCAAAGTTTGGCCACAAACAGTCACTAGAGGGGCCCCAAAGTTCCTTAGGGTAACACTTTACTAAAAGCAGTCTTTATAATTCATTATAGATACTTTCCATAATGCATTATAATGCATTCATAAAGTATTATAAAGACGGCTATAACTATTTCTGAAAAGGCATAACACATTATAGCCATGTTTATTATGCATTATGGATGGTCTACGAAGCTCTCGTGTATAACTCTCGTACTATAGATATCTCCATAATGCATAATAAACATGGCTACAATGTGTTATGCCTGTTTGTAAATAGTTATATCTGTGTTTATAACTCTTTATGAATGCATTATAATGCATTACAAAAGTATCTATAATATTATGATGACTCCTTTAAGTAAAGTGTTACCTTACTAGAATGAGGCCCCAGAAACCATGAACCCGCCCCTGGTTACCGCTACCCAAATTAGATAAATGCGTATCATTACTGTAAAAACAGATGGACCGATTGGTTGTAGGCAGTACCCCTCAAAACCTGAATATAAAACCTCCGAGCTCTCTCCAAACCCTTTTTGGGATCCCTTTGCATTTCCTACTGCAGCCAACAGGCAGAGAGAGAGAGAGAGAGAGAGAGAGAGAGAGAGAGAGAGAGAGAGAGAGAGAGAGAGAGCGTTCTTTTTCTTTTTGTAAGGTGAGACATAAAGGACGGTGTGACCATTTGTAAGATGGGAAGCTGGAAGTCTGATGATAGCCAGCCTTATGATAGCTGAGAAGTGAAGCACTCCACGCGCGATGCTGTTATCTTACAGAAACACCGCGGCCGACCGCTGGCGATCCCAGGGAATGTTCCTCCCCGATTGAGAGATGAAGGTGGAAGCCTCAGTAATTCCCAAAGTCATTTTCAAATTTCACAGCGAACGCTTCTTATCTTGCCACCGACAAGGCCCCAAACGGGATGTGTTCAGATGGGTGTTTTTGACCCACGGAGGTGACCCGGGCAAACTATTTTTACAGCTATTCTTGTGACTTTCGGGTACAGAACTTAAGTTAAAAGTTAGTCTTTCAGTACCTCTTCTGTGGTCAACATGAATGCTTGAAATTATGCAGAAGAGATGGACAAATATGTTTTCCCGCTGTCTAATAAAGTGATTGGTGGGCTCGGATTCTGCGTGTGGAAGATTGCTAGCTCAAATCCCGAGGCTGGCAGAGTGATGTCACTATTGGGCCCTTGAGCAAAGCCTTTAACCCCAATTGCTGCAGGGACACCCATCCTGCCTGCTCATCTTCACATGTACCTATCATTGGACAGAATCATCTAAATGTCTAAAATGTAAATGAATGAATAGTCCATTTAAAGATAAAAATCTATCATAATCTGTTCAAAAGGTGTAAAGAGATTTAGTTATTACACAGAGATAAGTTATTATAAAGAGACGTTTAATTACACAGCATCACTCAATCATATATTTCCTTTCACCGGTGAATAAAAACAACCAAGGTATCGTCAAGCACGGTACCACATGACCATGTTGTATCATGTGATCCTGTGCACTTTCGTTAAGCCCATCCACGTTCCCGTACTTCCCACTATAACCTGCTGATCATTCCAAACGCGTCCCAAGCAGCATCACACTAGACAGTTCAAGCTGAGCCTTCCGCATTTTATTTGCAAAGCCTACTTTCCCTGAGTTCACCTTAACTGACTCCCCCAACCTTCCCCAAAACTGATCATCTGGGAAAAAAGGAGACTTTTCATGAAGGATTGTATTTCAAATCAAATATTGATGCCAAAATTGCATTCAAGAGTATCAGGGAATGACTTTGCTTTTCTATCCAGCATCCGACATGAGATCCCCTGTGCTTCCAGCCTATTCATTCTGCTTCAAAATGACATTGTTCTTATATCTTGTCCACCTTCATTACCTTTGTCTGCCATTCTGTGCCACCCAACTGCAGCATTCAGAAAGGGCATGTGAGTCCCTGCTATGACGCACTTATCCATTTTGCAGCTTTCAAGAGGCGCCCTTGCTGAGTGAGCTTGTCAGGAAACATTACGTCTTTTTAGAGAGGACAAAAAAACACTGAGCAGTCAACACCCTTGGGAGAAAAACTCTTGATAATGCAAGAATGGATGTGTTATATCAAAATATGTAAACGGCTGTTTTCGCTGGCGGTAGCTCGTATATTTTTCTGCACGGAGCAAGCGGGAGAACTTGATGTTATCCTAGAAGTACAGTAATGTAAATTACTTCCACACGTTGATGCTGCCTCCGAAATCTAATGGGTATTCACGGGAAAAAAAATTGCAATGATATCTTCTTTTACAATTTTATTTACTTTTGCAATATCTGTGCTGGGAAGACACTGTTCATCCCGTTTACGGGTAGCTCATGAATCACCCCGCGCTGATTTATGAGGCAGCTAAAGGCACTTGATTCCGCCGTGGTATTTCTCTCACTTAGGTTCCGAACGGTTATCAACACCTTTCACAAGACATCGCCTCTGCCCAAGAAGGAATATCTGTGCTTTTCTAGATTACTACACGGGAAATGCGTCATTAAAAGTAACTGAGTGTTACCCACCATGGCGGTGACACGCTGTGAGATTCGTTTTAGTGGCTTCAGAGGAAATTCACATCTCGGTGGTAAAATTCTGCAAAATAACTGTCATTGGGATGCTGTGTTAATAATATCATTGAGATTACCTTCTCCCAGATTCTGTACATTTCTTTTCAGCGGAATTAAATGAATTTTTATTTTTATATGTCCCATTATGCTCTTCTTTTTAAGACGTACCCAACCAGCACTTCTAGAACATTTTTCAGGGGGTTAAGGGCGTTGCTTGAAGAACCAACAGAGATGTGACTCTTCTGCTGAGGCCTGGATTCGAACCAGCGACCTTCCGATGACAGAGAGGCTTAACCTTAAGGTAAATCAAATTAATTAAAACCTGGAATACCTCAGTCTGCTCACCTACAGCTTGACATTCCCACTTTCCTGCTACTCCTAAGTCACAAATGGTCACCACCTCTTCGTCTCACTCCTCTCCAGGATCGCGACCCTGTTTTCCACGTGCCTAGAGCCAACGCCAGCCTCACACCCACTTCCCAGTCAGCCATGGCGCCACCTCATTAAACCCGCTGACTGCAATGAGCAGAGAAACGACAGCGCAATCCAATAAAGCCATAAAGCCGCGCAACAAATAATATCGCATCCCTTATTGACGCTCCTCTTGAAGGCTAACGCGAGGAACTGAGGCACCTGAGCTCGTTTCCGGCTTTGGGGCCATTTTTAATTATTGCTTGCTGTCATTCAGAGTCAGCTATTGAAGATATGTTGTTTTGTTTTAGGCAAACCACTTTCTCTTCTTTTATTATCCTGCTGCCATAGTGCTTGTGACTCATTGCTCATTGAATACTTTGAACACTTTGTTTGTATGGCTTTATTCTAAGTACTGTAGTTACCTCACCTGGTCCAAACACATACGGGTTAGGTGAGTTGGCACCTGAACTGTCCACAATACGGTCCCTCTGATGGACTGGAATGTCTGACCTGGTGCCCTTATGCCTTCTGCATTCCAGGATAGGTTTCCAGCCATTTGCAACGCTATATTGGATCAGCAGTTATAGAAAATGGCTCTTAATTACTCTTAGCTTGTCGGTGTGTTTGTGTACCATATGATGGACTGGCACTGTGTCCCCCGCCTCGTGTCCTGTGATTTCTGAAATATGCCCAAACAGGCTCACTGTGATCTCACAACAGATAAGCAGCATCAAGAATAGATGGATAAATGAACTGTGTCTTTAAATCGCCCTGATTTGCTTGTGTGCCCTGTGATGGACTGGCATATTAATATTAGCATTCAATAACTTTAATTCTACAGATATCAGTTGTATTTTTCTGTTCTGTTTATAGTACTATAGCAAGGAAACATAACAGCTGAATGTGGAAAAATCCGTGGATAAAACAAAGGAGGATAGAAAGATAGTCATTCAGCTTTTGTGGAACAGTGCGTAAGTCTGATGCTGCATCGAATGGGGGCAGAGAGCCTTAATAAAATCGGAAATAGTCAGGAAACGTTAAGACCAGTTGATAGGCACAGAATGCATCTTGCATTCACAGCATTATTTTTCTGTTTGGTTTTGCCATTTTTCATTCCCCTGTCATTAGTCAGTAGCTGAGCGACCATGTACTGTATGTGAGGGATTGGCTGGCAGGAATCACATGACGCCCATCAGTGCCTCACCATGTGTAACCAGCCGGGGACCTTACCCATTTCCAGGTGCCTTACGTTCCCAAATTCAAGGCTGCCCTCTCCACTTCCCAGGCCTGCAGAAGTACACATTTGGCATCCATGTTCCTGTCAGAGACGAGCAAGGTATTTTTAGTGAACGAGGTGTTTGGTGTCACCTAATCGTGTCACATGGTGTTGAGAAAGGCGGAGTTAACATCTGATACAGAGACGGGTATCAGCTGTACGCAGACTTGGCTCTGTGTAAAGCATAAATCGACCATTTTCAAGCCCTGTTTGTGAAGCTGATTGTAATTCACAGTATCTGCTCCATACTTAACTTCACCCTCCCTCCTAACACGCCGTAACAGTTATAGGGAAGCTATTCCCCCCAGACATATGTCTCTCTATATTTAAAGGGTCATCTTTTCCATCTGTTATCGGCCGAAGCTGCAGCCAAAACAGGGTCGCTTCTATCCGTCAGGCTCACAAGCCATGCTCATTTGTCAGGGGATGCAGAAGCCTAGCGTGGCTGCCCCCTTTGCCACTGGGAGGGGGCATCTAATCTCCCAGCTGTCGGTACTGTCACACGGTGTCTGTCTCAGGTGATGGACGGTGTTTCATTTGAGCTTTCTGGTTCTGTATAAAGGCATTTCGGGTTGGGGTAGGGGGAGGGGGGTGTCTCTCTGCCGGCTCTGGCCACACGGAAACTTTCTAATATAAATCATGTGGGTCAACAGTTGCTGTCAACTCAACCCTGCCCCCCCCCGGCCCCCCCACACACACACCTAAGTGGGCTGTAATTGATTTTGGGCCAGTGCGTCAGGTCTAATTCCCATTCGCTGCTGCTGGTTGAATGTCCATTTTGTCATCCTGACAGTATCTGCATGTTGCACCTTTTACAGTGGGATGGTGGAGCGTATTAGCAAACCACTTCCCTAAAACCAGATTGGTAAAGCATATGTGGTCATTTCCCAACATCAATTCTGTAAATTCAGCAATATTAGTGAGGTTTTGCTGTAGAAGGCTATAAATGTTAGCTTTGGCTTGTTTTGCTCGTTACCTGCTCTCACGTGATCACAGGTTTGCTCAGCTTGGAAAGTGAAGACTCACATGAAATTTCGAAGTCTTGCTGGATCTATGTGATCGTCAGCAGTTTTTGTTTTTGTGCTTGAAAGAGAAATGGAAAGCATCTCTTCTGCCCACCAGCGCACTATCCAGGGTGGATGAGCCATTTACCATGTTCTCCAGGCACTCCTGTCCTGCAGTGCTGGGGTCTGGGGTGTGGTCGGCTGACGCTTCTCAGTAGCCCTGTACCAGGTTTTCACTATTAATATTCAGTGGAAATGTCCGCATGGGCAGACAAATGACAAATGGGCAAAAGTGAAATACCAACTCTACAGCATTGGCATGTGTGCATGGCTCAGCAAGTCATGATGCAGTGACTGAGATCAGAAGGTCACTGGTTCAGATCCCAGAGTTGGCAGAGTGATGTCACCATTGGGGCCTTGAGCAAGGCCCTTAACTCCTGACTACTCCAGGGACTGTCATTTTTCAAAAATGTACATTGCTTTGGATAAAATAAATAAATAATATGCAAATCTACGCTTGTTTAAGGGACATTCGCTAGAACCTGAATATGAGATTTCGTATATGGGGTTTGGAGCTGCTGCCCCACTGGTTCAGTCTCCTTTCCCTGTGCTCTGCCTTTGTCATCCATATTCACATGATCTTATTATCAGCCTGATTGCCCGGACGAGACGGAGGCGGTCTCGCCCGACACCTGGTTCACACGAGACAATGCCAAACGTGCCACTCCACCTGTTGTCATTATTCCTGCCATTGTTGTCACTTCTGCCTCCCCTTCAGGTATCTCCTGGAAATTGTTTTGTGTCCCCCACCTGCGCTTCAGCCTAAACGCATTATTGAACCGTGAATAATAACCAGGCGCCCTCCCGCTGGGCCGCTGTGTCCCACTACCCCCGGGTAAATGAGAAACGGGCCCCGACAATTCTGACAGGGCGAGCCTAATCTGTTGAAATAAACGGTGGCGGAATTATTTCTAATATGCGAGCGAGGACAGGTGCGCTGGCGCGATTGCGTTCCAGCCGGGTGCCGCTGGGAGATTGCGGAAGGCCGGGCCGAGGGTCGGAAGATGCATGCATCTTGCCTCAGCGACAGAGCAGGGGCGGGCGGTTCTTGTAGCACTCTCACTTTCCGTGCTGGAAAGGCGATGTATGGTCCAGAGGCGGGGCATTTGAGGAGGGAGGCAGGGCAAAGTGTGGTGGCAAGCTAGAGGAATGGAGGTGCCAACCATTAAATATCTGCATGGGTGCTGTCTTTTCATCTTTGTGAATGAACTCAAACGCAGCGAAGTTGTCCAGGGGAGTTTTACACACATAAAATTGTTCTTAGGGCAGAAGGACAAATGATTGTTTCTGAGAGATGACCAATCACATTGTAGAGGAGGTAGGTCCAAACAATCAGAGGATCAAATGTCTTAGTCCTGCCTCCTCAAGTTGCTTGGATCCACCTGCTCTACAATCTGATTGGATATCTCTCTGAACCTATCATTTTTACATCTGCCCTCAGAACATTTTTGTGTAAGTGAAACTCCCACGAGCAGCGAAGTCACCCTAATCTGCGGCTAACAAAGGCTTTCCTCATCAGCACTGTCCATACACTATTTGGAAATAAAATAGCATGAAAAAAACGAACAAAATTAAGCTTTATTTGCTATCTGTAATGTGTTTTTTCTCACATCCCATTATGCTCTCGTTGACACACAAACAAACAGAGGCAAAAGCAAAGCTTCAGGTTCAGAGTGTTGGGACAACCTTGCTTCTGGCACCCCTAGGAGCAATTTTATTTGGGGGGGGGGGTGTCAGGGGTTAACGGCCAATGGCCCAATAGAGATATGGCACAGGATTGGAACCAGCAACCCTCTGATCACTGAAACTGCGGCAGAGAGGCCTGACCGGATAAGCCACACAGTACCACTGGAGGCCTGAGGTGAGATGCTGGGGATTTAACTGACCCATCAGCTCCGAATTTTAAGATTATCAAGATTGAGATAGGATCCATCAAGCTTTTAGCAAAATCTTTGTTTGATGCAAGAGTCTTTAGAAAGACCACACACAGCTGTAGATTCTTAGGGCTTGTGTCAGCAGAGCCTTGAAATACTAATGAGCAGGGACCACCAGGGTGTTGGGGTCAAAGCTTTTTTTGTTTTAAATGGGAGCACATAGGCAAATGAATTACTCCTAAATGGAACTTAAGTCGCTGGAGTGACCAGGGACCCAAAAATGGGACGCTTTTTAGGGGATCGTCACAGACTGGCTCCAATTAAACATGCACAAATGTTCAGGCCTGGAAGAAACGGGTCAGTGATTGAGTGCTTGAATTGATAAAAGGGACATTACACTGTATATTCTGCCAAGACTGGAATAAGGGAGTGTGCTTTTGGCAAAGAGGGATTTTAATAATAAATGGACACATTGCCCTGCACCATTTAGTTTCCAGGAAAAAAGACTTGTATTATAATAATTTTGTTAGTCCTTCAAGATCTTGAAGATGTATATTACTGCAGTTTGACTGGTTGGAGCAATTCAAATTATCCAGTGAAATTTGACTGTATCTTTTTAATCTGTCAGGACATGCCGAAATTTCATACTAACTCAGCTCAGCAAACCTCTTTCAATGAGAAGGAAAACAGACAGGAAGTAGTGAATGTGTAACTGGGACTGATAAATTTCATGTCTTTGTTTTCTTTCTGCTTATGTACAGTCATATAGATGTAAAATGTTTTGAAGGTTCAGTCACAACTATTCAGCACTTCACTGCTATTAAGTAATTCGACAGTGAATAATAGTTGATTGAATCATTCATTTATTTATACTAATAGTTATAAATGTAAAAATTAAGCTGAGGAATGTACTTCATTGTTATTTAAATGGTAGTTTTTAACACCACAACATACAGTACAGGAAATAGAGTGCATTGCCCAACTCTGTGAGGTATTGTTTTTTAAGTATCATGAAACTTGAGCTCCTTCTAGATTAATTCATAAATGAAGGTACAGGCAGAGGAGAAGCCTGATAGTCTTTGTCTATACATGAAACTGAGCTGGATTTGTGTACCTTCCTGTGAAACCAGCACAAGAAACCAAAATAAGTGTTTAACCAGGGGGGATATAGCACCCTCGGGCCAGGAAATGGGTCAACACCACATGGAGGTGTTCATTCCCCAAAATATATTTATATATGAGAAAGAGGATACGTTCTAAAAATGAAGACTCACCAAAAAATATAAACCAATCAGAAAAATCATCAGGGGATTGAAAGCAAAACCTTTATTTTGCTGTGTTGCAAAAACTAAACCCTTTTGGACTGAATGTGTCGTATCAATAGATTAGCGGCTTAGGGTTCTATGACAAAAACAGAGGCCACAAGAACCCAGTTTTCTGTTGGACCATTTAGTGTCCTGAAAGGTTAGTCTTAGACCTACTTCCAAAGCTACTTCCCACGCTAGATTGAAATTTAAACGTATCAGCTACAAAGATATAGGCACAAAAGAACCTTCCACCACTTCTGAAAAAACATGCTGAGCTGCAGAAGCCCTGTCAAAGGAGGCAGCGGGACCTGCAGCGCCGAAAGGGCAAACTTTACAGGTGTTCCCTACAATCACCACGGAAACCGATACTCGGTTACGGGAGACACAAAACCAGCAGACTCGAAAATTTCAACACCCCCACCAGAAATAACTGGCAGGCAGGTGTTTATATGGGGTAACCAGCTGCTGTGGAGGGAGCAAAAACAGTCTACTTTTAGCAGCCTGGTCTCTTTATTTTGGGCAGTTTCCAGCATTGTGACATTTGGCGGCCATTTTCTTTAAAGACCAAAGTATCCTCTGGCAAAAACCGGGCACACTGACTAGCCTAGCCTTAGCATGCACTTCTTTTGCTACATCATTAGACAATATTTGTTAGTGTTGCACAGGATCCTAGGAGTTAGCCCCTGTTAAGGGATTGATCTTACTTTCATCCAGATGGGTTCTCAGAAGTGGGGGATGGGAATGAAGCTGGTGTGAGGACCTGAAGGACCATCTCATCCCTTTCTTGGAAGACGTGCTGTCTTCCTGCTTTTATAGAAACGGGCTTTGAGAGGCTGACTAATGAGCTCCTTCAATTCAATCCATACCTCACTGAGACAACTGTACAAACAAATAAATATTCTGTGCTGCCTGAATATATGTGCAAGTGTGCTTTATTATTAAAGGATCAGACTACTTGTTTAACCATGGATGCATTCTCCAAAAAAAATCATCTCTGAACCCAGTGCTCAGTTTGACTGTGTTTTTGACTGTATCTTCAGCTGAGAGTGAAAAATAGATGCTGACTCACATCTAAAAAGTCGCTGCCATCAAGCATTCAGCCTAAAGGGAAACTTTCCGGGGCAGGAAGCGAAGTCGGCACTCAGGACTGTCTCCAGTGACGTGTCACAAAACGAAGGCCGGCGACTCAGAGCGAGTTATTCTGAAATGCACCCTGGTGTGCAGTCATTCTGGGCGCAGGGCAGGGAACACGCTGGATGGCATGCCAGTCCATCCCAGGGCAGCGCATACGCAGACGTGGAGAGAACACGGTAAATGCCACGCAGAATGCCGGGAGGAGGAATCCAAGCCCCAGCCCCCGCAGGTATGAAAAGACAAAGATAAGCCGCCCAACTGTGCATGTGTAAATTACAGACCTGCTCCACTCATTAAATACTTATTATGGATAAATGGTTACTTATGTTGTGCAGACATTAATCATATGAATAGAGCTGAAGCACAAGAAAGAAAGAAAAGACATCAAGCTTGCCAGCTTTGTCCCGTCACCGTCATGCAAGGCTGTTATGAGAGGATAAATGGTATGATTAAGACGCCAATTAAGGTTGTAATAGAACACAATCAAGTAAAGACACTTTTTATACAGCTAAAATTACTGTGTGTTATTTTTACTGCCCATAAATTTCTCCTTATTTTCACACTTTTGTTTGTATATTAAGCTTGTTTTGCTAATATGAAGATTTTTAGACTGCCATTTATGTTGATTTGTAAATCTTTGTGGAGGTTTCAGTTTTACATACATCATTAATGCACCATTACAAAATGGTCATAAGTCAGTTATTCTAGGCAATCAATGAGGATGTGATGGTACGTCAAAGCAGGGCACAAGCATCATGAGGCAATCTGGATACTTTAGAATGTTTGCTGCACTCAGTATATCTGAAATGATCATGTGTGATACATTGTGTTTTTGAAGCTACAACCCCATTTCCAAAAAAGTTGGGACTGTGTAAAATACAGATAAAAACAGAATGCAATGATTTACAATTCGTATAAACGCATATTTAATTGAAAATTGAACAAAGACAACATTTCAAATGTTGAAACTTAAAGGTTTTATTGTTTAATGACAAATATATGCTCAATTTGAATTTGATGCCAACAACACATTTCAAAAAAGTGAAAAAAAAAGGACTGGGCATGTTTACCACTGTGTTGCATCACCTCTTCTTTTAACAACAATCTGTAAACGTTTGGGAACTGAGGAGAGCAGTTGCTGAAGTTTTGAAAGTGAAATGTTGTCCCATTCTTGCTGGATACAGGATTTCAACTACTCAACAGTTCAGGGTCTCCTTTGTCATATTTTTCATTTCGTGAAATGCCAAATGTTTTCAGTGGGTGACAGGTCTGAACTGCAGGCAGGCCAGTATAGCACCCAGACTCTTCTACTACGGAGCCATGCTGTTGTAATACACATAGAATGCGGTGTGGCACTGTCTTGCTGAAATATACAAGGCCTTCTCTGAAAAAGATATTGTCTGAATGGCCGCATATGTTGCTCCAAAACCTCTATATATCATTCACCATTAATGGTGCCTTCTCAGATGTGCAAGCTACCCAAGGCATGGGCACTAATGCAGCCCCATACCATCACAGATGCTGGCTTTGAATGGTTCACTGATAACAAGCTCTATGGTCCCTGTCCTCCTTAGCCTGGAGGACGCAGCATCCATGATTTCCAAAAAGAGTTGGGAATTTTGATTTGTCAGACCACAGGACAGTTTTCCATTTGGCCTTGGTCCATCTGAAATGATCTTGGGCCCAGAGAAGTCAGCAGTGTTTCTGGATCTTTCTTATGTGGTCTCTTCTTTGCATGGCAAAAGCACTTAGTGGTCTTGGACCTACTTATTTATCGGATTTGCTTTTATCCTATGAGCCCTCTAGAAGTCTAGGGTCTTTGGGTAGCGGCCTTTTAATTATCCCTAAAGTGAAGCTTCCTTTTGCTACTATGGTCCACATCTGTAGAACAGCCTTCCTGAAGACCTGAGGGCATCAGAGAATGTTCATATTTTTAAAAGCAGACTCAAGACATGCCTTTGTAATCTGGCTTTTGCTTGAGTTCTGTTGTTTCACCTGAACTTTATTTATTTATTTTTCTGCTTATCTATATATGTGAACTTTATTTATTACTTTTTTGTCTACTTATTTTTATATTTGTCCATTTTATTACTTGGTATGTCTTCTTTTATTTTATCTTATGCTTTCAACCATCTTCTTTTTAATACCTTACTTATTTCCCTTTTTATCTCTATTATTTTATTATTTATTATTCTATCCCTTATGTTCTATCTGTTTTTATCTTCCTTTTACATTCCACCATTTACACTTTTATTTTGTAGTTGCTTGTACTTTTTCTCCTCCTTTAACTATCATAACTTTATATTTTCCTGTTTATTAAGTCACCATTCATAATTTTACTCACGATATATTACCCTGCCTCTGGCATTTCCTCATGCACATTTCTGAGATCCATGATAACTTTTCCTCACTTCCTGTTTTTATTGTTGTGTTTATTCTTTTACTATTTACTTATTTATCTATTTATGTGTTTATTGACTTATTTATTTATAATTGTATTTCATTTCTTTTGTACCTTTATTTTACATAGTTTGGGTGAGGGTGGCAGTAGGGGTGGGTTGATAATGTTTTTTTATGTAAAACACTTTGCGTTGTATTGTCCTGCCCCACTCGTCCGATCCTCCCATGTGCCACGCCCCCTCATCGTATGGAATCCCCGCGTTTACCAGCTGTTCCTTATTATCTTCATCAAGTCCTGTATATTTAAACCCACGTCAGAGTATGTTTCCCCAGTCTTGTCATTGATGTTACATGTTTCCTGTGCCTTTGGAAGGATTGATTCCTAAATAAATCCCTCAGTTCCCGATTCTCTGGCTCCTTGCTACCATTTCCCCGGTCCGTGACATTTATTGTGTTTGGAGGAAAAGTGCTATATAAACACAGTATGATTGTTTCATTGACTTATTGACTTGCATCTTGCATTTGTGGATGCAGCAAGGAACTGTGTTCAGACAATGGTTTTTGGAAGCGTTCCTGAGTCCAAACAGTGATTGTTTTTAATGCAGTGCCGTGTCTGTATTTAATGCAGTGCCGAAGATCACGGCTATCCAATATTGGTTTTAGCCCTCGTCCCTTGTGTACAGAGATTTCTCCAGATTCTCGGAATGTTTTAGTGATATTATGTACCGCAGATGAAATTCCCAAATTCTTTGTGATAATACGTTGAGGAACATTATTGCACTATTGTTGCACTATTTGCCCATGCCTTCTTTCACAGAATGCTGAACCTCTCCCCATCTTCACTGCACAGAGACTTACTGACCTTTTTCCAATTAACCTAATTAGTTGTGAGATATTCAACCAGGTGTTTTGTTTTAGCATCACACGACTTTTCCTTCTTTGTTGCCCATCTTTTTTTGAAAAGTGTTGCTGGCATCAAATTCAAGTGGAGTATATAATAATAATAATTATTATTATTATTATTATAATTTTTGTCATACAACAATGAAAATATTATTGTCATAAAACAATACTATTTCTCCGTTCCTGTCACACCCTACCAATCTGCCCCTCCTGTTTCTCCTTAATGTGGCCCTATCGAGCCACGCCTGTTATGCATTAATCCTGCCCTTGTGTAATGCACTCCAGCTGCCTCTTGTTTTGCTCCCTTGTTAGTCATTGTATAAAGGCCCCTCCCAGTCCAGTGTTCCCCAGTCCTGACAGTGCCGTTGTTGTAGCTGTTAGTCCTGCTGTTAGTTTAAGTACTTCAGATCCTTTTGTTTTCTTGCCTGTTTATGTTTAATAAACCCATTTACTTTTGCCCTGATTTCTACTACTGCGTTCTTTGTCCTGCCCCCTCATAACAGTTTCAACATTTTATATGTTGTCTTTGTTCCTTGCATTCAGTTTTTATTTACATGTTACACAGTGTCCCAACATTTTTGGAAACGGGGTTGTACATGTGATAAAATGCTAAACATGATTTAACATAAATGTAAATTTGAATGCTAATTCAGCCAGATTGCGAGCAGATTTTGCAGACACCTGTAATATATATTGGTCAGCATCACCGCCTTCATGGAAAATAATAACTATCTCTGTAGAGCAGTAATATTTTAAAGTTGCTTGCCTTCTGTGCATGGGATTGGCATCTCATCATTGCCCACATCACCCAGGTTATTGCCCGCACGGCTAGCAGATTCAGGTAGCACATGTGTTAATCCACAGGCTGACAGTTCTGCACAGCACGGAATGACAAACAGCTGAGCTCTCGGGCACAGGAAATCTGCCTTTCCAGGGAATCGAATTATGAATTCCTGACTTGGCTGTTTACTCAGAGAGAATTCTGCCGTCACTCGGGATATCCAGCGGGAGAGTCCTTTATCTTGATATATCTTGCCTAATTAATGGAAGGAGATAGAGTCTAATTGAATGAGGCTGGTTCTCAGCTTGGAGGTGAGCTGGATTGACACGATGCTAGGAACAGAAGTGGCTGAGTGTGTCACTCTCATTCAGCATTTCCTTGTGTTTGTCCTCATCATGATCATCATTATTTACCTTCTTATGCCGTAATACCCCCCGCAAGTCAAAGCTATTTTTACTTATTGTATTTTTTTAAGTAATTTTGTGACACTAAATCGTTGACAGGTAATGAGAATTACACAAACATGTTCATTAT
>JAODKC010000039.1:315288-333135 GCA_026777985.1 Mormyrops attenuatus
CCCCCCCCCCCCCCCCCCCCCCCCCCCACCCCCCCACCCCCCCCCCCCCCCCCCCGCCCCCCCCCCCCCCCCCCCCCACAGAACCTCATGCTTCAAGGTGCTGGCATGTCAGTTGTAACCTTTGGAGAAAATGTATGAAATGTGAAAACCCTGGAAATACTATGGGCACCCAAGTGGTGCATCATCGGTCATGATTTGAGAGCGTAACTGTTTCCTGCGGATTGATTTGCAAATGCCAAATTCTGCGCTCGCGGGTAGCGGAAGCATTCCCTTCTCAGTCAAATGTAATTCACAGCCCAAGATGTGGCAGGCAAATAATTCATCTGTTTCAGACACTTAAAAATAATAACAAACCAGCCATCAAAGCTGGTAACGCCTTTGGCAAAATGAGGATTGTGTATATAAATAATGCAGATAATAAGGAAATTAACGTCAGGATAATTTTAACAGGTGCTTTGGTGTCTGCAAACTAATGTTAAAGAGTGTCTATAGGTGTACAGTGTTGTACTGGATTTTGTTTTGCAACATAATGCTCATTTTAAGGTTCAGTGTCTGGGCTACATATGTGCGTCATTAGGTGCCGTCTCTGTAAAAGTGCTTTTTAAAAATCTAAACGGCTTTTTGCATATTCACCTTGCACATCAAGGAACACTATACACATTCACTCAGCTCATGTCAATGTCAGGTCTGCCCACGTTACTAGACATCAAAAACAGAAACCCTTGCCTTTGTCTGTGAAGCAGCTGTCAAAATCATCTAAACGTAACTCCTGAGGTGGAAAGCCCTCGTATTCAAATGAAGTCAGTCACTGATTACGTGGTTAATTTCACGCCAAATTAGGACATGTATGCTGGATTTGTAAGCAAGAAATGATCACTTAATATTTAATATTTCAAAATATAGTTTACAATTTTGCCAACAGAAGAAAACTTTTCTCCAGTAATTCTTCCGATAATTCAATTCGTGATTTGTGTGAGCTGTCAGAAAACACAAACTGTAAACCAAATCCAAAAAAGGGTCCCCACAACCTCAAAATGACAGGTTCTTATCACATTGTGGGGACATTTGGTCCCCAAAACATAAGGTATACCTGGACCACAAACACACACACACACACACACACACACACCAAATGGCCAAAAGATTATGACCACCCCCATGCAAATAATGTTCACTATCAAGTAAAAATGGTGTGTCTCAAGGTCTGGGATATATGACATGGTAGATTAACATTCAGCACTCATAGTCCACATACTGAATGAAACGAGCGGGGAGGACAATCTGAGTGACTTTGACAAGAGCCAGATCATTACAGCCAAACGACTGGGTTAGAGCATATCCAAAACGGCAAGGCTTGTGGGGTCAGCCGCGGTGAGGACCTACTGAGAGCGATCTGAAGAGGGAAAAACCATGAACTGCGGACAGGGTGTTGGGCAGCCAGGAATCATCAGCGTGAGATGTGAATGTAGGCTATCCAGTGTGGTACAAACCAACATAAGGGCTCCTGTGAGACAGATGGCAGATAATTTGAATGATCAAGGGAGAAATATGTGGCAGTGCATGGATCCATGCTGCAGATAGGCTACATAGCTGTGGATCTGACTTGTCGGACCAACAGATGCTCGACACCTACCCAGCCTTATATAATATCTTCATATAATCCGTGTGTATGTAATGTTAATCCTGAAAAACTACACCCAAAGCCCCATATTAAAATGTTCACAAAAAACAGTGAAAGATTAAATGTTTACCTTTTTTTCAGGGCTTTGAAGGTGAGGCTTTTACAGATACAAGATCCCAGATCCCATCAGCAAAGGGAGGAAATTCAGAGGGTTTGATGTTGTTTTTATTTCTATTCTTTTTTTGTTAGACTGCAATAAGAAACTCGGATATGGTGAGATATTTATAAATGGCTTGACTTTTAAGATTGATTCACACAGTACTGGTTTCCAATTCGATCAATTTTCAGTTTGTTTTTCCTCAGAAGAGAAGGGGGCTGCTTACGGACAGGGTAAATACGGGTTATGTGCCGTGGCACGCCACTGTGGTCAATCTGCTGCTTCTCCGGGTCACCTGGTTTTAAGATTAACCCCAATGGGGCATGTGAGGGAAAACACAGGAAGCATGTGACCTTTTGTCCGGGACAATTTAGCCACTTTGTCAGTGGTGTAGATAGATATATAGACAAATAAATAAAAACACAGGCCAGCCTCCCGCAGGGAAAACATGTGTACCGCACTGATGAAATTACATTCAAGACACAATCGATGTCGAGAGCATTAAGCGCACGTCTCAATGGAAGGCAAGCGGCAGTTATGAAAAGATAAGTAGCTTCTTCTGGAAAATTTGTAATTAACACAGAATTCATTACAAGGCAAGAAGAGTGCTTTCTCCTCTATTCAGACTCTGATTTTTCTTTTTTTCAGCTTTGCTGACTGCTTTGAATGATAATTGGGATAAAATGTCACGACAGACTGATTTTGGAATTGATTTTGAAGGGTGGCGGCAACAGGGAACTACGCCAGGTTTTCTGCCCTATGCCATGTACACTCCGTTTATTAGGTAGACATGCTTGTTAACACAAACAGCTTGGGCCTCCAAACAGCCAATCATGTGGCTGCAACTGAATACACAGAGCGAGCAGACAGGCTCAAGAGGCTCACTTACTGTCCTGCTAAGCATTAGATGTAAACGATTTAAAACGTGGTGTGCCTGCTGGTGCCAGACGCGGTGGATCCAGCCTCCCCGAATCAGCCTCCCGCCAGGGATTTTGATGCAATACAGTGTGTAGAGTTTACAAAATATAAATAAATAAATGAAAAACTTCCAGTCTGTAGCAGTTCTGTGGGTGAAAACACTTTGTTAATGAGCGAGGTCAGAAGAGGATAGCCAGACTCGTTAAATATAACAGGAAGAACACAAGTGCAAAAATAACAGCTCAGTACAGCAGTGGTGTGCAGGATGGTATCTCTGAGTGCACAGCTTTGTTCTTGAAGCAGTTCTGAAGAAAAAAGTGGGTCCTACCCAGTACCAGCTAGATGTAGACCTACCTAATAAAATGGCCATTTAGTGTCCAGCTTTACCTGTTTATCTTCTGAGGCCATATTGTAAGATTTATAAGAAAAATGTTGCAGAAACGTGAAATTCAGGAGTTTCGTGAAAATTTCAATGAATCCTGCACACTTCCTTCTATGGAAAAAATCTGCCTCGAATTTGGCTATGAAGATGTTTTCCTTGATGTGACAGTAGCATCAATACATCAAAGACTAAAACCTTTGCTTCTTGATGGTGGATTTTTCATACTTGGGCCTGAGAAACAGGATAGCTGCCGGAAAATAATCAGGGACCTTCAGAATGGCATGGAAAAAAAAAGATTTGCAGATGAACACAGCCAAATAAGCAATACGCAAGGTTATCTCACTAAACCACTATATTCGGTGTTTTTGGACTTTTCGATTTTAGGAGCTGTGAAAACAAAAAGTGTCATTTTTACAGCTCGGTACAGTTAGGTATATTAGGTAATACGATGAATGAAAGTGTCATAGATTTTTAATGACATTTTAGTGTGTCATTAATATTCAACAATCAACTAGTCAAATACATCACTACAAGCCTGTGGTGGTCATGTTCATTCTGCCCCTGACTTAATAAATAAGCAGGAGCTCTGCAAAGAGATAAGTCACATCCAGAAGTTTGTAGACAAACACCACTCCATGAAATATTTAATATTCATGCCTGTGTGCTTCAACTTAGTGCAATTAGTCGTTGCTATGGCAACTAATCATTTAAATTAGCCTTGTGACCATCCGTTTCTTTCTACTATGTCATCGATGTATAGTTATTGCCCTGGTCTGACTCCCTGATTGTTCTGTAAAAAAATAATTCAATCCAGCCCGCCTCGGCCCCATTCCTGTTCAGAACAATGGTGGAAAGGCTGCATTAGAAGACACCTGTATGTTGACTTTTGCCAGACCAGTCTCGCTGAATGGAGGTCATAAATATTTATCAGTTGCACTTTCCACGGGCAGCTGGGCCATGGGTGATAGCTGGAATTAGAGCAAAATTGAGAGCATAATCCCTTGAATAAGCAACTGGAACGCTGCCCCACTGCAGAAAGCCCTCTTCAGAATCGACACAGATGGCTGGAGCACCTTTCTGGATCCATTCTTTGCACCTGGATGTCTGAAGACCACAGATTAAGCTTCAAAGCCTTCTCCTCGGAGGTCACGGCCTCGCCGCTTCACCCGGGCCGCCATTCGATGATGTGAGATGAGGCGTAAGCCCAGATAGACCTTCTGAGATGACACTGCGGTCTTCGTGAGCACTGACCCACCTGTCATGCCGTCAACCTGAACTGCAGCTCACAGAAAAGGATCCCAGCTGTATTCCTCAGGCCTGGGCTAATAATATCTGCTCCTCTTATGTACATAGAGAATCTGTAAAGAATAAGTTTAAAGCATTTGGCTTTTTTTACTGCAACACTCCATGACAGCTGCTCTTGACTTTTAAGAAATGAATGAGGAGAATTTTCAGGCAGAATTTGTCAACAGCGGTTCATACAATGTGCTGGATAATGTGACATAATGTTCATCTGCGCTTATGATGAAGGGAATAAATTAGTTTGCAACCCCAGTAGAAACTGGTTTGCTCTTTTTTGCTGTTGTGTGTCTTTTTATTAGCAGTTTTTTATTTGTCTGTATTATGATACTGGCTGAGTCTGTGAGGTGTGAGTCTGAACCAGGGCTGCTGAGCTCGGTGGATGTGGGGGCACACACAGACCCACAGAGATGACACGTCCTTTGGACGACATTCGGCGCAGGAAATGAAATCAGCTTACGCGAACTATACAGTGAGAAGATGACCCAGATTTAGTTGCTTTTCATCCTGCTGAATACCCACAATGCCTCTCTGTATCTTCACCAAACTTGAATCAGCTCTCCGAGCACTCTCGTCTCTCTGAGACCAAAGAGGTATCATGTGACGCCGCCCCCCCCCCCGCCGCCACCCACTCGCAGGCCCCAAAAGGAGCCTTTCTCACCTCCCACTCCCGCTTTTCTCTTGGTCTTCTTCACTCACTGCGACCGCTTTGATGATGATGATAACTGAAGCTCACCAGCTTTGTCTCTGTCGTATTCCTGGCCGTGTACTAACGGCCTGCCTTTGTGACTGTCTCCCCTAGCTCACCCCCACCCTCTGCCAAATTCCCAGGCTCCGAAGGAAACGTCAACACGCTTTGTCTCACACGGCACTCGCGCACCTCTTTGTACACTCACATGAAGTCAGCCTGCCTCAGAAGCCTAAACACCCAGATTTCTTCTGGTTCCACTTCTCCTGTGTTTCCTCCTGGCTTTATTTTTTACACTAACCTTACATATCGCATTGTGTTAATTGCTTTTCAGTCCATCTTAATGGGTGTTAGTACCTTTGCTGTACTCACGATTCACCATTTTTGCCATTTTAAGTGCTGTCTGGTTAAACACTTCTATAACAATGTTGTAGGTAACAATGTGTTAAAAGACTTTTAAAAAGGTATACGTGTAGGCTAACAGTTTTAATTACTATAGCAAAAAAAAATTATGCAACAGCAATATGTAGTAATGATGCAAAAATGATGAAACAGAATAGCTATGTTTATTTTATATAAGGGTATTGAGATTTTATTGAGAGTTAATATACTCATTATCTGCCCTAACAAAAAAGAATGTTTGTTATGCTTCTGCTTTTCCTGTTTATCTGCATGACAATGGCTGCTATCAGTACTGTATGCTGTAGTTCACTCAACTCCTGTTATGTATGACATCGTCCTTTGCCCCCTATCAGTGAGGTCTATTACGCTTCACTCCACTCCATCTTTTATGCAGCCCCTTAGCATGGCCCTATTAGCATGCAATAGCACAGTATGATTTGCTGTAATATTTACATGACATTCCCGCCTATTAGCACTGATAACGTGGGATTCTTCAAAGTATGACACACCCTGTATATTCCGCCTTTTTGTAGCACACGCTGCTCAGAAGTTGTGGGCTTTATCCATTGTTTACACTTGTCTCTGCAGGGCCATGGGTCTGTAGCTCCCGAAGTTTGCAGGAAGACCACCACCTCTGTGGCCCACTGAGGGACCTCCTTCGTGCAGATCAAAACTTCCTGCTCATCAGTCAGGCTGCTGGTTGGCCCCGCCCTTTCCTGCTTCTGGAAATCAAGGGACCTCCCACTGTGCCCTTAATGGCAGAAGCCATGGAAAAAAAATAATGTTTCTGCCCAAATCAACACTGCAGTCAGTGTTAGCACGTTAACAAAAACAGAGTAGCAATTTTACGTGTTTAGATCTGACATCTGACTGTACCATATTTCCCTGCTCCCCCCCCCCCCCAAACAAGGCAATGAGTGGTAAAGGAGGAATCAATGATATCCCAACAGTATGTTTGTATTGGGGCTTAATAGTAAATTTTAGTTCTTTCAGTTACATTTCACTAAAACTAAGCCACTTCTCCAGCATTAAATTTAGTCATGATTACCTCCCTCGCCTATTTAATTAGCTTCTGATGGTCAATTATTAAGACAAATAATATTCTTTAATGTCTTCATGATGTTTTCATGAGTGTCATATACCATGTTCCTGCACTGATGTTGTTCATTAACTCCTGCTGTCTGCTACCCCCCCCCCGGGTAACCATTCTCTTTGCTTGGTAAATATTGGATATTAACATTTAAATGACCAACCAGCCCCGAGCTTTCTGGCATCCCCCAGTCCGGTTAAGGGAGAGATAAAATGCTGATTAACCGAAGCGACACCTTCGCAGCACTTCCACCAGGGGGCGAGCCACGCAACTCCCCACTGGGACTATTGCAGGGGTCTGTGACTGATTGTATCGCTGAATAAGAAGTGGCCGGGTGGCCACCATGTAATTTTTCATTGTCATCTGAAGGGTAGAGCCTGAATGACGGAATTAAAGAGGTCTGCACAGCGCCCCCGTGGGATCTATGTGAGTATGTGCCGTGGCCCTGCAAAGGTTATCTCTGCAGGGATAACTCCGATGGTCATATGACCTGGGGGCGTGCCAGTCGACACGAGTGATCCTCTGCTCCCACTTGTCCTCTGTCCCAAGAGGGTGCCAGAGGTGAAGGAAGAGAAGGACCAGTTTGCATATGAATTAATCTGATGCAGTACGAGGCTGACATTTGTTCAAGGTCAAAGTCTTGATTACATCTCCTTAGAGAGGTTTCAGAGGGTGAGATGAGGGGGAGGGGGAGAGCCCGGGGTATGAAAATACAGGTCTGAGCTATATATTCCACATCTGAATCTATCGATTTCCTTTCAGGCAGGGATTTTAATGAAGTTGCAGATGTAATTCACAGCTTTAATATCGAAACTAGCAGCTAGGTGGTGCTTTGTACATCCGCAGTTAGCATAATGTTCTCAGTGCCGATATCCCATCCGCCACAGGACTGCATGGCAAAATATGTGCGAGATCATTGTGTCCGGACACTGAAAGGCCAGGTGAGAATGTCGCAGGACGCTGTACTCAGGGGTACCCGCCAGTTATCATGCCAAATCTGATTCGATGTCCTGGCTAATTATTTTACACGTAAATTGCAAAGGTTATAATTAACACCCATAAATTTTATATGATTAATGCGATGGCATGTTCTTTTTCCATCTAAATTATACCTTACTTGTTTCTTCATCACTATTTCCCAGAATCCCATTACGCTTCATTATTGGAGTAGGTTGAATAAATTGGACGTAGCGGTTTAATAAGTCTCTCAATATAGCCTGTGATGCCGCGAAAGGATTTATGAGGCTTTCCACATATCGAAAACAATTTACATTCTGGTCTACTTCGCTGGAGGCCACTGTCACAAATAATGAGGAAACTCAGGACACTCTTTACCAGAAATAGATAGGAAAACTAAAGGCTACATAGCTTAGCGTTCAGCATTCCTTACTCAGGAATAGTTCAGCTCCAGACAGGACATAATATCTTGCTTAGTGCTACTTCCCTATGAGAGAGGAAATGAGAAGGTGTGCCTAAATTAGTAGAATGACTAATAGTCGGTCTCTATTTGAAACATGAATCCTGGAGCACTCGTGTAAGCTTTATCCCATGCTTTGTTATATAAACTAAGTATGATTTCCCCTTTTTCTCCTTTCTCCTCCACTTTCTGTTCCTCCGACTCAGGGGTGTGTACAGGGGCGGGGCCACAAGAGCACTGACCCCAGATGAAAGCTGATTGGCCTTCAGATTGCCCCCTCCCTGTCACTCACCTATTCAAAACATATAATTGGCTAATAAGGTTGGTCTATTGGCATGAATTATGGCCACTCTTATGACCCCCACTTAAACATGATTGAGAGTTTCTCAGCAAGGGATTCACAAAGTCATAGGAATTGGATCTGAAGGGACGTTTAGGACAGGAATTGCAGAACTTTAAAACAGATAAAAACTAATTTTATGCCATATATCATAAAGGAGTCAGTGGCCCAGCACACTGTGAGATGACTAGAATGTGGTAAAAGTGTTACGGCCCCGTGATTTTCCTGCCTTGGTGGGGAAATTAACTGCATAACCAAAGTCTGGGCTGTAGGAATCACTGGACATGTCATATCACCCATCAGTGGAGGCTTGTTTCCATTTGGGCCAATGCCTCAGCTAAAAATGAACAGCGCCCTCCAGAGGGCCAGGTTTCCATAGCACACAGGGCCACAGAGCAGAAATGACTCGCATGAGCCGTAACAATGTTTGACAGGCTAGCGGTCATTTTATTCCACGTTCTCGTATGAATTAAATGCCCAGTAGCAAATTCATTAGAAATGTAAGCAACACCAGATAAGCAATTTGGTTGTCCGAAAATAACAGATAATTATGGTGCTATTGACACAAAATGGTGTGATGTCCGGTAGTGACCGTTGTAAAGCATTCATTTATGAATGCTTCATACCACTCCTTTACAAAAGGAAAATCAGGGATATAGTGAGAAATGCATGATCTGTACAGTTCAGGTTTCCTGACCAGTGTGTTGATATACACATGACACTCTCATACCACTTTTACCAATAATGAAGGAAAATTGCATGTATAAAATAAGAACTGAATGGCATCATTTTCTGGCTGAATTTGAAGCGATACCCTCCTCTAACTCTTGTTTGCAACTTGTCTGTAATGCACCATTGCTTATTCTCCATATTAACACAGCGAACAGCACAGCTGCGCTGTGGCTGATTAAACACTGCATGTGTGTGTGTGTGTGTGTGTGTGCGCGCGTGTGTGTGTGTGCATCACCCTATAATCTAGCCTTAAGCTTCTGTCCCTTGCTGCAAATCTGAATGAATCCAAAGGAAAAATAAAATCGCAGCTACACCCAGAGCATGTTGTGAAGTGCTTGTTCATTTAATTGACTTGATGATGCAAACGTTATGATTTTTACGGCAGGTGGCAGTTTTGACAGTTTTAAGACGCCACAGCACAATCCAAATTTGCTTAATTAATGCATATCAATGCATTTTAGTGCATTTAGTTACTCAGTTATATTTCAAAGGCAATTTTACAGCAATTATAAAGAATAAAACAATATACAAACAACAGAAATACAGCCTTCCCCCGGTTTCGATGCGGTTACGTTCCGACAAACCTACTGGGACACGAAAATATCTTAAGCCGAAAATGCATTTTTATACAGCACACATAACCTAACAAACATCATAGCACAAAGCCTGTTTTATAATAGAATGTTACATATTTCATGTAATTTATTGAATAATGTACTGAACCTGAAAAACATTTACCCATCGTAAAGTCTGAAATATCGTAACACGGACCATCGTGACCCGGGGACTGTCTGTATATACTACTCAGAACAAAATGATAAAGTAATAAAACTAGAATCATGGAATAAAATTTAAGTTACTCTCAATATTAATTAATTATGAGCAGCTTGCCGGGTGGATTTAGATCAATACTGAGTAGGAAAGAGATGAAATATATTTTCTAAAAGATGTACTCAATATACATCAGACTTGGAACGGCATTAAAATGCAGATTACAACAGGAAGCATTTTACTAGGAAGGGATGGTCTAAACGTGGATGAGCTGGACCAGTTTATTTACATTTAATAAAGTGTGGGTGTGTAACTGGTACAAACTGCAACGTGGAAAGTGGACAAACTGGGCAAAAACATTGGCTTTAATGGTATTTAGGCATGCTTCAGAAGCAGCGTTATTTGAAGCTTGTTTTTTACATTCACCTTCCGCGGGGTAATTTATGGGTACGCAGTGAGGTGATGCTCCGAAATATTACTAAGGACCATTATGCAAGGCTTTTCGTGGGAAAGACAACACTGTGCGCGGTACCTGATCATAAGGCACAGATGTAACATATAATATAATTTTACTAGCCATAATTCTCCTTTGCCCTTTTTATCTTTTAGAAAAGGAAAATGTCATTTTTAAGAGGTAAAAACACGACACTGTAAGTTTTATATGTAACATAAAATATAAAGCATAAAAGAAAGATCAGAGTGTATCACAGCTCTATGATCCTCTAATTTATCTTGTGAAACACAGTGGACTTTTTGTATATTAATTTGTCCCTGACCCACTGCGATTTACTCGTACCTGTGAATAGCAATTACTGGAAAGGTACAATAAGCTCGGACTGATGTTCGGCGGTCTGCTGAATTTGGGGCTGATTGTCCCCTGGCTAACATGTTCCCAACAGGCTCCTTTGTAGATTTTTTTGAAGCGAAATAACTGTAATTATCCAAAGGACAAAAAGTATCTCCATGGTAATTTGGTTTGGGGTAACAATATCCAATCATAGCGCAAAAGAATGCCGAACAGTGGAAATCGTGGCCACGTTTAGCGTTTGATGGAGCGCGAATACAAAACTACATACAATCAGTCATTTCTGTTGCTTCTGGCCTTTGCCAACGGGAGCCACACCAATGAGTCAGTTTCCAGTTAATTAAAGAGATTTACATACTATCGTTATTTGAAATTAGGTTAAATAACCTTATGTTCAGTATTTTTTGGCCGAGTGGTGTTCTTTACGTTGAAATGGCTGTGCTTACGATTCCCAGTTATATTTTTTATAATGTTTTGTGGTCTCACATTTCCACTGTTGGGGGCTCAAATCCCACCCTTGGATTTTTATGTTCTCTCTGGGTTCCTCCGTATATTCTAGGCTCATGGGAATTTTTCAAACAAAATTGTTCTGAAGGCAGAACAAAAAATGATTGGTTCAGAGAGATAACCAATAAGATTGTACAGAAGGTGGGTCTAAGCAACTAGAGGAGGTGGGACCAAGACATCTGATTGGTTGGCTCCTCTAGTTGCTTGGTCTCCTCTACAATCTGACTGGTTGTCTCTCAGAAACAATCATTTTTTTGTGTATGTAAGTAAGGCTCTCGCAAGCATATTCTATACTCTCCCAGCAATCCAAAAACATAATGCAGTTAGGTGAATCAGTGTCTCTCAGATTGCCCTTAGTGTGTGTGCCCTGTGATGGCCTGACATTTAAGGTGCCCTTTTCTTACCAGGACACCTTAAACCAAAAAAATATATAACAATGCCGTCTTGCGTCATCCCAAAGCTATATACCAAGAGTATCTATTACAGGCCTTCACTGACCTTCCTGGAGAAGTGCACTCAAAGCACAGACATGTCAGGGATAATCTGCACCAAATCATTTTCCCACACAAAATTGCTCTAAACCGGCTGTAGTCTTATTCCTCCTGCTCTGAGCGGCTCCAGATTCATTCCCTGATGGGCTTGCCTGCTCACTGCACAGGGAAGTCAAGGGGTCGTGTGTTTTTCCATTATCTCGAGCATGATTACATCGCACACTCTCCGTCATATCATCTCAGCACATTTGCATTATACTCACCGGCTCCCCAGAGTGCAGGATTCACCAACCTCACGTAATTATCACGGTCGCCAATCGCGTGGCTCTGCCGGCACAGGTTCTGCTGTTGCCTTCGCAAATGATTACGTTCGGGAAAGGAATCGCAGCATTGATAATACGGATCGCAGTAGAGGTGGCGACGACAGCACCACAGGTCTGGCTGTGCTTACGTTTCCCATTAATGCAGTAACACACTCCGATGTTGCGTGACTCTAAACTAGGTACGCCTGATGAATGCTGATCGGGGGTCTTCTGGACGAAGCACCCCCCCAACCCCCGCCCCCGTACCGCCACCACTACCAACTACCCCCCAGCCCCCCACATCCTCCAGTCCACTTGTGCTAAACTCGCAGCTCATTGACCTGCCGCATGGTCCTGTGGACGTCAGCTCTTTATTTGATAGAGGCTTCAGAGGCAAGCAGAGTCGTCAGCATCGGCTATCAATAAGCTTACGGCTGCGCTCTTTTTGCCCCTGTATGAATCAAGTCTTTATGCAGCAATCATTTCACAGATCCTGTTTCACAGTAGAATCCATAATAATAATATTATTATTACTATTAATGTTAATGATGGTGATGATGATAGTAAAAAAAAATAATAATTGAGGTTATTATTGTTATTGTTGTCGTAATCAGTAGTAATCAGATAGATAGATAGATAGATAGATACGTAAACATTTGGTTATTTTCTGAGCCACTTAGAGCGAAAGATATGAATATGAACGTGTGTGTGTGTGTGCATGCGTGTGTGAGTGTGCACGTTTCTGCATGTGTGTGTGTGTGTGTGTGTGTGTGTGTGCCTCACTCTAGCTTTCCCTCGTCTGCTACCTCATTATCGATACATAAAGTCCGGTCTTAAGCTCCCCAGTCCAGTCGTTAATGTTACTATCTGCCTGGGCTCCTGAGTGTGCCCCGTCTTCCTGAGTGTGCCCTGCGTTCCTGAGTGTGCCCCGTCTTCCTGAGTGTGCCCTGCGTTCCTGAGTGTGCCCCGTCTTCCTGAGTGTGCCCCGTCTTCCTGAGTGTGCCCCGTGTTCCTTTGTGTGCCCCGTCTTCCTGAGTGCGCCCTGTCTTCCTGAGTGCGCCCTGTCTTCCTGAGTGTGCCCTGTGTTCCTGAGCGTGCCCTGTCTTCCTGAGCGTGCCCTGTGTTCCTGAGCGTGCCCTGTCTTCCTGAGCGTGCCCTGTGTTCCTGAGTGTGCCCTGTTTTCCTGAGTGCACGCTGTCTTCCTGAGCGTGCCCTGTGTTCCTCAGTGTGCCCTGTGTTCCTGAGTGTGCCCTGTCTTCCTGCCTGATACTCCCCTCCCTATTTATACCCCTTGTGGTCCATTTCATTTGCCCTGTCCGTGTCATAGTTTCCTCTAATAAAGCCCCTTTTGATTTTCCCCGACCCCTGCCTTTGCCTCCGTCCTTGCCCTCGACGTGACAGGTGGGGTTAAGGTTGTCATGTTGGAATTAGAGTTTTCCCGATAGAAATGAATGGAGAGTCCCCACAAAGATATAATTACAAAGGTGTGTGCGCACGTGGTGTCTGTATGTACTTTTCCCACACATCTTCAGACAGGTTCTTTACATCAGAATCCCGGTTAATTTTATTACTTGATGCTTTATCCCAGTTCATCCCCTTTCAGGATTATCAGCTTCAAGTGTGTTTTTTTAAGCAACATACATAATTGTATAAAGTTCACTCCAGCTCTCTGCTCACTCCATTGATCTGCATTACTACCCCCCACTGGTCTGCTGATATGAATCCCATCTTGGAAGTGACAAGAAATGAAAGTTTTGAAGAGTAGCTTTGCAACCTAAACCTGACATTTTCAGATATATTACTAGTTGGGCTGCATATCCTATTGGCCAGCGAAATTCACAGGGCTTATTGACATTGCATATCCAGGTTTGTCCCAGTATTACTTACTCCTACATCGCTGTAGTAATGTTCTATGGAGGCGTGACCTGTGTGGCACTAGTCAGTTACTAAACAGCATTAAATGCCTGACCAATCAGACTACTGGGTTTTCCCACTGAGCTTCTGTCCCAAAAAAAAAGGACCAATCAAATATGACTTTTGGGGTGTGACATCACTGTCATTACAAGTTCATTGGGGTCCCACAGCTCTATCCCTGTCCATTTAAAGCACGGACACCCAGCTCTTAATATTTAATATACTAAAATCCCACTCCAGCCATAGCCTGTGGAGTGAGGAGCCTTTTCACTGTGTATGATGTCATTGCAGGATTTTAATTACCTTTTTGAAACCTGAATCTAACATATCACAAAGGCACTAGCAAGATCTTTGAGATATTTTTTTTTATTTCTGGCTTTGATGTGCGTAATATACTATAATTCTTTTCTGTTCACTTAGTTGGGGCTGAGCTTAATAATTCTAGTAAGTTCTGAATTGTAGGCTTTGGACTGCCAGATGGCCTATTATGGTATTTTTAGTAAATGAGCTCTGCATGACTGCTGTTTATCCATCTAGGCCATTTTATTGCTAGCATTGTGTGCATCCTCCAGTATCCCTTGTACCCTATAGACATGCAAGTTCAGTGTTCTTACGTACTTCAACAGCCCTCATCATTAAGAACAATCTCCCTCCAAATGAAAACTGCCTTAATGTTGCCCAAAATAATTTATAGGCTTAATTTAATTAAACTCCAGCAGCAAAATCTTATCTGTTATTTATCAAGGCAGCGTTAAAAACACTTTGGTTCTCTAAACCAACAGGCTAATGACATTTGCAGAGTCTTGCAGCAAAACAATGTATGATTTATTACCTATCACTGTCTCCATTGTGGTAAAATCGCTTTTTTTATCTCAGTTTAACGATCCTGTCATTAAATTTCATGAAATTGTCCTGCGGTGGGTTCAGCATTAGACCAACTGCCTTTATAATGAACAGTAAACAGCCTTTACAGATGAAAATTCATCTAAATTGATTTATGCAAAAATAGATACACTGTCTTACTATTTCCTACCTCTTTTATAAAAAAGCTGAATTTGAAACTTGTTGTATTATTGTTGATCAATTATAGTGAAATTAAAAATAAATGCTGGTATGAACATTAATTAGTTTTGGAAAATGAAGTCTGTAAACATTTTTCCAATTTCTCTAAGATGCAAACGTTATTAACTAGTGATTATTTTCATTTTGCTTGTACTGTATGTATTGAAAAGCTAGATATTAACTTTTCGGTCAGCACTCATTGCATGCAATAGATATGGTATTTTATTGGCCAGATTCTTATTATTGCCACAACGTTGTTCAGTGAACCTTCACGGCATAATGTTTATGACCAAAATTGGTTATAAATTTAAACTGATTATACAACCACTTCTCATTCCAGAATTAAATAGTAAAAGTTTCAACTGGGTTCACAGCTGAAAGTCATAGAACAGGAATGAAGTGCAGGCTGATTTTTTGATAGTGCTCAGACAAGACTTTAGTTCTTATTCTGTTAAATCTGTGTGTAGTTCATTTGGCTGTCAGCCCAGCTGAACCTTATTTTAATGTGGTGGCGGTGTAATTATCACCTTTTTTTTCTAGCATGACTTTCATTGCACTGATCCCAATCAGACAAAACCTGCAAATTAATTTTGCAGGTTGAGCTGTAAAGATTTAAATCATCATGCAGTAAAAATGGGCTCCAGGGATGATTGGGATTTCATGTTCTGCCGATGCACCCTCTGCATTTCCCACAATGCACCATAAGATGTACTACCTTGACGAGAGATCTTGACGAGAGCAAACACACCCCCATCGTAATTGGAGAATGACCACTGGTCACCACAAGATCATCAAATTCCGTGACAAACATTACGTCATGTTGATATAGCATCTTTTTGTGGTTTCTATAAGTGCAATTTTACAGAATTTTACACTATCACTAAGAAACATAACAGACATATAACATTATCTGGGGAGTTTAACAATGTTTATTGTTATTGAAAGCCTAAAAGCATACATTGTTTTCCTTACCTGTGGGAACTGGTGCCTTTGTAAAGGTGCGCTAACGTTGGCCTTATTACACATGGGGTTATTCATTAGCTTTTACATCCTATATCAGGAAACTATATAATTTTTGTAATAATATGCTATGTAATAATGTACTGGGCCCAGAAGGAAAATTACTTAAATATTTTTCTCTGCATGAGCCGCAGGTTATTTCACTGAAGTGATTTGACTATACAAAGGCCCCTTCTGGGACCTGAACCTATAGTCTTCAGAATATGAACCTACGTCTCTTGGCTATTACAATATGCACCTGATTCAAAACTTCACCCAGAATAATCCCACTTCTCCTAAACCTCCCTGGCTACGATACCGCCTCTTGGCCAAGAATATATAATAGTTATGATATTACAGTCTCTGCGTTTGGTAATATATTTTTGTGATGTTTTTGGCGTCAAGTCCCTTGCTGGACTGTGAGTGGTCCTTGCCAAAAAGCTCACACACCAGCTGGAAAGCCGCCATTAGTCAGCAATCATCTTGCTTCTTCCCGTTACTTTGATTTATGGCGTCCTTATCTCTGTTTGTGTTGTTTTATTTGCCTACATGATAGTACTGTCAGACGTAACTTAGATTAACTGTCCTCTCTGCACCGAGCATATTCGCGGTGATTCCCACAGTCATCCTTGGCTGTCTCTTGTCTCCTCATAAAACCGAGCTTTGTTCCATCAACATTCTTCACAATGTGCTTATGCACTCTAAGTTACTCACCCATAAACACCCGAGAAGTGTGGAGCCCCGTTATGAGCAATTCTAGCCTTCTGTGTATTCTATAAATATACATAAATATAAATTCATACATAAATATAGCGGTGAGGCAGCTTATGGCGATTATGCTCCAAACCTGTGGATCACACTGCCAGAAGACATTGGAGAAACTGAGTATCTTAACACTTAGCTTAACACTAATGAGCTTAACACAGCTTAACACTAATGAAGAGGCTTCTAGGCATTTTAAGCAGTTTAAAATATTTTATTATGCTTCATTTTTATTAATTTGTATTCTTTTACCACCTATGTTATTTATTTCTTTTTATCTCACCATTTTTTGCTATATCCATAAAATATGATATTAATTGTTTCAAGCTTTTATGAGCTTATACTGTAATCTTTTATTCTTTTACATTTTATTTATATTAATTTATATTTTATTTATATTTTACTTTGTATTTTATTGTATTTTAGCCATTTTTATTTATTTTTATTTGTTTATGTAGCTTTATTTCGCTTATTTATTTTTGCTTAGATTTATTATGTCTTTTTATAATTTCTTTGATTTGTATGTTAGTTGCTTCTCCGTCGTTGGTTTTATTTTAATCACATATGTAAAGCACTTTGAGTTGCAACACACTGATTCTCATACCGTAATGGGACTTCAAGGACTTGTAATGCACGGCATCTATGAACATCTGCAAACTGTAAATCCCTCAGCCGGTTTGATGGATAGCTGTCAATATTTTAGTTTATGAATTATTTGCCATTGATTTATTTTCTTGATTTACTTATAATCAAATACCAAGTACTGCAGTATGCATTTTTTCTCATTTTAGTATCATATCACATAGAAATTTATGCATATTTAACAAGCACCGGTTTGTCTTCAAGCAAAACTTGAACATGCGCTCACAGATAAAGAATTTTATTAATAATTAAACCAATTTCAGTATTTAATTGAAGTAATTAAACCACACAATTATATTCCTACTGAGAATATATTATTATCCACATCTGGGGGGGGGATGTAATTATGCAGCTTTTTTGTCTTGATTATCAGTGGCCAGCATGAAGACGGTTTGTTTTGCTCATCAACGTAGTTTAAATGAAGATGGCGAAGGGGGCGATCTTGAGTTAGACCATCAGTCCGCCGGCCACAGATCAGGGGTGAGTTTCTCGAAGACTTCTTAACGCTACGTCGTTCGTTAGTTCTATCTTTTAACACAGAACTTA
>JAODKC010000039.1:335681-355434 GCA_026777985.1 Mormyrops attenuatus
AGCCTGGGCAATGGGCCCCAGTTCAAATTTTTCTTAGAGTGCTGAAAATGGTTGAACTGGCCCTGTCAATACAGAATAAACAAAAAAATTCATAATCTGCAGGATCAAGTACATCATAAGACCAGCTTTACTTCGGGCTTAGGGATTGGAAGAAAAAAACAAAAAATAATGATATATATATATACAGCCACCAAAATAATGGATCAGTGAGAGAAACTGAGGCAAGGTCACACAGTAACTTGACTCATCCAGCTGGGACAGATGGCTCCCTCCAAAACAGTCATCTTTCTTCATTCCCCACTCGGTTTAACTGCACCGCACCATAAACATATAATTCTTCAGGACATCTTTCCGACATCCTTGGCTTTCCAGTAATTACGAGTAATTATAATGGCTGACCTCACAGTGCAGCTGTCCTCTTAACTGTTTGAATTTGCTAAGCTGGATCCCTTGACTCGTTTGATTAAAAGTCCTTCTCTGGCCTCCCAGTGTTTTCACTGAGTTTCCCTCTCTGCAGGCCTGGTTGCCGTGGCCCTTGATTCTGCAACACACCAATCTTCTTTGTCTTTCACCAGACTTGCATTTTGAAGCTGCATGCATGCATGTGTTTAACAGTAGCACCTTCAGGTTGCTCCTCTGGCATTTTGGCCCTATGTTTGTATATTTGTACACGGCAGAGCACTTTATACAAAAGTCTCTAGGAAGCCACTTGGAAGGGTTGTGTCATTTTGACGATCGACTGGGACTGGTTTCAGGCATTTCTTGTTCTTGAAAACAAATTGGGCAACTCAAAAAGGACCCTCAGTTGTTCAGAAAGTGAATTATATGGTGATATGTGGTGCTAGGAGGTAAAGACAGGCATTGTTTCACACGCCTGACATGAGTTTGTTTCCTCTCAGCTTAGTAAATGCATTACTGTGACTCCATCTGAAATGGACAAAAGGGAGTCTGAACAGTGTGACCCTGCCATTAAAATATTAACAGTTAACTCGGCGGAATCAGCACGGTTCTTTGTTAGGTCTGAGGCCACATTCAGGCACTTCCAACACAAAACTCTACCCTGCACAGTATTCATATTATTGTATGATAATGCAATTTAATTTAGCTGATGATCATCAAAATACTTAGACAGGGGTCAGAATATATCAAGTTAATGGATGCATAAATTACAGTAGATTTTATTTAAAACTCAAACAATGACTTGCGCATTATTTTACATTGTTCACCCTTCTGTGTTTTCCTGCTCCAGATGTGGGTTACATTTGAAATGATGGCTTCAGCTGTCACACTGGTCTAAAGGTCCTCTTAATGTGAAATACTAATAATAATAATAATAATAATAATAATGTTTTTGTTCACCTTCAAATTTTCACAAAGAACCCTAATCTTAAATGACAGAAAAGTAGTCGATTTTTAATGTGCAGCTGCTAATTATGCTGCATTGTAATCACCCTGGTCTTCTCTACAAGAAAAAAAACAAGAAAATTTCACTAGTCTGTCCCCCCTTATCTGCTCTTAGCTTTCTCTCCCTCTCCACTACCTCAGAGTCTGTCGGAGTATTACATTAGAGGCGACCCCAGTGCCCCCTGCAGACCACTGTCGGGTCCTGCAGTGACCTGCAGCATTGTTGCAGAGCGGCTGAGTTCACTTAGAGATTGACAGGTATTGAAAGCTAATGCCCGGCTGGCTCAAAGTCAGCTGTGGACAAAGCCGCCAGTGATTTACAGAGCCGTTTCCCGCTAATCTCTTAAATTATTTTCTCCATCAGTTCAATGCAGTGTTGAGGAGATACTTAAATTAAGCAGCTTTAAGCACTCATGCTCACTGAGCATGCCTGGTCCAGAGGAAGCTGAGGTATTCTGGGTGTGGTACAGCTTGGCTTTCAGATTGTTTAGGTACTGGATGATGAGCAGAACCACAACGTGGAGAAATGATGGAGTTGCTGGTCAAGTGGGGTTAACAAGCTTAAGTCTGGACAGGCGCAATGCTGATATATTAGCTAAAATGTAATATGCAAGACTATGGATTCTCCTCTTTCATCAAGAAGGCTAATAATCAAAAGGTTCTAAACGGAAATTTTCCTTCCATTAATGTTGTAGAGCAGCAGCAGGGTTTGCTGAAACAAACAAGCAGAATAAATGAAACAAAACTGCATCCTTTCTGTACGCATTTGCAGCAGCACTGGGCTGTTCTTTAATCCCAGATCCTCGCATGTTTTCCTTCCCCATCCCAGAAGGCAGTGCGGCGTTTATTTCTCATGACAGATCTTGACAGCGTGCTTCAGGACGAAGCCCCTTGCTTCTGTTGATTGCTGAGAGAATGTCGTCATGAAGCTGGGTCCCAGTAAATCGATGTTAGCCAGCAGGTAAGGCGACTGGGGTCGGCTCATTCACCCTGCACTGTTACTGTCACTCACAGCTCAGGTCACTGTGACAGAGTCCCCACTTATAAAAGTTATTAACGGCAGGTCCGTGCAGTTCATCGGAAGCCGGATCTCTGAGGACGAAACCCGCAGGCAGGTTTGTGCAAAGCAAGAATTCTTATTATTCATACTTTGTGTCATTTTTTTATGATTAGTTGTATAGAGAAGTCAGGTCAGCTGTTGCCAGTATTGTGAAGAATTACTGCACATTTTGCCGCACCTTTCCAGCTGCGCTTCCCCATCGCAAAGAGTCACACACAGAGCAATGGCGGCAAAGCCAGGGGGTGTTCAACCAAGGGCACTGTAGGCTGATTTTCATGGAGTACAATGGCAAAGGTTCTATTTCTGCCATGAATGGCTTTGAAGGAATGGCTTCTTGAGACTCTTTTCAGAAAACAGAGTAACAGAGAAGGCAGGAGTGGGGTACAGCACAACCCGCCGTGCCCCGGAGATGTGGGGATCAGCCTTGGAAAACGACATGAGGAAACATCAAGCTCGTTTTCCCAGCAGCGACCTTCAGGGATCTGTGACTTTTACTGCCATTCCTTCATTTGGAATGAATGAGTGAAATAATTATTATTGCAGGTATCCAGACCCCCGCAGGGATGCTGCAGTTTGGCTTCTGTCTGCCCTAGTAAAGCATTCTCTCCATGGTCTGATCATCAGCCTTCTGACACGGAGAAAATATTCCTGGGTCATTGGTGGGTATTATAGATGCCAGTTCTGCCCAATCATGATCATGCAGTACAATGTCTTTACTGTCAATTTCAAATTATTGCCAAAAACATTCTACATTCTAACCAGTAATTCAATGCTCCATGTCTAAGTTCAGCCCCAATCTTAATTCTTCTTTATTGATTTTTTTGTGGGGCAATTTTTCTTAAATCTGAATTTAAGGAGTCAACGATAAAACCCTGCATGGCAAACAAGCCAGGGTTCGCTACAGTTGTTTGCAATTTGGGTCAATCTCACACTGACTCCTGAAGCAAATCCCATTTCAGCCTGTAATCCCATAACTTCCCTTACCGTGGCTTATTGCTCACATTTATCTTCTTGTCAATGAACAGCAGTTACCAGTTTTCAATATCTTCAGCTGGAATTAACTTCACAAGTATTTTAGGACACTGGAAAGCCAGAGCAGACCTTCCTTGCGTGTTTATAAAACCCCGAGGGGTCCAAGTGTACACACAGATTTCAGACATCATACAGAAGCTATCCCTTATTGAGTGTTTCTAACTGACATGTGAAGCTTTTCTGGACTTCTCAATAATCATATATAATTTCAGTATAAATCTCATGTCGGTGCTGACCAAAAGCCTATTTCCTGTCTTTAATGGGTCTGGTTGGAAAGGGTATGCCTATTTTTAGACGTAATAATGGAATCATTACTAAAGAAAACATGTCTTTACCTCCACTTCTGAAAATTTACTGGAGGCTTTTAAATTGTCAGTCACACAGTCCAGTAATACTATCCACTGCATGCAACTGCCCCATACAAATGTTATTGAACCTCCTGGAGGGAGAAAATTGCGCTCGCGATGCCGATTCCCTGTAATGAAAGAGCCCCCTGCTGGTGACATGTGGTATACCTACTTTTTTCTGAGATTCACTCCGCATGTAAAGAAATTGGTCCTGCTTGCCCTTGCAGTGAATGAAACAACAAGAAACTTTCAATTGCTTGAACAACAATTTATCCTCACCCAACGCACATGGCACTGTAAAAACATAAAGTTTACCTCCATGTGGAAATTCATGGTTCCAAAACATGCAGTGATTCATCTAAGAGTGTGAATCGTAACATACAACCCCGAAGAGAAGGGACAGTGGTCAGGGTTTATGATGGACGACACTGGACCTGCCCAGAGAAAAATTATGTTTGTTTTTTCTGTTCAACACATGTACGGAAATACTTAAAAGATTTTTTTGTTATATGATTTACAAAACAAATATCTTAAATTATTCGTAAACAAAGCAAAAAACCTGCATTACGCTACATCCCATTTCGTTGTTTCCCTTCTTCAGTTAATATGACATTTATCATGGTAGGTTTGTATGGTTGCACCACTGAACTATAAATTTGATCCGCTGTCAGCTGTATTGTTAATAGATACTGTGATAAAATAAGGATTCAGCTCAGCGTCCCGAAAATGATCCGCAATGACAAATCCTGCAGTATCGCCGAGAAAGCGAATTTTATTTTAGTGTACCTGACTGTCAAAAAGCGTGGATGTGATGTTGTAAAGTTACCGTTCATCAGATTCATACACATTTAAATTTTACTTCATCACGATTAACAGAGGTATCGTAGCAGTTAAAACAGTTGGTGTGAAACCAACAAGCTACTGTCGATTGCATCTTCATACAGTGTTTTTTTCTTGCCGTCGGTGTCACGCTGAGAGTTTGATAATCGAATCGCGGTAGTTATATGCATGTTTGACATGGATTTATGATAATTTATGAAAATCGTGTTTTAAGCCTGCGTTTTTAATTAAAAACAGACATTTATTAGCATAAGAATAATAGAATTAATTGAAATTACACAAGAATACATTGATCCGGAATGATTTGTCTGGAAAAAAATGTAGTCAGAAACAGCATTCATAGAGATCACCGGGCTCAGGGTTGGCTCAGGATTTCACTTTGAATAAATACTTTAATGGGACACGCACAGCCACTCTCTCTCAATGGGATCGCGTTCACTTAATGAGATTTCTGCAGGGCGGCCATGTTGTGCAACTGCTAATACCCAGCCATGGCTCGACCTGCAAGAGTAACTTTCCGCTCTTCAGCCAAAACTATTATTTGCTTTGTTGTATTATGGAACAAATGTGGTCACCTCGCAGAATTCCATTTAATGAAACGCAATATCTAAGTAAATGGTTATTTATAGTAACCACAGCTGTAAAGGAAAACAATCATTGAAGGAAAGAATATACAGTACCAGTCAAAAGTTTGGCCAGGTTAAGCCATCTACAAAGGACAGTGATAGTGTTGTATCATATGACCTGGCCACCTGACCTAAACACAGCAGAGATGGTTTGAAAATAGTTTGACCAGAGAATGAAGGAAAAGGGGCAAATGAGTGCTCAGCACATGTGGGACCTCCTTCAGGGCAGCTGGAAAAGCTTCTCAGGAGGCCACTTAATGATACTGGCATAGAGGAGAAAGTAGGGTCTGCCAGGCCCTGGAGCAATTGGGGTTAACGGTGTTGCTCAAGGACCCAATGGTAGGATCACTCTGCCAAACATGGGATTTGAACCGACAACCTTCTGAGTCCCAACCCACAGAGCTGCCCCACCCCGACATTTTTTTTTTGTTTTATATATGTTATAGTTTTGACGTCTTTATAATTATTCTAAAATGTAGAGAATAGTACAAACAAAACCTTTTTATGGGTACGTGTGTCCAAACTTTTGACTGGTTACTATATATATCTTCATCTATCCTTCCACCATTTATTCAAAACAGGGTTTGGGACAGGGAATGAATGCCTGGAGTATATCCCAGTCAACAGGGCGCACAAGGTAGGGGGACACCGTAGATGGGATTCCACTTCTTACACATGTATATATGACCATTTATTTCTGCTGAAATTTTCTCTCCAGCTACCGCAATGTAATCAGTGACAGCGAAACCTGATTAAGAAAGCATCCTACATTTTCGCTGAAAGGTTAATACCAGCTTCAGAAGTTGCTAGCACTGTGCACGGACCACAAAACTCTTAACAGAGAGTAGAGATTTCTCAAGAGATTTCTAGAAAAATTCCAAAAAGGTCATGTGACTGAGCCAAGCATCTGGTAAGAGGTCATACTTCTTAATTTAATCAAGTTTAATAACACATAATACATATTCCTTTGTCAGAGAAAGGGGACATCAAACTAGACATGTTGTAATGTTGGTTGTGTGCCATCACCTTGTTGCCAGACTGCCCTTGTTGCACACCTAATCCTTTTTAAAAATAGTTTTAACCATTCAAGCATTGAAGTTGAACTGTCACATCCCATATTTCACTGTCATATGATCAATGTACCTCCACATTAATTACTGTATCCATATCAGTCTAATTATGCATATTAATCTGAAGCACTGAGGTTTAATTATTCGCCTGGCTCCTTTTAACAGCCGTAACAGAGACCCTGTGACGTGGCTGACCACTCTCCTTCTCCTGTGTGGCTGAGCTTCCAGTGAAGGTCCAGGTACAAGCGTAAGCAGGATCGGCGCAAGAACACACAGCACCTTCACAACATCTTCCAAACAAAGCCAGAATTCATTAAACCGCTATTCAAATTAGCGGGAAGTGAAACATTAAGAACATGAATAAACATCTTGTTCTTTTTAGCTTTTTATGCTTCTGATTTCCAACCTGTTCATATTAGTCCTGTATTCAATTACATAGTGGTCTACAGCACTGACCGAAAAGGTGTGTCATCATGCAAATGTCACTAAGGTCAAATCTGGGTTATATAAATTTATTAAATTATACAATACCAATGCACACATCACCCGTTACATAACACCAAGGAAAAGAGCTCTTATTAATGTGGATTTTACCTGTAATTGTTAATAGAACAGGAATTGGGTAATTTAAAAATCTGAATAACACTCCAATATGAACAGAATACTTAATGACAAAGCAGTAGTCAAACTGTTCTTTGATTAGTGCTGACAAGCCCTGTAAATTAAAGAAACCATTAGGTGTAATTAAAGGACATCAATTAGGTTACAGCTGTTCACCTGAGCTGGAATTTTCCAAACCTTCCAAAAGGCATCTTGTTTAATGCCAAGCATGTTCCGCTCATTATTACAGTATGTCAATATTAATCATCATTAAGGCGAGAACACGATGTCTTTCGGGTAGTTTATTTACCTATTTATCAGAGTTTCATTCCCCAGAGCATGTTGCCTCCCTTTAACACACCAAGGACTGTTATTAATTGCAGAGATACTGAGTGAATGTCTTGGAAGACGACAAGAGGCATCCGTAACACTTTGGTGCTTGAGCACCATCCATTGTTATTGTATGTTTGTGTACACTCCAGGGAGGTGCAGAGCATATCTGTCATGGAGCTCTCCTTTGCTTCTGTAAGACATGCAGTGTAATCCATCACATGGGTACGAATGCCGCCACATGGGCCGGATCAATGGGCTGCTCACTGCATCCGTGGAGGTCATGTTTCTGATATTCTCTGCCTTTCCTTTTCAGTACAGCTGCTCATTACCACTGGCAATTGCCTAATAAAGCTAATTGCCTCTTTAGATTGAAGATGATATTTTAGGAATGTATCAGTTCATAGTAAACTTCTTTGGGAGGGCGTTAAAGCCTTAAAGACTCACTCCTTAAAGACTCACTCCGTCGGTTTCTTGACAAAGGGGGGAGGGGTGTTCTGCTCATCCCTCAGAGTGCTATGTTAAGTTAAAAAGTTGTATAGTTGGAGCAGATATCAGACTGTTTCTTGGGTCTAGTCCAAATTTCTGGGATTCCTAATTGCTCTGATTGCTAGTCTAGACACGGCCACAGAAGTTTATGTGGAAAGCGTCATAAAACAGGCCGTCTGCAATTTGCAGTAAATGAAAGGGATGCTTATCTTAGCATTGGATCGAGTAGTCATTTGAGCTGAATTGAGTTGGCAATGCTCACACTTGTACAGGAATCCATGAGGGGTGTTGGACCGAGTACCGGCACCATGCAGTCCGTCTGTGCTCCCCCAATGGGCCAGACAAGTCCTATTTCGCTCCGGACCGCCGCGTAGATCCATCTCCCCGTCGTGACACGTTGTTTCAGAGGGATGAACAGCACAAAGGCCAGCCGCGTGTCCCAGCAGATTTTCTTCATCCATCCGCTGTGACATTCTGCAGGAATAAATCTACCTTTGTCACACATCACAATGCCACCCATTCTGCTCTCCGCTGGCACCTTCACCCCGGTGAGCGTGCGAGCCATTCAAATGGGCCAGCACTCTATGTGACACCCGTGTGCCACATTTCGCTCAGGGTGTCACCATCCATGTTTCACCTCTAGTGCCGTCACCGGCTGTCCTCGGGGCCCGCCACGAAGCCATTGTCACCAGACCGAAGCACCTTGGCTGACTTACTAGAGACACAAAAGGGAGAGTGACAAAGTACATTTTCCCACAAGTGCCGGTGACTCTCAACCAGTGGTCATTTGCGTACCTGTCACACAAATATGACACATCAATATGCTACCTCAGACAGTGGCCAGCAGTGAGGCGTTTATTTTCAGAATTCAGCCCAGCTCGCACAAAACGTGTACATTTACATAAAATTTACATCCATTTACATCAACTTTACCATTATTTACATCTCTTTATTCTTTTGTATACCATCTCATAACAATGTCACCTGCTCATTTCAATCCCTTATGTTTAATTGGGCTTGATTAGTGCAATTTAGTTTTATTGTCAGGCTTTTTTTTGGCTCATCAAGAGTTCCGGTTATCTACCTGACAATCTGACATGACTTTCCAACCCCATCTTCTGCTCCCTGGAGCAGCTGGATGGTTGCCTGGCAACAGAGAATGTCGGAAAGCATTCGCAGAAGGAAATTAAGGTGAGACAAAAAAATTCCGACAGTGTTATCACTCTGCTACCAACAAGATCTCGTTTATGGTGTTGACATCTGATACAGATTCCAGCAGTGGTGCCTTTTTGCTCACCCCTTGAATACATATGGGGGGGGTGTTTAAATAATGGAGGGGTTGCAATGTGGTTATATGCACTTGGGGTATAAAAGAGTAAAGTAAAGAACATGTTCTGGAATACCAAACATAGCTCTGGGTTGTACATGGAAACAAGTCACTGTGAAAATGGCCACCATTAAGCCCATAACTTACGCAGGTCTAGTGGAGCAACTGTACCTTGTTAGATTGGATCCCTACGTGAAATATGTCACTCTGCATAAATATAGCAGCATTTACTTTACCAATAAGACAAAGAACATGAATTATACTGAAATACAAGGTGCAGCTGTCGCTGAATTGAGCGATGCTGTGCTGAAATGTAAACGCAATTACAAATATATCGCCTGCACTCCGTCAGCCACAAGAAATCATGCTGAAAGAAAAAGGGACACAAACTTTTTTTGTGCAATGGAGTTTGTGTCCAAAACACATTAGCCTGCGGCTAACATATAAGCGACAAATAAGCAATGACTTAATTAGGAAGCCATAATGTGAATATAAGGCAGTTACAGAAGAGGGACTGACCACATTTCTGTCTTTCCTTACATAAAAGGGATAAGAAGTTATTAATTTTAAATGAAATGATCATTATATTGTCAAAAGGGAGCTTCCATTCATTCTATTATTCCCCTGCATTGGTAATATTATTGAAATCCGTCATCTAAAAGGATGACACAGTGTGGATTAGGGTCCAGTCCTGTATTTGTATGAATGACAGGGGGCTGAGGGGGCTATAAACCCCAAATGGCAGGACACACATCGCTAAGGTTCCCTATGACCACGAGATGTATATCACTATGGTCACATCTGATTATCCTCAACCATTTTTATCTGTTCTAAAGTAAGAATGCACTACTTTGAATATTTTCCAAAAAAAAATGATTGTGCCCTTAGCATTTCTCACATGGTTTTGTTTCTCAGTCACATGACGAAACAGCTTGGCACTGAAAATGAATGTGAAACCATTAAAGGTCATTAAAGAGGATTCATGAATCAGTAATCCACATTTACATAATGCCATGTGACCTTACTTTCTCTGACCTTCCAACGATCCAGACATTTTTCTTCATGTTTGACATGATTCATGTCAGAAATGAAGCCTAAAGATAATAAATAACTTGAAATATTTAAATTTGCACACTGCTCACAAGTACGTCTCTTCTGGCATTTTGCAATTTCACAGTGCAATAGTCTGCAATAGGTCAGACAGAAGGGCTGAAACCAAATTGTCCTGGTTACATTTAGCACTTTCAATAAATGCAGGCTGAAAATGTTACCAGCATGGGTCCTTGGAGATATTTGTAGTTTCTTTTTCCTGCCCCTGCTTGAACAATGCAGCATTGCCATTTTCAAATACTTTGATTGTCACCAAAAAACAAATAAAAATATTTCCAACGCACATCTAACTGTCGCTGACTCACGAAGGCCCATGATGTAATTTACAGGCAGTCAGTCAGGATTTATCCGAAACTCTGTGTGCAAACGCTGAAAGGATTCAAGCCATCAAAAATGCCCAAGAGTGTCCTCGGGTATCAATTTCTATGTATGAAAGCACAGACGGTGTCACAAAACTGGAGAACTTGCCGACATGGGGAATGAGTGTAAACGCTTCAAGTTTTATAGGAAATTCTACTGGGTAAACAAATACAGAAATAAACAGTCACAGCAAACAAAGAAGACTAATATAACACGACTGTGCCAAAGGAACTATCACGGGCTGCTCAGAACCACACACAAAAATGTGAAACTTTGCAAAGAAACTCAATAAATATCGTCTGGAGTCAGGTGAGCTTAGTCCCCTGCGGAATCAGAATTAAGTAGCGCTGATGATTGGCTAGATATGGACATTACACCCCCTCCCCTCCCTGCCACCCCCCACAAAAGAGCATTTCTAGATGAGCCAATGCTACAATCGGAGGGACAGCCCCATGTCGGAGGAGATGTATAGTCTATATCAGGGGTCTCCAGCTCCGCTCCTGGAGAGCCACTATCCAGTAGGTTTTCTATCCTACTTGGCTTCTGATGAGCCGCACCTGTTCCTGGTATTTACCGGAGATCAGAAGCCAGGTAGGACAGAATATCTACTAGGCAGTAGCTCTCCAGGACCAGAGTTGGAGACTCAGAATCCCTGGACTGATTTTCACTTGTTTAATTGGGCTCGATTAGTGTAATTCAGGTTTTTTTTTCAGGCCTTCCACCATTATTGTCTCAAGTCACTTCTGTACATGCTGTATTTCATTTAAATATTTGGGTTTTCTTTTTTTTGTAGTCTCATTTCGCTGTATGTCTTTCCTGTCTAAGTATATTGAGAGCAATGTAAAACTAGAGAGAAATTCCTTGTATGTGTAAACATAGTGAATAAAGCTAATTCTGATTCTGATTTTTTTTTTCTGGCTAATCAAGGGTTGTGGCCAAACTCAGGCTGGAAGCCTCTGGGGATCCAGGCTGCTCTCCAGCCTCCAGCTCCTGTCCTGGATGTTGGAAAACTGCTGGGAAGAGAACTGTGAAAAGAGAGCATAATTGTCTTTCCACACTTGGTGAGTCCCACTTTGATGTTGCCCCCCCCACCCCCGGGTCAACAGTGGAAAGGACAAAAGCAGTAATGGCCCCCCTCCCAGGTGAGGCGGATGGAACCCTGCAGGGAGATTATCTGGAGCGAATCTGTGCAGCCATTTTAACAGCACCAGTGTGCAAGGCAGCGCTACATGGGGTGGATGCTGAAAGACACAGGAGCAGTAGGAGAGACACAGGAGCAGTCTGGTGCTGAGGCCATCCACTGGGCCAAAAACTCAATCACATGTACCGATGCTCCTCAACTTACATTCCAATTAAGCCATCACATACACCCACTTGGGCATTTATTAGATATGGGTTTGGGAACATTTTTTAAACAAATTAAAAATTCCATTGTTATATACTGTATGAGATGTTTACGCTCAAAGACACTAAAGAGACTGGAAGCGTGGCTGGGTGGATGCTGCCGTCACCTAGCAACAGTATAAAGTATTATACTACATGTCGCTAGCCTGGGAGCAGACCAAAGTTCAAAGTTTGATGCCTGCTGACTGTACTACACTATCGCACCGTCTTAAAGGTGAAATATTGTAAGTGAAACACATCGTAAAGTGAGGAGAATCTGTAGTTAGCTGACAAATTTGCTCCTGTTGTTTTCCCAAAAGCTAATCCCACACATGGTTCACCTGCTGCCAGTCAAAACCTTCAGCTGCATCCATTCCTGAGTGGCAAACAGAAACGGAGAATCTGCCAACACAGGGAATGAATGCAAATGGTTCACATGATATTGGTGTTGACCCATCCTGTGGTCTGTGTGGATCCCAATGCTCGAGTGCAATGACAGGGACACTGTGCGGTAAAAATGGCGCCATCCTTCAGATTAGACGTAAAACGGAGGTGCTGACTCCCTGAAGTCATGGAAGACCCCTGGGCATCCTTTGAAAGAGTAGGGCTGATGCCCGGATAAAATTACCCACTGTGGCTTTTTCAAATCGGGCCTCCTAATCACGCCCTGTATCTCACTGGTGAATTCTCTCCTGTCCATTCACCACCTTGGCTACTGTGTGGTGAAGGTACCGGCACAGAATGGCTGCCACATCATGCAGGTGGGGGCTACACAGTGGTTGGGGTCGAAGTGGCTCCCCATTGGTTCTGTAAAGGACTTTGGGTGTCTTAAAAAACGTTATTTAAATGCAACATTCATTCATTCATTCATAAACAAAGGTAAAAATACAAACAAAATCCATGAAAGGAAAACCAATAACAAGCTTTATCGAACCAGGTTTTAGTTGTTTAATGTGCTTCTTTAAAATAACAATACATTTTAGATTGTTTGAAACCAGTATAATATGGCGATTACACATCTGACCCCATGTGTAAAACCCACGGCATCTCCAACACATCACGGTTCATTAACTTAAAGCAAAGTAAAGTAGCTTTTTTGGATGCTGGTAATGACAATTCAAGAGACTAAAGTACTGGTCTCCATAATCCATCACACAGCACCTGATGAATTGCATTTAGCATGCTGATAACCTTGCATTCACGCTCCAGTGCGCATCTTTACGTGACTCATGCAGGCTCAAACACATTCCTAAGCCCTAATTAACTCCAAAACTCAGTCCATAACTCTGACTTGCCACAAACCGATAGCGAATCTCGGCATTGAACTAAGCCTCTGTAATCTTATCGTTTGATCACCGAGCACATTTAGAAAATGCCCGACTCGAGTGTTCAACTCGAGTCCACCACCGCTACTGAACAAGATCTGCGAATAGTCCATTTATTAAGTTTGACATGTGTGCTTTTAGGGGGAAAAACAGACTTGCGTTTTTAAATCCCATTTGTCAACAATCTATCTCCCGCTTTGAGGTTTTATTTTCCCAAGTACACTTATTGTAAATATGCTTCATTTGCCATATTTAAACTCAGACTAACTACCCAGTGCTCTAATTTTCCATTATCGAACAGTTTAGTTCCATTCCGATTTCAGCAATTTGTCTTAAGGTGTCTTTTCTGTTCCATCCCATGCCCCATTTACCATATGTCTTTCAATAAAAATGACGTTATGTATATTACATACCTTATTCCCAAGCAAGCAGGAATTAGTAATTAATGAATGCAGGGGCCACTCCTATTTTATTTCTGTTTTAGACTGGGTTACACCACAGGACAAAAAAACTTTTCACAAAGCTAAAGATGATATTTGAAAAACCAATGTGACCACAAACAATGGAACTATCCCTTCAGAGACATACAAAATGTGAACCATTTGATTATTCAAAATGTAAAGTCAGTTTTAGGGCACCGTCAGTATGAGTTCACATGAGTATGCCCAAGTCCTCACACATCTCCTAAACACAGAGTTGCAGTGCATCTTGTGAAAAAAAGCCTATCGGCAGCCCTTTGAGTCAACAAATAAATGCAGATGCTTCCTAGGACAAACAACTGCAGGAGTTCCACTATTATATGAATAAAATAGTTGCTACAAACTGTGATAAACAGGGCATGTAGTGGTAACAAAGTGGGAACAAAGTATGATATGAGAAATGGTGAGAAGCAGGACCTGGCCACGACACAAGAGCATGAAATCCTATTTAATATGATATTGTATTAAACAGTATGTCCCAAAGTGTTTTACAGTAGACTTCATCTGCCTATTGAGGTGAAATGTTCCCATACCCCTGGCTTAATTTTTAGACAAACAGACTATATGGACAAAAGTATCGGCACACCTGGCCATTACACCTACAGGAACTTTTATGATGTCCCATTCTAAATCTATAGGCATCAATATGGAGCTGGTCCCCCCCTTTGCAGCTATAATAGCTGCCTCTCTTCTAGAAAGGCTTTCCATAAGATTTTGGAGTGTGTCTGTGGAAATCTTTGCACATTCATCCAGAAGAGCATTTGTGAGGTCAGGCACTGATGTTGAATGTGAAGGCCTGGGTCACAATCTCTATTCCAGTTCATCCCAAAGGCCTTTGGTGGGGTTGAGGTCAGGGCTCTGTGTGGTACAGTTAAGGTCTTCCATACCAACCATGTCTTTATGTACGTGGCTTTGTGCACTGGGGCACAGTCAGGCTGGAACTTCCACAAACTGTTCCCACAAAGCTGGAAGCATAGAATTGTCCAAAATGTCTTGGTATGCGGAAGCATTAAGAGTTCCCTTCACTGGAACTAAGGGGCCTAGCCCACCTCATGAAAAAAATCATTCTATTTTCCCTCCTCCACCAAACTTTACAGTTGGCACAGTGTAGTCAGGCAGGTAACGTTCTCCTGGCATGTGCCAAGACTTGTCCATCAGGCTGCCAGATAGAGAAGCGTAATTCGTCACTCCACAGAACACATTTTGTGCTTTACACCACTCCATCCGACATTTGGCATTGTGCTTGGTGATGTGAGGCTTGAATGCAGCTGTTCAGCCATGGAAGCCTCTTCCATGAAGCTCCCAGTGCACAGTTTTTGTGCTGGGATTAATGCCAGAGGAAGCTTGGATCTCTGCAGTTACTGAGTCAACAGAGCATTGGTGAGTTTTACAAATTACACGCTTCAGCATTGGGTGACCCCACTCTGTTATTTTATGTCGTTTGCCATTTTGTGGCTGAGTTTTTGTTGTTCCCAAATGCTCTTTGCAATAATACCACTGACTGCTGACCGTGGAATATCTAGCAACAGTAGCATAGTTAGAGATGAATGAATAAGGAGGCCGAATCCCCTGTCTAGTAGAGCAGAAATTTCACAAACTGACTTATTGCAAGGGTGACATCATATGACACTACCACACTTGAATTCACTGAGAACTTCAGAACGACCCACTCTTTCATAAATATTTGTAAACTTTACAGCGTGGCTAGGTGCTTGATTGTATAAACATTTGGCAATTGGTTTGAATGAAACACCTGAATTTAATGAAGAAATATGGTCCAAGAAAGAAAGAAAGACTGGTTGTTTGCAGCGCTGATAATTAATCTCTGGGTAGATTATTCACACAAAAGAGACTTTATGAAACATCAGCGGTAGCCAGCTAAATTCCCACTAGTATATCTGGCACGAACAGCGCATGTCCCCTCAGAGCCCAGAAGCCCGCAGTGAATGCGGTGATTTTTAATGATATTTCGATTGCATTTGGCCATGTGAGATGGCAGTTAGCTTTTTTTGTTGTATGCATACTCATATTTAAAAGCGTACAATTAAAATCGACGAATACGATCCCCCCCACAAACAAACAAACAAACAAACAAACAAACACACACACACACACACACACTCCCTTGGTGGAAACTAACTACACAACTCATGCGGTTTCCTATATAAAATGCCAGCTCACAGTTTTAACTAGTTAACAGTTAAAAATGCAAGTGCCGTCTGGACACAAACGGACTACTTCATATGTTTCTCCATGCGCATAACTTTATCTCGTGTGTAGTTCCATCTCTCACGTGATAAAAGGCGGGGGTCACATGACCGGCTTCCCCAAACGGCTGCACTTCCGGGTTCTCGGCAAGCCGCTCCATTTGGAAAATTGGAAATGCGCTGGCTGTGGGTGACCGTCTTACTTGCTGCAGTAGCCCAGCTAGAGGCTGTCCGTGAGTATATTGATGCATAAACTTACACGGACAAAATGAGACCGCTCCAGTTTTGTTTGAAATTTGAAGCGGGAACTACTTTGAAACTGTTGTCACTACTTTGTAGCTGTTGTCAAGTACTTGAATGCGTGCGTTTGGCTCCATATATTGTATTTCTACAAACTCCAGTGTGTTTTGTTGTGTTTTTTTTCGCTGTGTCACGAAAATTTTACTTAAAACATAAAACCAGTTAAAGCTAGTACACAGTATTTTCTTTCTAGGTCAAGGGGGAGGAGGGGGGGCTTGTAATTTGCTCATAGAAGTTGTTTACTACCTGTTTCAGAGTTTCGCTTTGCCTCCTATTATGGCAATCACATGGTTCTCCAGCAAGCTCCAGAAAGAGCTGTGCTGTGGGGATATGGGGTCAATGGTTCAAAAGTCGTCGTTATTGTGACAAATGGAACAAGTAACCAAACGAAAACTGCCTATGTCAAAAATGGTAAGTCTGCTGTTTAACACTGAACCTGGGAACTGCAGAGTACCTCTTACCGGTAGCTTCTAGAACAGGGGTGTCAAACTGCATTCCTGGAGGGCCGGAGCCCTGTGTAGCTTAGTACTTTTCCTGTTCCACCACAAATGATTCAGCTCAACAGCTATGTGGTAATTAGCACAAGAAGTTGAATCAGGTGTGTTAAACGAGGGGAAACCCAAAAATGTGCAGGGTTCTGGCCCTCGAGGACTGGAGTCTGACACCTGTGTTCTAGAACTAGACCATTTATTCCAGTGTTTCCCAAACCAGTCCTCAGGGCACACTGGACGGATCCGCATTTTTGTTTTAACCCACTTCCCAGCACGCTTGTAAGGTATTTAGAACTCCTGATTGCTTGGGTCAGTCGTTCTGGGAAATGGGATAAAACAAAAATGTGGATCTGTCCAGTGTGCCCCATGGACTAGTTTTGGAAACATTGACTTATTCTACATAATCTATATATGGCAAATGCATGTGTGTTTTTTGATCACTCTGCTTTTTAGACATCAAGTTACAAACGTGTAATCAATGCAGTTCTGGGCGCTCCACAGATATTTGGACGGTGACTCTTGAGCCCATGAAGGCGGGGGGACCCTACAGTTTGACCGCCAGACAGATCAGCAATTCCTCCATGACTGTTAAACTGACGGACGTGCTTTTCGGTGACGTGTGGCTCTGCGGGGGCCAGAGCAACATGGCTTTTACGGTCTCTCAGGTGATTGTATTGCCTGTTGTCTTTTGTGATCACTCCGTTTTGTGATCAGGGTGTCATGCAGACTCTGCTCTTTCTACCAGGTGATCAACGCGAGCGAGGAGTTGGCCCAGGCTGTCAAATATCCTCACGTTCGTATTTTCTCGGCTGCACTGGTGAAAAGTGAGGTGGAGCTGTTAGACCTGCCCAGAGTTGATCTTCCATGGGCCGTCCCTACTCCAGGTGAAATACTCAAATTGTATTTTTTCCTCTTAACATTGTTTCCCTTTTTGTAGTATTTATGGCAGGGGTGCATGGTTTAGGGGGGTTGGGTGTGCCCATGATCTAGGGTTAAAATCCCAGGGTTGGCAGTGTGATTTCATACGGTCCTTACCAGTGGTGGCATGATGGTTAGGGAAGTGCACTTGAGAGCACTGAGGTGCCCTGACAAGGTACCACCCCCAAGTACTGCTCCCTGGGCACTGAATTAGCTGCCCCCTGCTATGTCACGATGTCACATATGGGTTAAATGCAGAGGACACATTTTGTTGTTATGCATTGTGTGCTGCAGTGTGTCAACAATGACAACTAATCGCTTTCACTTACCAGGTAATTTCTACAGGGTGTTGTATTGGGCACTGGTTCTCCACTTTATTGCACTGTGACCCAGTTTTTACCGTGCCAGCTCATTTGCGATCCTATATGAAGTGTAGGTTTAAATGAACACTTTGATCAAGCACACAGTGCATTCTGCAATTTACGCCAGCCTGTGCCTATCGCACAAATCTGATTTGGATTTTAAATAATTTAAGCGTCTGTGGTTTGGTTTCTTGGATTGGTTGACTGTTCACTAGTTTTGCGCTAAGCATTTGCAGACCCAAGACCCATTTATATTGGTTAATTCTAGGACTGGGGCTGGGAAATCTGACCGTGGGTCAGCATAGGAGCTTGCTGGTTTTAAAATGATTAAATTTCTAACTGCCTGGTGACCCTTTCAGAATTTGCCGTGACCCAAATTTGGGACGCGACCCACGGGTTGAGAATTGCTGGTCTTAGGCATCCCATGCTGACCCACATGTTTTTACTCGTAGGTGAACTTTGACCTGTATGTCCTGCATGTAACGCTCCATTGAAAATTAACCATGTTTTGTTGTGTTGTACCTCATGTGCTCAGCACAAACACCATTTATCCTTAGAACATAGACAAACATTAAGAACTAATAAATTTTCTGTTCCCCAGAAAGTTACTGATATCTAGTTTGATGGCTAGATGAACAGCGCTTTGGATCCCAAAGATCTCAGCGGCACCTTAACCATTCCATATATTTATTAAATTTCACCACCAGCTCACTTAATTCATTTTTCAGTTTGTTAAGAAAAGCCAATGAGATATTGATTAGCTATTGGAAGTGTACTAGTGGTCGAATCATCCAATACGCCCCTGCATTTTTTGATTGCTGCAAATTCTGGGGTGATTTTACCAAAAGTTTTGAAATAGCAAAGCTAACACATTTTAACAGAGAATAGCAATTTGCACTAACATGAATTTAAACGTCATTTAAACACCATTTTCACTGGCTGCATAGGACTTTTACACAGTACTATATATAAAATTGTAGCCTGTTTATTTTTAAAAGACGTGTTTGCCGTTCAGAACTGGGGCCCACCTGTGCACTGTTAATTTCCCGCCCGCAGCCTTCAGATATAACAATTTTTCTTCTGCTGTTAATTTGATTTGGAGACATAGGTCTTATCAAATTGTATGCCTTATGCTACTTTTTAGCCAGACAGTTAAGCAAATAATTTCTTTCAACATCTTGAATCGGCTTATTAAATATAGATTATTTGTCACCGACTGTTAAATGATGGTAAATGATTTGGAATAACACTAGTTGGATGAAATTTACACAGTCTAGTGGGTGTTGTGTTGATGGCGGTAGTTGTTATTTTTAAAGTATTTAAAAGTTTAAAATAGATTCACACATGGGCGTCAGAAGCTTTATGAAATGTGAGGGGGACACGTCCTCCTCAGATTCAATTGCGGCGACGCCCATGGATTCTCATATGCAGTTTTTCGGTAAAATATAGACGGTGTATGATTGAAAAGCTATACATATGAGCAATACAACAGAAAGAAATAAAATGTTACAATTGTTAACTTCTTATTAAATAACAATGATAGTTTGCAGATGAGTCTGGCGTGAATGTGATTAAGGCGCATCGTGTAGGGTTGGGGGGGGGGGATTGCAGATTCCCTGAGACAGAGGAGCTTCTCTTTTTGTGTTGCATGCTTTATAACCTGCCGGCTGCGTTTGGCATCTTCGCTAGCGGG
>JAODKC010000039.1:355534-387140 GCA_026777985.1 Mormyrops attenuatus
TCCTGCTAGTGTAGCGCAAGCTAAAACCCTGGGTTCCTTTAAATCTAAGCTAGATAAGATTTTAACAACTCTGAGCTGATTACGAGAAAGACCTCGGTGTATATGTTGATGCTTCCATGTCCTACTCTCGCCAGTGTTTGTAAGTTAGGTTCTCCCCAAACGAGCTTGATGGGCCGAATGGCCTCCTCTCGTTTGTAAATTTCTTATGTTCTTATGTAAACTCACTGACTGGACTTGTCCAAATGAGAGACGCTGCTTCGGGGGTGCTGGTTCTGAAAGTCATCTCAAGGTCATCGCCCTCTGCAACATGCTGGCCGGAGTTCCACTGCCCTTCATCACCACTACTCTTAGTCATCTGTGAGCTCATGAAGCCACTAGCTTGACCTTTCCACTCTGGTAGGAGCTCGGTATCGCTCTGGCATTCAGTTTTCCCCAATTCAGAAAGATTTTCCTTCTCTGAAATTCCCAAGACCTCAATCTCTTCCAAAGACATGGACTTTCTGTAGTCGCTCTCTTTATAGAAAGTCCGTTTTGCACTCTGGTTTTTCTCATATTTCAAAACATCCACAGGGGAATCTCGTTGCTTTTCCTGTTGTTGTAACTTTTCGAGATACATGACAGGACTTTTCTGTGGAGCATTAGTTCTTTCATCCAAGCTTCGCAGATTCCATCTAGCTGGCTTAATGGGGGGTCCTTTGTCTTCCAGGATAATTATGGACTGTGATTCAACTACCTCATCTACTGAGGCTTGTGCTAAGGCCTTATTTCCCTGCCCACCATCTCTAGAGAGCCACTGTGGCGATTCTGACGTGACAATTTTGGTTTCACCAAAATGGCCTGACCCCACTTCCTGTTCCTCACCAAGCAGAGAGATTAAAAGAGGTTGATCCTTGTCTTGAATCTCCCTGTTGGGTGATGGTATATTCATGAAGATGTTTGACTCCTTATTCTCACCACTTAATTGCCTAGCGTGAGTTTTTCCTGAATCTAAGGGTGGAGCCTGAAGGTGGTCATTTTGACTTACGAACATCTTTGACTCCCCTGCAGGGAATGTCCCTTTCAGCTGCACAAGACCCTGTGGCTCTGCACCTTCGGAGGGGAACCTCTTTGGACTGGTTAGTTGTGCTTCAGCAGCGGGATACTGTGGATCAGGCAAGCTAGAGGCTGCCCCCACCCAGAAGTCTCGGGCGTTTTTGAACTGTGAGTCGCCTGGAGAGTTTTCCTGCAATCTTTCCATTCTCTCCCTCATTGAAAGTACTGTGAATTTGGGCTTTTGTCTGAGTGGAGAAGACGCTGCCCCCACATGCTCACTGCTTAATTCTGTTTCCATCCTCTTCAGATCAAATGTAGAGGTGGCAAATGATTTATCTGTAGTACTTTCCACTGCAGGTTTGGTCAGCTTAATTTCAAAAACCTCTTTTGAATGGTCGGCCATTTTGGGCCCACTTACTTCATTCTCCCAAATGGATTTCAACTGTCCAACCTTACTACCACTGCAGTTAGTTTGGTTGGGCCCTCCTTCTATCTGCTGCAGTTGAGTTGTCTGCTGCTCATGTGTGCTAACAGGGAGCTCTGCATATTTCATCCAGTCTTTCATGACATATTGAGTAGCAGAGCTAACTTCTTGGTCATTGGGACTATCCAGTAAGTAACTACTTTCATATTTAGCATCTTCAGGCTTACGTGCAGTATTGGCGCCTCCAGAATTATCTGTCACACCCCTATGTCTGATATTGTCTTCCATAGCAACAAGTTGTTCACCACTTTGAAAATCAGGGGTGGCTGAATGGGAGGTGTGTGTTTTATACATGTCACTTCCTGTTTCATAAAGTTTATCACTTATGGATAGAGTGGCTTCCTCACCCAAGTACACAACAGTCTCACTGTTATTTCGGCTCACATCAGTTTGGCTGATTTTTGCCTCTTTATTTTTCAGTTCTTCACTTGTCCCGCTATTCAGAACTTCCACACCATTTCCTTTTTCCCAGAATGACTTCATCCTGGCAACTATCCGGCGTGATTTCTCATCTTGTGCCTCTATTGGCTTCACATCATGCCAGCTCTCCAATACTTCATTTTGTTCAGCATTTTGTTGTATGTTGGGCATAACTCTTTCACTTTCCTTTTGTATTCCTGTCTTTATTTCTACAGTAGATATAAAACGTCTTTGAAACGGTAGATATATCCCAAAGGACTCAGAGTCGTATCCGGTGTTACTTTCAGGAATCTTCATTTCATCCTGACTCACTGCAGGAATGATGACTTTGTCTTCTGTGTTACCAAATTCGCTTAACTCCTGTTCCTGCTGCTTCTGTGACAGGACCTCAATGGAAACACGCCCATTAGAAGTCCTACTGACATCTTCAGGGTACTTGAATTCTGATTCTTCTTTTAGCTTGTTCTCTTTGTCATCACTATCCGAGCTTCTACTGAACCACTCAAGTACTTTCAGTACGGATTCTCCTTCTTCTGTTATTTCCTGACTCTCTGCTGCAAACTCGAATTCCTCATGTGCCAGGGATGAATGGAAGGGTACAAGATAGGCGTGGGGTTCAGGTTGATAGTCATGTTGACCTGCAAAGAAATAAGAGAGTGTCATTGTGATGGGATCAAGTAGTTTATAATATGTATTTAATATTAATATTTATACAAACTACATACAGTGCCCCCCCATCCGAGATTTCAGTTATGTGCAGTGTACTGTAGTACAAAAAAAATTACAGAAATATATGGTTCATAAATTTCAAACTGCGTGCCAAGCAAGTACAGGCTGTTACATGGTGATATATTTTTCATTGTAAATTATGCAACAATATGTTTTTTCATTGTTCCTTCATTGTTTGAGGGGTGTAAAAGCGTGACTTTGATTGCTCTGTCATCCCTTAATGCGTTTTTTCGTGGCGTCTCTTGTGAGTCAGGCTAAAACATCAGAATCCCTTTCGTTCGAGAGAGTATAGTACCTTATAATGATGTCCTATATAGTTTATTATTACTGTATTCAGTGTTGGTGATATCTTACTGTGCAGTAGGTCTTGGAACATATCACCAATCGATATGTGGGGACTATTGTATGAGACTAATACTATTCCTTGAAACCCCAAACAAAAAATAACACTGACGTATCAAGCCCGAGCGGTCAAATGGCCACAGCTAACACAAGATGACGGAAATAGCCCCACTTCCTCTGCCAAATCCTGTTCCTTATTCATTTGATGTCCTAAATGACTGAAGGACTGTGCCAAACTAGTTTCTTGTCTCATAAATGGACTAAAGGTTCCTCCTGTACTATATTTGTAGATTCAGGAGGAATGACAAATGAAGAGAGGGCTTATTAATGAAAGCGATTAGTTGTCTGGCAGATGAAATTTAACGTAGATAAATGTAAGGTAATCCAGCAGAAATATAAAGTACAGATATTTTATGGATTCCACTGAAATAAAGGTAGCTGATTACGAGAAAGACCTCGGTGTGTATGTCGATGCTTCCATGTCCTACTCTCGCCAGTGTGGGGAAGCAATTAAAAAGGCCAATAGGATGTTAGGTTACATCTCTAGGTGTGTGGAGTTTAAGTCAAAGGAGGTGATGCTACGATTATACAATTCCTTGGTAAGACCCCACCTAGAATATTGTGTGCAAGTTTGGTTACCATACAGTACCTTAAGAAGGACATTGCTGTCTTAGAAAGGGTGCAACGTAGGGCTACAAGAATGATTCCTGGTCTTAGAGGAATGTCTTATGAGGAGAGGTTAGCTGAGCAGAATCTGTGCAACCTCGCGCAAAGGTATATAAGATTCTAACAGGACTGGATGCTGTTCAGCCAAATGACTACTTCAGTATTAGTTTAAATACTAGAAATCGTGGCCATAGATGGAAATTAGCAGACATTTTAAACTGAATTTCAGGAAACACTTCTTTACACAACGTGTAGTTAGAGTATGGAATAGTGCAGGCTAAAACCCTGTGTTCCTTTAAATCAGAGCTAGATAAGATTTTAACAACTCTATGAAATATTAGTTAAGTTCTCCCCAAACGACTTTGATCTCCTTTCGTTTGTAAATTTCTTATGTTCTTATGTCATTGTTGACACCATACAACAACAAAATATATCCTCTGCATTTAACCCATATGTGACATAGCAGAGGGCAGCTAATTCAGCACCTTAGGGGCAGTACCTTGCTCAGGGTACCTCAGTGGTACTTTGCTGGTTTGAGTCAACAATCTTTCAATTACAAGTTCACGTCCCTAACCATTTGGCCACCACTATTGCTTGGAGGATTGTTAATAGTCAATGGGACTAGAGCAGGGGTAGACAACCCCTAATCCTGGAGTGCCAGTATCCACCAGGTTTCCTATCCTACCTGGTCTCTGAGGAACCACACCTGATCTCAGGCAGACACATCAGGTAGGATAGAAAGCCTGCTGGATTCCGGCACTGCAGGATCAGTTTTGCCTGCACCTGGACTACGGCATTTCACAGAGATGCTGTGACCAATTCCTGCCCACTGATTTGTGGGAAGGGCTATGACAGAGAATCGTACAGTAGCACATCGCTGTCAGCACTCTGTGTGCTCTGAGTCCAGGAAGAGAACATGTTGAGCCACGAGAGTACCCATGTGAGACGTGCACTAAGGTAACACACAAAGTAAACTTTGAGGGCTTTAAAGAGAAGTCAACAAGAAGGAACAGCACAATGCAAATTTTTTGGTAAATACCTTGCGCTGGTATCAAATGATACCTTAGATCTTGCAAAACTGCAGAAATTAGTTTGTTTATATTCGAATTCAACCTATTGCAAGATATAAAACATCTAATATCATCAGATGTACAGTATTATTCGTATTACTCAGGGATTATTTTTAAATGCCTTTCACAAATATGCAATACAATAAGAACCTGCATTTTTCAGACCCTTTTCAGGAACAGGTGATATAAATGCAATCAGCCATCGCTGCTGGACACGGTGTTCTCTTAGGGCAGGATGTGAACTCTCACCCCCTTCAGATGACTTGAGTGGATCCATAGCAATGGTTTTCTTGCTCTCTGACTCTTGAAATACTTCTGGTCCCATTAATGCTGTGTTGAACGGGTTGCTTCTTTGCTTCAATGAAAAAAAAACAATACATTTTTATATAATAGATGGTGTAACAACACAGGTTCAGTACATAGCTCTTCAAGCAAAATGCAGATACGTAGAAGATACTGCGCCTTTTACAAACCTTGACTCCTTGGTTTGCTCTTTCTTGCTGAAAAACCGGCAGCATAATGAAAAGTTCCCTAAAGTGAGCATAAAGTCACTCTGTTACAAAATAAATCAAACAGTATACTGAATGTGACCACTGTATGAGGTACACCAGCCTAGTACTGGATAGCACCCTTTTTTGCCTAGAGAACTGCCTGAATTCTTTGAGGCACGGATTCAACAAGGTATTTAAAACTTTCCATATAAAAAATGGCACCTTTGCTCTTCCTGTTAGCTTTAATTTATCTGGACATTCAGAATATTAACAAGGTGTTTTTCTTGTTCTGAGACATGCCTTCTGACTGGATGCTTTTCTGCTTTTCGCACCATGCTCTGTAAACTTAAGACACCACACTCTGTGGACGTCTCAGGATGGTGGCTGTTTCTTAGATGCCAGAACCACCACTTCAGGGAACCAACAGTGACAACATGTACAAATAATCACACATACTGCCCATTCTACAACTTTGTCCAACAGTAACTGAACCTCGCAGGTCATCATGCATTGGCAAGTAAGCCTTCATTCTGGTAGGATTTTTTCATAATCATTCTGTGCCAAAATATGTACATGCTTAATCTTAATTTGTGTTAGTCCTCATTTAGTTCTTGTCGTTTTGTCTTTTGAAATCATTATATTGCATGACATAAGCTGAGACTGTAAGTGTACCTGAGTATCTTTGTGTGTGTGTAAGCTACGCCTCTATTGAATCAATATGAGTCATCAAGGCTCTTAGGACTGTCATAAGGTGCCAACGCCTTAAAGTAACATAGGTATACCAGTGAACCAGTTACTAATCCTGAAACTCCACTACAGCACGTTTTGGTGGACCTCCCTTAACAAACAACCAGCCACAGAGACTCTAATGCTTCTACCATGATGTTGAAGGACCATAATTTGTCAAAACTAAATATGTCAAGGGTTTGGTTAATCTCATACAGTGTTATTTGTTATATATTTTTTCACAGAACTCTTAATCAGAAAAAGGTATAAGAATGAGTAAATGTGTGTGTGTGTGTGTGTGTGTGTGTGTGTGTGTGTGTGTGTGTGTGTGTGGTGTGGGAGGGGCGGTTGCATAGATCATGTTTGAGGACCTAATTGTCCCCAAAGTGTAGTAAAACCTGAAATTTTCCTACTTTTGAGGACATCTTTTGAGGCAGTTAGAGACAGAGAGACAGATAGAGACAGAGACTGAGACAGAGAGACAGAGAGAGACCGAGAGAGACAGAGACTGAAACAGAGACAGAGAGAGACCGAGAGAGACAGATAGAGAAAGAGACAGAGAGAGAGAGAGAGAGAGAGAGAGAGAGAGAGAGAGATAGAGATGGATCACCGTTGGGAATCTACAGAAGTTCTCTCTGTAATTTGAGGAGGCTCTGCTGAGAAGGTGGTGTCCTGCTTTCCACTGTAGGTTGAGCAGGGTTTCTCCAGCTGTGTGGATTCAACTATGAAGGCTGAAAGAAAACCATTGGCATTTTTCAGATTGAGCTAAACATTAAACAAAAATGTATCCACGGAGCATTGTAGAAGATCACTGTGACCCCACTAGCAACTGTTCTTTTCTGGTCCAGTAGAATTCCATTTAAATATTTCAAATCTGATGAAGGTCACAACATTTGAAGCCATTGCAATAACCAGAGGAGTTAGGCCTATTTTAAAATCCTTTTTAGCCCCCCCCCCCCCCAAAGTCATGAATAGCTTTGTATATTATATACGTTTCCCATTGCCCCCTACCCTAGTAAAGACTCACCCCTCCAATCATTCATCTCTAACTACGCCTCCGACAATAACATATCATCTTCTCCAACTGACTACATATATGATCGGAGATGATTCAGAGGGACGTTGGAGCTCTCAGGACACTCACGTGGTGCTGCTGGCTTTCGCCGTCTCAGAGAGGCCTTAATAATTTCAGACCCTTGGATCCTGTGTCTGTGTGATCTGACCTCATAAAACCACTGCCCCGTCAGGAACTTCAGCTGGCTCTTGTCCTGCAGCATCTCAAGTTCTCTGATGGGACAAAAATACACAAGTATTACACAGTTCAAGATAAATACATGATGCAGATAATTAAATAATGGCTTTTAACATAAATTGGAGCAAACAGCATGTCACCTTGTTTGAAAAATGACATTTCATTGATATAAAAGTCAACACAATGTAGCCCATGCAAGGTGATCCCATATGGTCATATAGTGACTAGGATTCCTGGTTTTCACCCAGGTAGCCCGGGTTCGACTCCTGGTATAGGAAGCTCATCTTTTGGGCAATTGTGTGGTTCAGCACATTAAACAATTGAATTTAACATATTAATGAAAACATCAGTTCTAGAGAAAGGAAGCTGAAGTCGCACTGGACCCACCTGACCCGATACTCCTCAGCTTTCTTCAGGTCCGCATCCCTTTTCAATACCATCAAAATCATCTCCCTCTCCTCCTCCGTCAGGAAGCTCAGATCAATCATCATGGGGCCCTCTGGTCCTTCACGAAACTAGGAAAATGTCCAATGTATTGGTACCTTGTAGTCGGTGACATGTGCAGCCTTTGGCCACCATGTATATCAGCAAATCATTACATGTGTAGGAGCGGCCAGAGTCATTTAGACATCTTAGGTTGGTGATTCCCATTGTTTGCTTTCTGATGCATTTTGTATTTCTTTGTTTATATGTCCACACCAATACACCCAACTCAAACTGTCAAATGTGACATAGCACCAGACAGAAAATACTGTCAGCTGCACAACACACAGATATAATTACAGTTCGGCCCCTTGTGCTCCAATATACACCAATGAGTTTCATCTAAGGGTCCCACTCACTGTCCCAGTTGCAACCCTTGACACTACATGATTATTTAGCACAGTTTCACTGATAATTGAACAAAAGATTAAAGATTTGCTCTCTGTTGAACCTAAATCATTTCAAGATCATAGTTTGTCTTCTTACAAATAAGGTGGAGTATCATTAAGCAAATAGTGGAACAATAATAAGTTCTTAAACAGGAATCTAATTAATACAATTTATGTGAACAAGTTATTCCCAGCACTTTGACAAATTAAACTTCATATCATAGCAGCAACTGTTTTATAAATGTATAGAATTAATACAGAGAGCAGAGAGGTGAGGAGGGTGGGCTGATTACAGTACATTGCCACACCCACCACATGACAAACCACCTCAGGGATGAGAACCAGAGTGCAGCCATGCGGCACCTGAGCAACACACTGGTCCGAATGGAATGGAACAGCGTGAGGTTTTTTCCCAGTGGCTGGAGTGCCAATCCTGCCAACAAGCCCCAAATTTTCCTGGAAGTTGGAAGACCTGCTTGTGGGGCCAGATATAGGTTAACATCATACCCAGAAAAGAGGAATTTCAGGTTAAGGGCCTTGCTCAAGGATCCAACAGAGTAGGATCACTGCTGACATTCATGGGATTCGAACCGGCAACCTTCCAATGGGCGGCACAGAGCCACCAATCTGCCCACGAAGAGGACTTAAATTTTGCATTAGATTCCTATTAAAATCTCTGCTGCTCCCTTAAATGCCCTGGAAGTCTATCTGACATTGATCAGGATAAAACGGGTGGTGCTTACATTCTAAATTATTTTATTGAGCCAACCCTCCCTCAGTGACCAGCACCCAGCAACAGCTATGACTAATAGGCATTCATTTATCATTTATGATTAATACTCATATAAAGATATATACACAGAAACTCAGTGGCCACTTTATTAGATATCCATAGCATAGTACCAGGCAGGGCAGGGTGAACAGTTTTGCATTAAGAGAAGCCATTCTACAAACCACTATGGTACCAATCTGTTATTGTTTTATTTGATGCCTTCTTGTTAGCTTTAACAAGTCTGGCTGTTCTCCTGTGGCCTTCCTCAATAATAAGGTGCTTTCACCTACAGAAATGCTGAGGATATTTTTTCTTTATAACACCATTCTGAACTTTAGACAGAGGGGAGATACTGGCAAGGTGGCTGTTTCTGAGATGCTGGGACAAGTAATTCAGGCAGATTTTTATTATTTCAAAAATATGAAAATCCTAGCTGAAGAAAGACTGGCAGTGAGTATTTTTCACGTTTGGTCCTGAGTGTAGCAGCTGTTGACTTACTAGGAGTGGTTCTGTTGACTTAGTTATATAGTAAAAAAAATGCCTAAGACTAAAATCCTGCAGAAAGTAAATAATGTGTCCTTTCTACACAAAGTAGGATTTCTAAAAATCCAGTAATTCATTAAACAATATACAGCAACATATTTTTGAAATTGTATAAATAAAAATACAGAAAAAATCTGAATGCATGAAAAATAACCCTTCTGGTTTCTATAGTTACAAAGGACATATTTTTTTTTGCACAGTAGAAGAATTCTGATGGCAGGCGGATTTTTTTTAATACACTACATCCATTTGGAGACCAAACTGTGGTGGCCTAAGCATACAAACATCACTTTACATGGACCTGGAAGGATCTGACACAACAGAGATATTTCAAGGTGTGGATATCAAGTGTCATCAAAATTTCATGTACTTAAAAATATTCGAAATTGTTTAGTTTCAGTATAAATATTTGAATACACGTAATTCGCATATCAAGTGGTAATTCTATCACTATTGACAATATTGACATTATAGCAAGAAATCTGATTATATGAATATGATTATAATTTGTTCAACTGAATTTTGCCCTTATTCCAAAGAGAGGAAACATATTTACAAATATTTTGTTATTCTCACGTTCGTATTTTCAAATAATTTACGTGCACGCGTATTCTAGCAATTTGATAATTTTAGGTTCTCGGACTTTATGAAACCACATATTTTGGACACTTCGAACATTCTTTTTACCCAACAATCAATAAGCAAAGTTAGTCAGCACCTATATTGTTCACATGCATTTGAACACAGACTTAAATGGGAAACCAATAAATCGAACAACAAACGCCATTCTGTTATTAACAGTTATGTTACATTAGTATTGCGGACAATCATTATGTATGACTTGAATATAATAAAACCGATATCTCTAAATGATGCTATACGTAGGATACAACACAAGAGCTTAATATAGTTCTTAATAAACTCTCTGCTATACTGCACTTAAATCGATAGTACATTTCAGTATTGGATTACATTACAGCAGTGTACCCAAAACACACTAAAAACACGTGATTGTCCCTGCAATAGTTTTTAATTGTTATTATTATGATATTGCACACTGATTTTTGAGAATCTGTCAGTTCAGGTGAGTTACCTGTGACGGCAGGTGACTCCACTCTTCAGTCACTGTCACTTCCATACTAAGCCCGGACTCTAAAACAGACAGGACATATAATATACGCGCAATGGTAAATCGAGCAATCAAAAGTTCTTTCTTTCTCTCTAACCAAACACTACGTTTTTTTAAACAATACCAAGACTAACACAAGGAGGCACGAACGTCTGTTTGTCGCTGTTTGGCGTTCGAGAATTAAGTACTGATAAGACTTAAATCAGCCCACAGGCGTCAAAAAGTAACGCTCATTTGCATGCCTTATAAATAACAGCAGCTTCTTGCATTTGTAAATAAATTCCGCCAAAACGTTTTACTCGTAAAAAAAAAATCAGATTTAATTTGTTACACTACGATAAAACTGAGTGCAACATCTTTTTATTACATGCATCGTAAATCAGCATTTTCACAATTAGGAGACAGATAACTTTCGCCCCCACTTCTCCTATAATATGGGACCACCCACCAATGGCAAATGGCTCAGACAATTGGCAATTTGAAGTTCCCATTGGCCTTTGGACATATCTGTGGACTGTGTGAGGAAATCAGAGTAGCAAAAGTAAATCTTTGCAGCACAGAGAGAACATGCACTCTCTCTCACACACACACACACACACACACACACAGTGAGCATGGGATTCAAACCCCCCACTGCTGGAAGTGAGACAACGTTACCACTTGCACCATCGTGATGCCCACAGACACGTCAGTGTGTGTCCCCTTCAAAGGCACCCCAGCCAGGGCCCGCTCTGCCTTAGGCCCTCTGCTTCCTGGAATAGGCTCCAGTCTCCCCCTGTACCGCATAAGCAGTTATGGAGAATGTATAGATAAGAAGATACACATTCAATATTACAGACACCCCTTAAACCTGAAATGCTGTGGGCCATCCATCCATATTATCTTGGTCTGGGTCATGGGGGGCTCAGGAGGGTACCCCAGGAACCACGTGACACAAGGCATAGACACACTCCAGACAGGATGTCAGTCATCACGGGGCTCACTCACTCACTCAGAGTGTATAGACAACCGACACATACCAACTAGCTGCCAACTAGATCATTAAACTGGCCATAATATATCAGCTATTGCTAGGCAAGGGGAAAGGGCATGAGTTACCTGTGGTTGTGGAAGAGAGGCACTCACCTGTATCACTGAGAATATGCTCAGCATATCAAGGGGAGAACATGAAAACCCCACATACTGTAGACAGAGAAAACAATACACTTCATAAGACAACTATACGTGCGCTCTGAAGGAATTACCATGGCAAAAAAATAAAAAATAAAATCAACACAATAAGTCAGAGAACAAGGTATTTAACATTTTTATATAACCATTTGAAAATCATACAAAAGGTTTTATTTACATAGCAACATCTTATTTAGACTATGTATAGTCCATGGACACAGCTATGAACGCTTTATCAACAAGTTACCGTTACACCACCATCCCGTATGGATTCAAGCTGTGCACAAGGGACAAAAACAAACAGTTTCGTGAAAGGAGGCTTGACATTTTGCATACTTAGTTTCAAATTTTGAAGTTGCAAAAAAAATAAATAAAAAATTTAAATGATCACAAAGTTGCATGTGTTACAAGTACAGAAATGGCATGTAAAGAGAGTCAGGGCCGGAGGCACGGCAGCGGGGCGCCCCCAGAGGCCGTGCTGGTCCTCAAGCCCTTGAGATCTCCTACTCTCAGCATCGTCACCCCGCCAAGCAAAACCCCCATGCTCCTCCACTGCTTGGTTTCCAAAAGGAATTACATGTATTAAAAATGCCAGCAGGAAAAATGGAGTGCGTTTCTAAAATCCTTTATTAAAAATATAAAAACGTACATAATTTCTGTTTAGATCTATAAAAACTGTGGGCATCAAACAGCAGATGTGTGTGCAGGTTGAATGCCCTTCAGTTCAGTTTCACTGGTGCAAAATGTAAGTCCCTCAGCAGTAAAATCTTAAAAACAAAGTTTGGAAACTGCAGTATGAACAGCAAGAAAATAAATAAATAAATTATACGAACTGAGTGGGGTGGGTGGGGAATCAAGACCGATGTTTCTCACGATACAAACTTACTCAGTCAGTCAGAAATGAGTTTCTGCGTCCGACATGTCTTGCTGTCATCTGAATATCTTACCGTATAGTAATAATTATGAAAAACACATGGTTGTATAAATCTACAAAATTTACATGTAAAAATGAAGCTTACATTTTTACTCCATCCTGCGAGTTTTAGTGACAGTGCCGCTTCACAAACAGAAGACCCAACCAAAGCCAGTTATACACCCGACCAGCAGAGCTAGTTAAAGCCCAGATGAGCAGTCTTCGGCCCAGTCTGGAAACACCATATTTTTCCGCATTACTCTGGAAGCTGTGGAGCCTTATTTGGTAAAGGGGCCAGGGGGACTATCAGAGGTTTGCTGTGTGATGACGGATAGCTATTTATTTCCAGGGACATAGCCAATAGTTAATGCAATGTACTAATGTAACAGCAAATATTTTACCAAGTTTCATTTTGTTAAAGCAATAGATACAGGTGGTCTGTACTGGTGGTCTGTACAGGTGGTCTGTACAGGTGGTCTGTACTGAACAAAATTATCTGGATGAATTTTGCATCAAAGTGCCCAACTGCTACATCATTATTAAACATCTAGGTGCCTTAAAAAAAAACAAAAAAACAAAAAAAAAAACAGCTTTGGTACGACAAAATTGTCAGATGGTGAAACAAAATATTGCGAAATTCACAGCATAATCATGAGGGCAGAAAGCAGTCACTAAGCAATAAGCAGGATTATGTTCAAAACGAACAGAAAATATATGGAAATATGGGGTGTTTGGGGGGGGGGTGTCAAATAGGAAGAATCACAGTCATATAATTTCATTTCTTGGGAAATTCCACCTCTGACCTTCAGGAGCGTAGGAAGTCATATGTAGGGCACGCACGTGAACTTACAAGACCCTGTTAGATAAAATCTTAAAGAAAGGCCTCTTGAAATTACCATTCTGAAACACCCTTTATCTATTTGCGTAAGTTATTAAGGGCTTTCTACAGTCAAAATAGAAGATAGCTATTCTGTACTAAAAGAATAAACGTCCATCTTATCCATTCTGAGTCCAGCAGCGTAAGGCCATCAGGTCATCGGTCGGAATGGCCACTTTCAGGAGTCCTTAGACTGGGCAAAGGAGTCTGTTCCATCTTCTGCATACTGCGGGCCCAGGCTGTCACCCAGGGCTCTCCATTACTTTGCCCTTCAGACCCCCCCCCCCCCCAAACATGTCTTTCAGACCCCGGAGCCAGCAGGGTCCAGAGGGTGGCACTGAGAATGCCCTGGAAACGCTGGGACGTCACTGCCGGGCACTTCTGACAGCGACGACTGGCCGTCGATGCAACGCTTGCCAACGGAACGCCAAAAACCCAGAATCCACACTCAAGTATTAACTGTGAGGATGTAATATTTTGCCAAAAAGCAGCAGCAGATCTGGTTCTAACATTATCTAACCCACAGAGAGCAATCACTGACACAGACAGACGGACAGAGTCAGTCACTCGCACAGACAAACAGACACACACGCACGCACAGAACACCCGCCACCAACTCAGAGGCAGTTCCTCTATGGAATAACTGGAGTCAGAGTACCACATAAAATGGTGTATGCACATCTTGGCAGAATTCTTGCCATATTACAGAGATCTTTGCAAGTAGATGATCTTAAAAAAAGACAAAAAAACGTCTGTAGGGTTGTAATGGTTCAGTGAGATTTCCCTCGCTCTCTCACACTCAGGAGCTGGCCACGGAGTGCGGCTGCAGAGCAGCATCCTCCCTCTGGAGACCCGGCCTCCCACCCAGGTGGGACGCCTCAGAAACGAACCGGCCGGGTCCTGATGCTGCACCTAGGGGGTACGGGGGGTGCTCTGCCACGGTAGTCTCCTGGTGGGAGTTTGAGAAATCGCCAAGGCCCGTCGTCAAGCCACTATTTTGGCCAAAGTCCAAGGCATGGGCAGGAATAGGGTGGTTCTGGTAGATCTGGTTGCCTTGGTTCCCAGTGGAAGAGGAGGACGTGGAGAAAGAGGAGGCCGAGGAAGACAAGGAGCCCATGGAAATATGGCCCTGCCCCACCTCCATGGATTTCTGCGTCGACATGGTGCTGGTGGGCGAGAGGAGGCCTGGCTGTGGCCATGCTGCCACACCTGGCCTCAAGGGGGCGCTCTGTAACACTGCAAGCTGCTTGGGAGGAACAAGGAAGCTGGTCTCCTGGACAGGATGGGTTTCTGCAGGGACCGGCTCCTTCCAGGCCACAGGAATCGCGTAAGTCTGCCTCACCTGCCAGGCAGAGGTAAAGTGAGGCTCGAGTGACTCCAATTCAAAAAGAAGATGCTAGTCGCTCTCCCAGTAGGCGCAGCGACTTACCTGACCGCACAGCTTCTCGCGGTCCAAAGCTGATCCGGTGCTGCTCCAGGGCCCACTGTGCTGGTGCTGATGGCTCAGATCGGACCTCGCTCGGCCACCAGTACTGGTACCAGATGAACCTCCTTAAGGAAAACAAAGATCGAGAGCTGTCATGCAGTAAAATGACCAGAGGGATAGTATATTCATGAATAACATCAAATAAGTACAATACAAATTAACACCCAGTACTGGGATACATTTTAGGAGCCCCGCCCTCAGTGTATGTAATTTTATAACTTATATAATTTTATAAGTGACCTCTGGATCTACAGACAAGTCATTCTGATTGTGATTGCGATGCCAATGCCAGTGAAAAATGCAGTGCAGCTAAACTGGTGAATTTCCCTAATATGCAGCAGTCTGGGTGACTGCCTGTGTATGAATGACGTGAGGTGTTACGGCTCTTCCCTATAAGATGCACGCTACCATATTAAAAAGAGAAGAATAGCTAGAACAACGTGACACCCCCCCCCCACAGGAGCACCTGAACTAGAGGAGGCGCTGGATGTGGTGCCGGACGACTGCGAGTGGTCCATCGGGCTGGTGGACACACTCGTGCTCGTGTTGGTGCCCTCATCTGCCGTCTTCTTAAAGAAACTGTGCTGCAGGGCATAATACGCCTGGATGCGGCTCTTGGGGTCGTAGTCCAACATCCTTAAGATGAGGTCCTTGAACTTCAGATAGTCAGCGACAGTGTGACCGGCCTCCCCGGCCCGACGGCCACCTGGCCCCCCCACTTCAACTCCCAGGATGGTATGCAACTTCCGTGTCGCCGGTGGCTTGTACTGTAGGGCAGAGAAACGTTAACACGCCAATCTAACACCGGTGCCAAACACCAAAACTCCAACCAAATATGGCAGCAAGCTTCCAAAAATGACAGATGTCAGACATACACACCCTCTTCCCATCTTTGGTCTTCTTCACACCCCATGTGCCGTCAGACAACTTCTCGAAAAACTTCCTGGCCTTGGGAGCCAAATCCATAATGTGACTGGGAGGGACACCGAGGACCTCCACAATTTTATTCATTTGATCTGTCTGTAAAGATTTGAGAAGGTGATATCAGATGTTACTAGATAGAAAAGTTTGAGAAGCAATAATGAGAGCTTCAATCAGTAAGTGGATGTTCTCATTTTAACAGGTTAGGCTATACAATAGATTTGTGTTCAGAAATAAGTCATCAAATAATTACACATAAATTTTATTACCCTACACATAGTAAATATGCCTTTCCTGAAAAGTGAAACTAGTATTTAATGAGTTGATACTGCTGTTAATTAAGTACCAGGAATTTTTACTTGTGTATTTTCCTGTGGACAGCCTACAATGACGATCTTTAATATACATAAGGATCTAGGCAGTACAGTTAAACAATGTACCTCATTTGCCCCACTGAAGAGGGGCTCGCCGGTGTGCATCTCCACCAAGATGCAGCCCAGAGACCACATGTCTATGGCCAGGTCATAGGGCATGCCCAGAAGCACCTCGGGGGAGCGATAGAATCGGCTTTGGATGTACTGGTAAATCTAAGAAACAAGTTGAGCCATCGCATCAATTTGTCATCAGTTAATGACATCTCAACATGCAAAGCTTCTGTACTGACAGGCTACATAAACATGTGCATCCAACTCACCCTCTGGCCAAGCTGACAAGAGCTCCCAAAGTCCACAATCTTGATGGCACTTCTCTTGGGGTTACACAGCAGTATGTTCTCCGGCTTCAGGTCGCAGTGGATGACGCTGAGCTCGGGCGTAGCCAGGAAGAGCAGCGCCGTGCACATCTGCTGGGCAAACTTGCGGGTCAGGTTGAGAGAGACGCCACGGAAGTTGGTGTTCCTCAGCAGGTCATACAAGTTGTAGGAGAGCATCTCAAACACCAGACAGAGGTGGTTTCGAAACATGAAGTGGCGCTTCAGGTGGACTGAAAAGAAAAAAAATAAAGTCTAATGAATGTGAGCTTCGCTGTTTTCCTCTTAGTTTCATTCATTATTGTATTTTGGCCACCCTAGTGACAGGCACAAACAGCAATACCTATGTAGTACTTGAGCTCCGTGTCGTGTTTGTTCATCAGCTCTAGAAGTCGTACTTCAATCTGCGCTTGATTGAGAAAAGCCTTCTTGTTTTTGATGATCTTAATAGCGACCCACTCCTGCTCAGCACGGTCATAGGCTTTCACAACCTAACAGCGGAGACAGAAACTGCACTTACCCAAGGCAGAGGGATCAAGGAGACAGTGAGAGAGACGAGGAGATCCCAAAAAAGTACACCGACTGTTTTACAGACACTCAGCACTAAAACCCGTTCTGTCTCAAGTCAACCAGATCTAAAACTGCACTGTTCTCAGCGTCATAACAAAACTCAATCTAGAGATTATATCAATGTCTATATTGTGGTAATCCTCAAGTTATTCTGCACAAAATTCCAGCAAATACTTTTGCAGGTCCCAGTGGAGCCATATTTAATGTAAAAGAACAAGCAATGGCCAACATTTCATTAGTTTGCATTACACTGAATTATCATACCTGCCCAAATGATCCTTTGCCGATTAAAGAATCTATTTCATAGCGGTCCATCCATGTCTCGCCATTCTTCACTATGTAGTCATAGTTGTCATCATCATAGCCATCATTGTACACTTTTCTCTCCTTCTTATGACTGGAGTCGTCCCCTCGGCCTTGCTGATACCGTCTCTTCTTTTTTGCATAGTACACCTCAATGTCAAAAAGTAAAGACAGGAGTCAGGTGACCGAAGTTTCATGCCTACACTAACACACAAGCCACAGCCTAACAGATGCATTACACATAATTATAAACTTGCAAAAAAAAAAGGAAACGGTGCATAAATTGGGTATAAATCGAGCGTCCGAGTGTGGAAAATGCCATACCTCATTGATGTGCTTGTAAGTTTTGATCAGGTCGATGGACAGTTTCCTCAATGGAGCAGAAGCCGGCTCACGGAAACACTGTGGCATGAGCCCCTGTAACGGAAAGCCATGGTCGCCTTCCTTAGAACATTTAACCTCTTTCTCAGTACATGCCGTCGGCTACCATGCAAACACTGTAGCTAGTTATTTTTTTTTAAAAATAGCTCTTAAAACTTAAACACATACTGTTGCATTTTTAAATAGGGTGCTGTTACATACCTCCAATGCTCACACCCATTTACAGAAAGGGAAAACACATTACTAAAAAAATGCTTTAATGTCATTATGCACATACTTCACTGTGAACTATCTAAATTCCCAATTTAAAAAACACACAGAAATACCATATGAAATGATGAAATAATATGCACATACCAGCATAAAGCAGCATTATAATAAACAAAAGAAAGACAAAGCATCATCTGGCCCAAAGGGGGTGTCCCCCGTACATGAGTGCAGGTACCTGGGAGTCTGTGGCCGGCTCACTGTATGACAGCTCCGTCCCAGAGGCCCCCACACACAGCAGGTGCTCACTGCACTGCGGCTGGGAGTGGGCCATCTGTGAAGGCATGGGCCCAGCGGCATGGAAAGAGAACGAAGGTGCAAGCCACACGGATGAGGGTTTGCATGCTGAAGTCTCCCCTCCTGGAATATAACGGGTTGTAAGTGTGAGTCAGCAGAAATGACCTCAGTGAAATTATTCCTGTACACATATTTTTAAACCCTGCTGGATTCAGGCCGGTTTGGGTTTAGAAACAAATTTAGCCTTCCAGGGGTCATACAGATTAAAAAATTAAATTTGTAAAACAGAAAAAAAAAACGATGGAAAACATCTGATGTCACTATAAAACACCCTGTTAAAGCACGAGCAAATCGTTCCATGAGCGTGCAGAAAGCACGGCGCTCTGTGAGCCAAAAACTGCATGGACTCGCCTGTGAAAGCAGCTGCTGTCTGGTGCTGCCGGAGCGAGTAGCCCCAGAGCCAGCGGAGGGCCAAGCCTGTGACCTGCTCCCGGAACTCCAGCAAACGGCCGCGACGTACCGCTCACACACCGACACACGCATCGGCTGACACACACTGCAGGAATGGGAGCTACTCGAGTCATCCGTGTAATTATTTAGTATAGGTATAATTAAATCCAATTCATAGGAGTGTTCTGCACAAGAAAGCTTCTGGTCCATAAATCAAATCTTTTCAGTTCTGTGTTATAATCGGACTATATGCCGCAAGTGTGAATTTTGCAGATCATTAAAGGCGCATTTATCAACATCTTTCACCAGGCAACAATGCAGGAGTCACACAGAGTAACCACTATTCTGAACCCCAGCAACAGCACCTAATTACAACAGCCTACCACCAGTAAGATCTCATGTCATTGGCCTGGTCTTTGACAAACTCACCCAATCACAAGGCAGAATGCAAATAACCTACTTTTGTTGCCAGGGCAGAGCTTCCACTTATTATCCAATAGGAAAACAAGTAATAAACGAGAAATGAAATTGCACATTGTCATATTCTCAAGCTGCTTTTCACACATTAGTTCCCAGCAGAAAAAAGCAACCCAATGCAGGAGCAGCATTTGTCTAGAGACAAGAAGAAACAAACTTACCAAAGCAGAGCAGTGGGATAAACACAGAAAAATCACCTTTTCTTTCTGTAACAGCAGAACTTCCCGTATCTATTTAACTTTGTAGTATATTATTAAATTTATTTGCAAACTTTTGCAATGCAAATGAACCATTAATATACCTAAAAAAAAATCACTGAATTAATTCCTATGCAGTACTTTGCTCAAAGGTATCACAGACAACATATGAACATAAGACTGACCTACAATATTTTGAATCCAAGATCAGTTGCTTAATTGCTAATGTACCGTTTGATTTTCTTTAATAATTTAAATGAATTATAAAAGCAAAAGTAATACACAATTCATTAAGTCTAACAAAAAGTAAATAATTTGAAAAGTGATTTTTATCAAACAGATTCTCTCAAGTGTACTAGTTAAAGGGTGTTTACCATTTCCATTTTACTGCTATATCTAAGGATGAGGAGGAGCCAGCATTGAATATCACACTTCAGGTCCAGAATAGCATTTCTCAATTAGGACATATTTAACCCATCAACAGTGACAAAGTATAGGTCACAGAAATGTCAAGTGTTTTTGTAGAAATGAAAAAAAAAACAGGTACAGTAAATGAAACTTAGCTCATTTGGATTCTGAAATATTAGCAGCACCGCAAATGACTATTGTGACTAAATGCTGTTTTGTTCTGCATTTAAATAGCTAGATTAGAGTTAAAAAAAAATTATAATTACATTGACTCTGAAAACATGAAATACTACTGTTTATAAGGCAAAATAAGATGGACAAAAACAGGAAATACAAAGACAGCAGACAGGCGAAAGTCAAGTAGTTATCAGCATTTGAGGACTTCGGGGAACCTAAGTTTAGAGTCCAGGTTAAAGAAAAACTAATTAGAAAGTATAGAAAAAATAAGAGACACTTGCAGCTCCAAATAATATCTTTAAGGTGATAATCCACATCAAAAGAAAGTTATAATACATTTATAAATCCCCTCTATTAAACACACACATTCTATGTTCAGTATCCAGCAATTTGACCTAGATTGTATTCCATGACAAACTACTGACACTTCTACTACGAATCATAATTGCAAACTATAGTTAATATGGAAACACAGTGAGTCTATCACTATTCATTACCATTTTATTTAGCCATAAAGCTGAATCTAGATCTAGATTTGTCCTCGATTAAAGCAGGTGGCTCACAATGCTTAAAACAGTCCACCTTTTTGTCCTATTGCATCATCTGCAAACGTCAATCTACTAGACCACTAATTACAAAGCCCTTGGTTACCTAGCTCAGGTGGTATAAACTCACCTTTTCTCTTATTTGGTTTTTCACTGTATGAAAACAGCTACTACTTCCACAATTCCACAAATTGTTCTTTGTTCAAATACTGAAATACATTTCAGGAAAGAACTTTCCTAATGTCAATGTACAGTAATCATAGCTAGGGGAACTTTTGTGGACCTAATTTAAAAAATTATCTACGTAACACAAACAGATTTACCTGCCATTGTGATGACATCACATGGATTCTGACTTATACATACCTGTATGACTTATATATATATACCTAATACAGGAAATCCTAATTCCACAGCAGCAATTGAAACCATAAAATGTTATTTTAAAAACAGTGATTAAAAGAAGATCCCTAAAAAACATCCTAACAATATTAGACAAATACAGTTAAAATAAGTTTTGTTTACTCCCTTACACACCCCGCTAATGTGCACATACATGAGGGGGTCTACAGCATACATACGGATATTATGCAGGTATTCATCTATCTATAGATCATCAGTACGGTATCACGGGTGAAAATACTGAAGTAATCAGCCCAGAAAAGCTGCAACAAGAACAAAAAGAGCATTTATTTCAACAATCACAAATCTCACACCATCCTGAAAGAAGTGTGATAGAAAACCAGGACTTGAAACCCTTACAACTGGGCATCTCAGAGGTACCTAGCTTTCATAGGCTTGGGGCTACAGACAAGTGGAACCAATGAGGAAGTTCTCTGATTACAAGATCTAAAAAGAGCCAAGAGCTCTGTTGATTTATTAGAACAAAAGGATGCAAGAGATTGTAAAAAAGCAACATTTAATAGCATACTTTGAGTGTTTACGTTTGGTTTAAAAAAAAAGTGCTAATATACATTAAATTCATCAAAGCACTGATGATTTACTCTGACAAAAGGATATGGAACACAGACCACAATGTAAAATGTAATGGAGCGGAATAAAACCCAAGGCCGGCTGTTGTATGGTAGAGTAGGGTGCGTAAACACTGTACGGGGGAGCTCAGACCAGCCTGGGACCATTCAAGATGATATTTTCCACTCAGCAATTTCAATTGTTCTCACAATCACACATACATAAAAAAAATCCTTAAGATTAAAAACTCACAACCAATGCCTTGGCACAGTGTGTAGCATTGTTGCCTCATACCTCCAAGTTTGTGGGTTTGAATCCTGCCTCAGGTCTGTGGCGGTTGGATGATGGATGGACATAGTAATAATAACACCACACAGTTGGACTGGAAAGACCAAAAGATGTCCACCATGCTACAAGCACAGAGGTTCTGCAGCACATATATACTGGCTATCAATGAACATACATTAGTTTTTACTAAAAGGGCATCACATTTATTTATTAAATTGTCATGGTCTAACAACACACAGGCAAATAAAGCAGTTACTCACTATTCCCAATTAAGTGTCACTAGCGATAAGTTTGCAACAAGGCTTCAAAACCCACAGTGGGTGGGATTACAATGCTCTGTCAAATGCTGCCTGGCTTGACTATTGGACAGAAAAGGCAGTGATTGATGGGATGCGACGAGCCCACCCACTATGGCTTCTGAAGCCTCATTTTTCCCATCATTAACTGTAGCTTGGTGGTGAAACAAGCCGAGTGGAGAAAAGTGTTTCAGTCGAACCTGGCTGAAAGAAACAAGATTTGTTTTTCCCATAAAACATAGGATGCAAGATAACACAGACAAAACATCAAAAACGCAGGGCTGCTGAGAGTACAATCTGCTCTCAATGGCATATTAACCTGAGGGAAAACTGCCATATACAGACAATGTTATTTTGTCCACAGGGCGGAGAAACAAAATTGACCCATTTATCAATTATCAAATACCAGTGCAACGTAAGTGTGCACATACAAAACCAAGCACACTGCAGTAACGATAAGTCCCTATGTGCATAACGGGTACACATTCAGGTAACAGAACGACGGGCGGACTACGAAGGTATCAGAAAGGTTTCATTTCCAAGGAACGTAATATAAATTGCAAAAGCAACATATGCTACAAATTTCCAATAATTTTAAATTATAACATAAATTCAGGAGGTATATGTGAGGAATTAAAATTCTCCCGATTTTGCAAACGATTTTCCCTCATGAGGCACAGAGATGTCTTCTCCATACGAAAACCTACTTTTGATTTTTTTTTTTCCTCCCATTGTGCTAGAAATGCATTCGAAAGCATTCACACAGACCTCAGCAGCCCACCAAAAAAACATTAGCTTAAACACCCATGCAGAAACGCACAAAAAACGACGGCAGACGGTGAGAAGTGACGTCTCCAGCTGCCCTTGAAAACTGACAGGAGACACAGTAAAACCAAAGCGCTCTGCCTTAAACTGTTTACCTGATCACGGCGCTGTCAAATGTTACATTTACGAAACCTCGATGAATGAATGATCAATGCGCTTCCGACCGGCATTCCGCTCCCAGTACCATCTGTAGCACATTACCGTCAAGAGCCACGGGATGCACTGGACGGACTGGAAATGCCCGGCGTCCTGATCTAGCCGCGGTACGCCAGAAGCGTGGTCCGGCTACGACTCCGTATGACACCGGTATCGGGGCTCTCGGTGGGATCGTTACGGCGTGTCGTGCGGCGGTTCGCGGCGTCATGCGGACAGACTCACCTTAGGCGCGACCCTCATTTACGGACCGAGAGCCGCGGCGAGGTGCTTTAGCATCCAGCGCCGCCGCGCAGCTGCCGGCCCCGCTGGTTAGCCGGCGTCCGCCTAACGTCCCCGCATCGCCGCCGTCGCCCCTGGACTCCGCGGTGCTTCCGGGCAGCTGATCGGCTTGCCCGCCAAGCATGCACAACCGCAGGCTTCTCACTCCTGTGCGTGGGGCACGAGAAGCGTAAGCATGGCGCGGAAGGCAGAGCCCGTTTCGGGTGAAAAGCCCGTTTTCGCGAACCGGTGGTCGGAAATCTCATAAAATGGCGCGCTTTGCCGAGCTGCGCAGCGGACCGGCCCGGCGGTACGGACACCCGGACAAACCGCTCAGCCTGCGCCGCCTCAGTGAGTGCCACGCCTCTCAGCTGTCCCAGTCCAGGGTCGCCAAAGCATTCTTAAAACACGACTGCCATAAACGCAGAAAAGTACGAGTACTCCGACAGGAAGGCAAATAAGTGAAAAAAAAGAAATAGCAACTGACAAAATGGCGGCTAACTGAGAGCGTTTCCATGACGACTACCCGTCAAACTACGAGACTCCCGGATGCGCCGTTGACGTAAAGGTGACGTGCCCAACACGCACAACGTCCCTGCGTGCTTCAGGGGGTGGAGTTAAGCAGGTTTAAGGTTGGTTAACCGACCCCGCAAGGTTTCATTGACGTCCGAATTCTTGCTGGGGTGTCCTTACTGTTCACGTATAAGCATAAAACATTGGTTTCGTCATACATTTTTTGAGCATGTATGAACATATTTCTTAATTTAAAATGTAATTTTAATTAAGCCCAAAATGTTAAGGGACAATTGCTGGTTTCAAGGTTGTATTGTCACACAGTACGATTAAATTCTTTCTCGAGTGCCTCCGTCAGACTATGCAGTAAATAAATACATCAACGAACAATAACAGCGTTCTGTGTATACCTTCTCTTAATTGTAGCTTAAATTACTCTGCAATTTCCCTACCCGAATTCCTAACTGCCTAGCTATTTAAAATGTGAGATCCACCAGCCTAAATACTGAGTAACAGTACTACAGCTCTTTTCGACAATCCGTATTTTTTATTTTATTGGACTTGGAAAAAAATGTTATAATACCGTCCAATTTTCACTAGGTGGCAGCAAATATCTACATATTTGTTGGAGGGCGTTATTTTCAACATTCTTTATATTTTACATAATTTTTGCAAAAGCGAAAATTGGGCGAGTTTGGTGTGGAAGACCTTGACTGGCCCTGACTGAGCCCAGACCTCAAACCCACTGAACACCTTTGGGATGGACTAGAACAGAGATTGTGAGCCAGACCTTCACATCCAACATCAGTGCCTGACCTCACAATTGCTCTTCTGGATAAATGGGCAAAAATTTCCACGGAGGCACTCCAATATCTTGTGGAAAGCCTTTCTTGAAGAGTGGCAGCTGTTATAGCTACAAAGGAGGGAACTCCATAGTGATGCCTATGGATGCAGAATGGGATGGCCAGGTGTCACAATACTTTTGCCCATGTAGTATCTCAAGAGGCAGGTAACCATTCATCAGTGTAAACTTCATTCACCTAGCAGGTCCTCACAAAGCATTTTTGGAAAGCAGTTTTAGTTTGAACTTTGAGTTGCTACACTATACATATTATAATAAAAGCAGACACTGTAACACCTTATCAGTCATCAGCAGTGTCAAAAACTAACTTCAATGCAGGACAGGAGGCGGTTCAAACCTCAAGGAGGGCTGTGTGGACTCACAATAATCCTTCACTGAACTTAGGTGAAAATGCATGGCTTGAGAGTTTGGTGTAGCGTCACTGCAGAGTATTACAGATGTAGAGTAGCCACCCATGACATCCATACCACAGGTCCCAGGGAGACACCAAAACAGCCTTATCGTCAATATTCCTTTAATAAATTCACACATCTAATTACTACTGTACTATTACAGTATGTATCAAAATAAAATACAGTACTGATGTGGTCTTGTCCCTGTGGAAAAACAATGCTATTGTTTTGCAAGTCCAGCCCATCACTGAAACATCTATATTAGGGGGAGACAATGGAAAATAAAGCTTGCAAGTGCAAATGTGTATGGCTTTTTTTTTGGTCAAGGGCAACTGAAATTGGTGGACCCTAAGATTGAGCGAACACAGAACAACCACAAAACATCCCCTTGGACTCAAGTTTGCTAATATGGTTTGATAAATGTCTCTCCTCAGTGAGGAACAAACTCAGTGAGAGTCTTCTGTTGGCTTTGTTATGGTCTCAGTCCATGTTCATTTAGCTGAAGTAGCTTCTTCACTAAGACTACAGCTAGCAGGCATCTTACCTGTCTCACATAGGCATGGCTGAAGTCAGCATTTCAGAGGGACCAATGAAGTCATAGGCAACTGCTGCGCTCATCAGTTAATGACTTAAAGCTCATCTCTATACCCGAAGACTGAGGAGGAAAAAACATCTATTGGATTTGCATTCACAAACATTTTACAGCTGTGGCCCTCCCTCATCCGTGGAATCCAGGGTGAGCAGAATCCAAAATGTCATGCCTTGGCGTGTATCCAGCGAGGCTTCACCCAGTTCTAGCACTTCAGCAGCAGGATGAACTGGGTCGAACCCCACACACATCCAAAGTCAATGAAGTGACACAGCAATCAAACAGAAGTAAAGACCATGTAAGAACAGGATGTTTATGTGGTTCTCTGAAGTACGACACTAGCATCAGCTGTGCCATCAGCGCTTCAGGAGACAAGAGGGGGCTGCAGTGGTGTGGCTTGGGGGGAGGGGGTCACCTTTACAGTGATCTTCCCAGCAGAGTTGTGGCCCTGTCCTACTCCAGTGTCTCCACTTAGTGTTACACATTTTCTCACATCCAGGAAATCACGGCTTGTCCAGCATCACATGAGCAGACACACACAGCAGGGGAGAAGTAACACAATGAACCAACCTTCTAAAGATGAACAAAGATGAGTCAAACAGTTACTTTATTTATGTTCAGGTAAAAACATGAACCTGATGCAGTAAATTATTGCAGATCTTAGAAACCAGCACATGAACGGTTGGCCAGGAGAACTCTGTGCAGCCCTCGCTGGCCTAAGACTGCAGGTGCACACCACAGTCTGTTCCAAGCCAGCAGTGCAAAAAAATCTAGAGCAAAGGGGGGGTGGGGGGAATAGAAAAAAAGCAGCCATGTCACCTCAAACCAGGTGTGAAACTGCATATAAACTTTACTCCGTAAATGAATGAATGAAATGCTATCTGGCTGTCAAACGATAAAATGAGACCAACCAAATGTGCTCAGCTACGGTATGGGCGTGGAGTACCTTGACCTGTACTCAGCGGTCAGTACTCCTGCAAACAGAAGCAAAAACTGTCAACCCATCCAAGACAGTGGATAAACGCCAACACAGAGCTGAAGCACTTCAACTTCAGGTTAGAACACAAACTCTGGTAAAAGCCTTCTCCAAACCATTCCCATAACCACCTGCAAACCGGCAACTGGATCTCTTTTCACCACACTCACACAAAGGCCGTGGGTTATGATACAGAACATATTGTAAAACGGACACAACTGAAAGGGAATGAATAATGAGATCAAGCTAATCTATCAAGATGGGAAGAATTAAGTCTGTACAAATGATCTTTGGAGCCAAGGAAAGCCTAGCTTGGTCAATGGGAAGAGCTTGTGTGAACTCATCATTCAAAAATCACCATTCAGTAGAAAGGGATCCCTTTTTTTAATATCACACAGCAATGAAAGCCCTAAAATGTCACCCCAGATTTTTTCTTTACTTTTTTTTTTTTTTTTTAAACATTACCCAAGATACTAGACTTATACACATTTTAAATTATATGGGTCATGTAACGTCTTTCAGTTTGAGAAGGGAGCAGAACACATGATCCATGTGTCTGTGTGTGCGCACGCGTGTGGATATCTGCAAGCTGCTTTCTGACAAAAAAAAAAAAAAAAAAGGAAAAAAAAATGCTGTACATCGCCTTGAATGTAGCGGAGTATAAAAAAGGAAAAAAGGAGAACCCCCTAGAGGAGCATGATTTTCTCTGTGGCTGTAGAAGGCATTGAATGTTACAGTGAGATCAGGAGAGGTGGAAGGACTGCTGTCCCTCGCGGGCCGCGATCAGCAGCTTCTGCCGCATGATCTCCATGCTGGAGTAGTCGGGCAGTTTCAGGTAGTTAACACAGGTCATGACCGAGGGCAGGAAGTCGTCCGGGTTCTCAGTCACCTCGAACGTTTTGCGTACTATGGTCAGCGGCGGATTGAGGCTTCGGAATCCTGGGACACCAAGAGGGAACGAGATCATCACCTAAATCCAGACTGGCGGGGAACACTGCTAGCTCAGTTCTACAGGAAATTCTATTCAGCTTTTAATTTCTACACTCAAGGGTGAAAATGACTGATCTTACATAGTGTTACATTTTCCTGTAATACCGGAAGCTCCTAAGTCTTACACTAACGCACAGCAAGGGCTATTTAGCTCCTTTACTCGGACGCTAACTAGGTGCACCCTGCTCACTGCGGGCTGCACAGTGTTTGGCAGACCAAGATTTAACTTTATCTGGGTGCACTGTAATGCTTGAAGTCTTACCTCCCACGGGCAGTCTAGGGCTCCCAGTAACAAACTGTAGAAACAGTCTCTGCTGCTCTGCATCAAAACTGCTGAGCACCTCAAACAGGAATCTGACGGCACGGCTGTGGACAAAGACGCGCGGATGTGGTTAGTTGGGATGCGCACACACATGCTATATGTGAGGAGCCTGCCACCGCACGCACATACCTGTCATGGGTATAGCCGTGGTCAGGCCGACAGCACTCCATCAGCGTCTTCACATCCCACGTCTCAGACTTGCTACCGCACAGCAGCTGGTCCAGCTGAAAGCAAAGTCACGGTTAGCAGGAATGGACCTGATATCCCACAAGGGCCAGTGGGCCAAGGGAACCAGGGCAGCAAGAACAGCTCACCTCTTCAGGGTAAAAATACTGCAAGTGATGTAGAGGGAAGACAGACTCAAACCCTTCTCTGAAAGATTCAAACTGCCGACAGACCCCTTCATTCAACGTCCAGTAGACGACCAGCTAAAGGGGAAGCAGAAGACACAGGGCAGATGGTCAAAGGCTGGGAAATGGAACCCTATTGGTACACGACAGGAAGGAACTTTTAAATTTAACCACAACTAACAGCTTGCCTGTACACTTGACAGATGCCAAAACTAGGCATTTTGGTCTGCAGAAAGGCTCATGGTTTTAGTAGCCAGGATGCCATAGGCACTGGCTGGGAAAGACTAAGTTTCCAGTGGAAAAGAGTGAATGATTCACTAAACCACCAAGTATGCCAAAGCATCAAGTGGAAGGTGCCAACAAACAAGATTAGCAAGTCCTTAGGTTTCATTTCTGCATTCAGGATTGAACAGGACTGAAAGTTTAAAATTTAAATAAACTGAAGTTTAGATTTTACAAAGGGTAATGTGCTTAAAATTTAACAGCGAAAAATGGCAGGAGACAGTTGAGTTCAGCGACAATAAGATGGAACAGAGATACAGGTGTCAGACACACCCTGAGATACTCCTCCAGGTTGTGGATGGTTACAGGCAAGTCTTTGCCACCCTTCTTCAGCTCGATGTGAGGGAAGCCGGGCAGGGTGAAGTCCAAACCCAGGTCCTCCACAGAGCAGCCATTCATGTTCAGGCTCTCCAGGGCCAACTGCAGGCTCTCACGAGTCTAAAGGGACGAGCTTTGGTTTAAAAAAAAAAAACAAACAAAAAAAAAAAAAAACACGGACACACACATCTTGGGAGAGCGCTGGGTGTATAGACATACGTGTGATCTGTCCTGCTCAAGCTGCTTCTTCTGCCGGATTATGTCCTCCAGGTGCTGGATGGATCTGGCGACGGCAGGGTCGATGTTCATCAGATCGTGGGAGCTGATGGACGCCTCATGCCGTAGCATCCACTTGTAGAAGGGGAGTCCAAGGGGCAGGTCCAGCTGGGGAAAAACATCAAGACATTACCCTAAATACACTACACACACGCATACACTCGCCATCGGACCCAGAAGAGCCTAAAGCTTAACAGCGCTAAGCACATTTCAAATCTGCATGCAAGTCATGTCCAACTATACTCAAGACTCACCAGCCTGAAGTCCATAATGGCCTTGGCCATCAGCTTGCCCAGGAAACGAAACTTCATTTTGACCTTTGCCATGTGTGCTGGCTTGGTGGTCCTGCCAAAGGGGACAGCAAACAGGCCTCTGGAACTGAAGATGTATTTGGTTCCTTCCTGGCTTCCTGCAGGACAAGGGGTGCACACAAGGCCTTTAGAAAAGTCACTGGGTCAGAGTGACAGGACACATACTCCAATTCAAGCTCATACCCTTGGGGTTAGCCAGCGTGACCTCCTCTCCTCTCCAGAGACCCAAGTCTGCACGCTGCAGCTCTTGGGACACAAGGGCATAGAACTCCAACGTGGGGCCAAGCCCAGTGCCCACCTGAAAGAGCCAGGACGGAGGGTGAGACTGGGCCAGAACAGGGAGGTCGACAGGGGAGCAGGAAGATGCAATACCTCATTCTCATACTGGATCTCCAGCATTGCCCGGGAGCTTCCCAGGTCCTGCATCACCGACTCTGCCTGCTTGAGAAGCTCCTCTCGGTTTATAGTGCGCTGTGGACAAGGGAGGGTGACGGCATGAGTAAAGTGGTGTCACCCCATAGAAAACTCACCTCCCAGTTTCGCTAGTCACCTTCTTGCGGTCGAGTCGCGGAGCCACACGACTGTCCTGAGAATCAGACTGGTTGATCTCAGGGTTGGTGTCCAAAAGGCGCTGCATGGCGCGATCCCGGTCGAACGCCGTCACGTAAAACAGCATCTGCCTCGTGTCAAAGGGGAAGAAGAAAGGGCTGGGGAGGAGGGGGGAATCACTGTCAGCCACACATTTTATTGTGCAACTTGGAAGGATGCAGGGGACTATTAGAGCTGAACACCACATGACAGTGAACAAGATTAAATAATAAATAAACCAAAACATCCCATGTAGCTGTACATACACACATATTATCTATCTCCACTGGCAAGGATAAGAGATTTAAAGAGTTGCATACAAAACATGCATATAAAACTTCAACTACACCTCTGGAAAAGAGAGACTTTTTTTAAATCTGCATTTTTAAATTCAGTTTAATCATGGTTTTTCAGGTAGAAGGCTACGCTGAGCAGCAGGTTGTTTCCAGGTTCAAAATTTCAAAGACAGCAGTACACAAGAAACAGAAGAACAAGCCTGCAGTTTGCAAAATATACATACACACACACACACACACACACATATATATATATATATACATACACATACATACACACACACACACACACACACTATATACATATATATATACACACAGACACACACATATATACACACAGACACACACACACACGTGTGTATATATATTTTTTTTAATCAGATTAATCACAGGGTTGCTGTGGATTAATTTAGATTAATCACGATCAAATATTCATTTTTAATCTATACTAATCGCATTTCATTTTGCATGAGCAATCAGACTCAAGAAAAAAGGGAATATATATAGTTTCGGATTCCGAGATTACGTCACATCCACTAAAAACTCGAAACCGAGTGGGATGCATTTCATCTGTCACAGAAGTGCAATACCATGGGCCCATATCAAAAAGCAAGATTTTTTGCTTAGGCAGACAACTTGTCGGATTTAAGGTACCTCAGTTTAAATGGTCTTTATCTTTGTTCACTTACAATTAGCCCAAACTACCGTAAATCCGACAAATAATCCAACTAATCATGAAATCCAATTCTAGCTCGGTTAATTGCCATTGTTAGCAATATCATTTGATAACATTACGCGCGGTGCACATTAGGGCGCAGCCATCTTGGATCCTGAACTCGGGATCCTCTGTGCTGCTCCGAGAAACGGCAGCACACGTCGTCACTTCTGGCTTCAAAACTCGGAATCCGACTCAGAGTACAAGTTCCGAGGGCAAATGGAACGCACCCAAACTGCCCGAAATGCGTTGACAAGAGACATTTCAGGGATTTTGAGTCATTCTGCGCTGCAGATGGGTTAATTGCGTTAAAAATTTTCATCATGATGGATTGATCCGTGTTAACCCGTTAATTTTGACGGCCCTATATATA
>JAODKC010000039.1:392714-421606 GCA_026777985.1 Mormyrops attenuatus
GGCGCGGGCCCCCCCCGCCCCCGAGACAGGCAGAGTTAACGGAGGCTCCCGCACAATGAGCACCAAGGCAACGGAGGAGCCGCATACCATATGAGAGAAGTGAGTTCATACAGTTCCTGCGGGCTCCGGGGGACCAGGTCGATCTGCTCTTGGCAGCTATTGTTTGCCGCCCCACACAGGAGGAAGCGGAGGGTCTCTGCAATATCTGGAAAGAAACTCACTTTAAGGACATGTGCACACCACAGTCTATACTGCTTCACCACATTCAGGTCAGGCATCCAGAACTGAAACACAGCAGGATCCCCGCCCCGGGATGCGTCCCAACAACATGCAGATGGCAGGTTCGTGCCTTCACGCGCACCGTATGCAGGGTCCCATACTCACTTTGCCTCATGAGCTGCACAGCCAGACAGGGGCAGTTGGAACACATGAGCGAGAACATTCGAACCACCATGATGAACATCCCCGAGCTCAACACAGGTGGAGTCACCACCAGCAGCTGCTGGATATTGGTCAGCAGGTCACGGGATGCCACCTGCAGCAGGAGGTTCTGCCACGGGGGTCAGAGAGAGGTCAGAGGTCAGAGAAGGGTAACAAGGACCACACCACACGTCACCATCCAGCGGAGCCAGCCTTACCTCTTCATTTTGGAAATTGTCCACAAGCCTGGCGAAGCAGAGACAAGTACTTTCAACAGACTTTTTATCCTAAAAGCAAAAATAAATTTTAAATATTGTCAGTACTGCCATTTTAACGGCACACATATTCCCTAAACACACACCCCACGCAGACACATAGTGGGGCAGCAGGGTACCTGATGTGTTAGCCGCTGTGTAAGCAGGGGCAGCGAGTCAGACACAAAGTGAAACTCGTCGGGCGTGATGTTCTGGCAGCAGTTAGCAGCTATGGCGAGAGCGTTCCTCTGGGCATTGATGCTGAAGAACTCAAGGTAGAGCAGGCAGTCGGCCAGCCCACCCTGAGGAGGGGCCAGAAGGGTCAGACACGAGGCCTACCAGTAAATACCTCCCAAAAACCAGAAAAACACGAATAAACCGGAGGTGGGTGCCGGCGGGAGAGTGATGCGTACAGCCTGCAGGATGGCTTTACTGTGTCGCCGCGACAGCATCTCCAGTGCCGTCAGGGCCTGCTCCGCCACGTCGATGAATTGGATCACCTGCAGCTGCAGGAAGAATCGCAGCCGTGAGTATCTCCGCTAGCCGGGTAGGAGGCGGGTGGATTCAGGGGCCCGCACACAGACTAACCTTCTCGAGGAAGACCGGGATAGCATCCACGACGACAGCAGAGGAGCGCGGCAGCGCTTCCATCATGTAGGTCAGAGCCCGTGACGCGTGGTTCATCTGGGGAAAAAAAAAAAAGGGGAGAAGCTGTGGTCTGGAACCTCTCACACCCCTGGGATAATGGCACCACTAGGACCATTACGAGTCGTGCAAACTTACGATGTCAAAGTTATGCTCCATCTGCAGCAGGGTAATCTGCGGGACAGAGGACAGCGTTAGAGTGTGCGAGACAACCTGGACAGATGCTTTCTGAGAAGTCGGGGGACACACTCACCAATGCAGGCACCACGCTCTTCACCGGGAAGCCCCCCAGCGTCTCCTCGTTGCCCATCACCAGAAGCTGGCACATCTCAATGGCTGCTTGCAGCTGCTGGGACTCATCCCCCGTGGCCTGCAGACCCTGGAGCAGCTGCTGGGCTTTGGAGCCTGAAAGGGAAGCCATGAGCAGCCACACACACACTGGGGGGGTGGGCACATGTGCACACAAATAAGGGGCACTTACTGGCTCCACTGCCTATCGTCCTGTGGAACAGCTGGGACACACGGGGCCCCAAGGGCCCAAACAGGTGTGGAGGAAGGCCCCTGGCCTCCAGGAGAGCTGCATATAAAAACGGACAGACAGTAAGTCACCAAAAACACCACTCAGCAATACCGAAAGGCTAGTCACTGCAACAGCCTGAGCCCTCCTCAAAAGTCCACCCATCCAATCAGAAGAGGCCGGCTCACCCTGCAGGCGGCCCATTTCCGAGTCGTCAGATTCGCTCTCCCCCGACGTGGTCATACCCACTGCCCCGGCCACTGAGCTGGAGGCTAGAATAATAGAGAGAGAAGGAAAAAAAAAAAAAGTTGGTACCATTAGGAAGAACATCGGCGCGGCCAACCTGCGCAATAACGCTGGCTTTCCCTGAGACGAGACAAGGCCGCACCGGAGGCTCCTTGCGGGACCTCGTCGGTGCGTGCGCTCGAAGGGTTGGCCCCATCCTGATTGTTGTCGGCGTCGGCCATCTTCTCCTGTCGGCGCGCGTCGCCCGCTCCGCGCTTGCCCAGGCCTGAGCCTCGCCGACTGCAGAGACACCAAGGCAAGGGCGCATTGTCAGCCCGCATATAGCCAGCCGGGCAAACACTCCACACACGCCGCCGTGAGCGCCCCCTACCTGGTACTGGCACAGGAGCCCGTGGTCTTCTGCCGTGCGCTCCTCCGGAAGTTGGGGAGCTCCGCTGGGGGTGATTCGCTGCGCTTCTTGGTGGACTTCCTTAAACCTGCAGATCCCAAAGGCAGACCAGTTACATGGGCATTTAGCTGGGTTTACAGGCAAACCAGAATACAGGGCATGAATCTGCAGGTACTTTACCCAACCCATGTCAGACAAAACCCCCATGCAAAATGCAAGCAAACTCAGGGTTTACCCAGCAGCTGACACACACACACCTCCCACCCTGATCACCCTCCAGACAGCCCTGCACTACATCATCCACTTAAATCTGACCCATAAGCTGTAATGGCAGCCTATCCCACTGACCACATAACAAGCCCATAGAAACCCAAACTCCCAGAACCCCCCCCAGTCAAATCAGGGTGGGTCTGCCACCAAAAGCCTTTCCTGCGTTACAGGGCAGCAGCTGAAGCTGCCGATTTTAGCCGAGGGAAAGCGCCTGGGAGCGCAGAGAGATTAAGTGGAATGGGAGCCACCCATGTCCCCTCGAAATGCTGACACCCCCCCGCCCCAATTGCAGAACCCCAGAACCAACAATGTGTCCCTAAGGCATGAGGTATAGGACTAAAAGAGCAAGGGGGACAGCTCACTAGCTATCTTGGCCTGCAGCCCTGATGGGCCGGGCTTCGACGTCTCTGGCTTTGAGGACCCGGGCAGAGACAGCTTGGGCTTCGGCAGGTTGACCTTGGGGCTGAAGCGGGCAGCCCACTCAAACTTGGAGGTACCGGGGGGCTTGGGTGGCTCCTTGTCCCGGCTGCTGCGCCGTGGACTGGGGCTAGAGGCTGAGCGGGAACGCCGGGCTTTGCTCTGGTCCTTCCCCTGCTTAAGCCGCGCACCCTGGGCTGCGGTGCCGGGAGGTCCGGTGGAAGAGGAGGAGGAGGAAGAGGAGGCAGAAGACGAGGTGTCCGTTACAGTGCTGCACCCAGCTCTGGCTGAGGCGGCCGGTTTAGAAGCCAGCTTGGTGGGTTTTGCGGACTTGGCCTCGGTACCAGCGGGGAGAGAACCCGAGGAAGCGTCCGCCCTTTTCCGTTTCTGGGTCGGAGACGCCCCGGCCGCTCCACTCTTCCTGTTCAGGGCCCGGCTGCCTGAGACGGGCTGCTCTAGCACCAAGCGCCTCTTCTTAGGTTTAGCCGATGTCCGTCTGGCCTCAGGGCAGGCGTCTGGGGCCACAAGCGCTTTGGGCTTTTTAGCGGGGCTGGCTGAGTATGAGCTGTTCTGCTCTGGGGCCGAGCCGCGCTTCACTCCACGGGTGCCCTCCCTCTTAGCCTGGCTGGCCCTCTCTGCTTCTGATGTCCCCGCACCAACCGAGTCGTCCTGCAGTACGAACGAAGCCACTGACAGCGGAAGGCCGCTTCTGGGGACACACAGAAAGGGGACATTTCAGCACACCCATACTCAGCTCCCTCCCGGCGTTCATCTTCAGTTTAAAACTGCGACTAACATAAGTGACGAATAGCGGGCAAATAGAGACACGCAGCAGATATTGACTGTCTAGAAAGCCAATTTAGTCGTAGCAAAGCCACACTACACAAAGGATGCAGAGGAGAAAGGAGGGGTACCTTCTTGAGCGGTGCCCTGTGGGTTGGGCTTTTGAAGCCTTAGAAATAGGTCTTCTACTTTCAGGAGGGGAATTTGCTTTACGTTTTACCTGCTCTGACTGCAACCTGTAAGGTTGAAAATTAAAGAGCCAGTGACAGGGTGTTCGGGGATATACCTACATCCACCTGCCCACCCCACCACCCCCCTCTCCCTCCCTCTCTTTTGCTCTCTCACACTCAGCCCTTCCAAACCTCCATGTGGATGTGTTTCACAACCACCAGCATCCAAAATGTCTTGCTTATTGTCAGGCTTTGTGTTTGTGCACCAACACCATGGCAGTAGCAGCAGGAGAGAAGCTTAAGCTGCCAGGCAGATAGAATGACTTTCCGTGATGGGTAGATTAGGGCATGCAGGTACTACACACATACCACCAAAAGCCCAGGAACAAAAAAAGAAAAGAAAAAAAGAAAAGCAGACGCGCATGCACATACCTTCCTGCGACTGAGTCGTCGTGTGGCTGGGCCGCAGCACTGTTCCTCTGTGAACGTCGCAGTGACCCCCCTGGATTGGAATTAGGCCGGTTGGACATTGGCACCTCTCTCCTGAAGGGACATACCCTTTCTAGACACTACCATTCACTAGAGAGAAGAGAGAGAGAGAAAAACCGGTAAAGACTATAAGCAGGATATGGGGGGGGGTCATTCACAGTTCACCTCTCAGCTAAAAGTCCGGTGGACAGTCAAAGTAATGCTGGAGAAATAAAAATTTTTTTTTTTTAAACTAGTCCCTAGGTTACCAAGGTTGTTCAGGTGCACCCCCCTATCACCCGCCCGCTCAGCAGTGAACGTTTCCATAATTGAACACACTTGGTGTTGACCATAATGATTTTGCAGAGGCCCAGACTCAGATACTAGCGACTTCAAGAAATGCTGTATCTAAACCAAATACTTCAGCACATCAAATTTATAGCCTATTATAAGACTACAGACTGATTATAACTTCACGCATATTTGAAGGCTAAACTTAAATCATAATTAAAACATTTATAATTTTAGAACTTTGTGCACTTAAAATGATTATGAACTGGACTATCAATACTCCGATAAACTCTCAGTACTTCTGCTTCATTACACACTATATCCTGTATGGTACAATACAGTATTTTTAGCACAATCTGACAGTGATTGTGCTTGTCTGATTTTTGTTTACTGCACTCCTGACAGCACATGAATATGCCGAGTTGTAAGTCGCATTGCATAAAAACAGATGCTGGACATTCATAATAGAGAAATGACATAAGTAAGATTAACCAAGACTAACTTGGGAACCACAGGTCCAGAATGTGACAGCAATGGAATTTTGCATCCAACGAATACAAGACTCAAATACATACACAATTTCACTAAAATAAAGCCACGAATGAATGATGTATACAGCTAACCTTTCAGCTAATGCAGCACCAAATGCAATTAACCCTATGGCACGTGAGCTCAACTGCATCCCTAATTTTCCACAAGGCCATCGGAACCAGTGACCTGCATATCAAGTTTAATGTACTTCAACACTATACCTGTAATTCTATGACATACTTCAATTGCAGGACAATCTGCCTCCATATTAACCAAGTCAAAGTCAGACAAAATTTCTACATTTTGTTCATGAGGAATTTCTGTATCCCGCTAAATCCCCCACAGAGTCTACTGTTCAAACATTCAGGTCACCGCGAATGGAGCCTCCAGTATGTGGTATATTGACACAGCCTATAAACACAGGGTCCCAGGCACCCAATCCCTAGTCCACTCTGCCTTACAGGGAAAGTATTTTGGCTCAAAAGGCTGAACCAGCAGTGTTTCTATGCTATGAACTTGTAGTATAATACATTAACTTACCTAAAATCTGTGGTGCCCGTTAAGGTTCTCAACATGCTCTCTGCGTAGCTGCAGACCTTCTCTACCATCACCGCTCTCTACACCTTCTTTCATCCATCCTCCTCTCTCTGATCTTCAAAGACTTACTTACACTGTTTTAAAATACTTATTTCGTAAGAGAACCTTTCACAAGCCTATAGACTTTTAATTTAGTTAACTCCCAAAGGCTGCAGTCCTTAAAAATGAGGAAACTGATCTGTTTGTACATTTTAAAGTCAGTCATTTAACCTCACGAGGTACATCTATTAAAAGAATAAGTAATTGCATACAGTTTACAGTTTTTACACGTTGATAAAAGCTTTCCTAATTTGTTCAATGGTTCCATGCTCACAAGTGGTTACTGACAAGATTAGGTCTGTAAACGCCTTTAGAAAACAATCAGCACTGAAACAAAGCTGCAGTGTGTCGTGGAAAATATAAATGCAACACTATTCACTGCACAGTAAATTGTGTAAAAAAAAAAAAAAGAAGAAAAAAAGTTGGAACTGTTGCCCTTTCTGTACGTTTTATGGAAACAAGAAAAGGAAAAAAATAAAACAGGTAGCACTTAAACATTAAAAGCTATCAGTGAACCAGTTCTTTCAACTGTTGCAACAGCTTCTAGATGTATACAGTGACAAATACAAGCAAAAGGCCGTTACCCATAATTTAATCAATCAGCTCAGGATCTCCAGAGACAGATGGCAGTGTTATGCACTTGATAGCATGGCTGATTGTTACAGCCCACCTAACTGGGACAAGACAGTGCACAGCCTTAGACGTGTGATAAGATTGGTACACCTGAGTTACTGTGGCTGGGGCTCCTCCAGGGAAGGGAAGGGGGGGGAATTACAACCACTCCCATTTCCACTCCACTATTCTCAACACTGCATGAGGAAGAGGAAAGGTCCAATCCAAGCCTATAGCCCTGGGGTGGAGTGAAATTTATGCTGTAAAGTATCCTTTGGGAAAATATTACAGTAGTTGTACACCTATTAAAATATATTAAATCTGTCCAGTTACCACAGCCTATGAATTTTCAAACTGTATAAGTGGTCTGGGTTCTGCTATTCATTCTTTGAAATGGAACAAAGCAGAAATAGTGAAATGAAGTGATAGGTTGACTAGGCACAAGGTTTTAATGCGGGTTCAATTAAGGTTGCGTGCAGGTAATCCCGTGTATACTGTCACTGCAGACATGACCACAGGGACTTGGCCCGTTTAAGATGCACCCAGGTCCAAACTGGATAAGCCATTGTAGAAAATGGACGAAAAAAATAAACGTGTCAATGGTTGTTACCCAGAATATCAACTTCACTGTAAAAGGGTGATATTAAGCAAGAAAAGACTTCGCACGATTTAAACGGCAAATCAAATAAATTTCACGGTACGCTGTGCAATCCACGCACAGCAAATAAACTACAAATGCTGAATTAGGCCTTTCACCCCTGACCAAGGAAAGCTACGTTAATTTAACAGCCTCGGTGTAACGATTTCAAAACTCGAATACCTGTTAAGTTACGTATGTCGGTAAAAATACCTGAGAGGCGGATTGCTGCTCGCCCCGGCAGAGAAGCCTGGCTAACTCGGCCAGCTAACGACGGAAATGCCAAATAAATGTCGCGCTGCGTGGACCTGGCTAGCCACGTCAGATTAAACGCTATAAAAATGTGATCGTTTTAGTTGAGCGCCAGTTAACAAGCCAGGATACTGTACAAACCGCTAGTTTTGTCAAAAGGTTAAAAAAATACGACATAAGGCCGTTTAGGCCTCAGAAATCACTGGATCACCGTCTTTGTTTATTTTGATTAAACATTTATGAAACCAGTATGTTATACAGCGTCCGCTGACATATTTCCCGATTTACGAACACCCCCTTGCTTATTATTTGCGTATGTCTACTTTACAATGTATGCAAAATGTAGAAGACATTTATTTATTACTTTTTAGCCGAGGCCCACGGTTCGACGTAGCTAATTACAGCCTCGGGCTCTATTTGACACGCAACCGACAGCAAAGCAATTAATCTGGGTTGGCGTTGCGTCCAGCTGGACCTAAGAGCGGAGCTTAGCATAAACGTCAAACATCGCCGCTTCAGGTTTCTGACGACGTGAGCATTTAATCGAAATGGGAAGTACGGATATTTTAGATTATTTCGGAGCTGCGTGCTGGATCGGGAGTCCTGGAAGCAGCCCCTGTGTGCCATTATGTTTATACAACAGACAGATCGCGTCAGTAAGGTTAAAGCCTGTTTATCCGCAGACTCGCCCGGCCGGCTGGCCACCTACCGACAGACAGGCCTACGCCACCGGCTGCTGACTCGTCGTGAGGACTGTGTCCGTCACCGTGCGGTCAATCCGGGGTTAGTTAACGAGGCCTCGGACAAGTAACCAGCAGTTAACTTACCAGCGTTAGTGAGCGAAGCGCAGCAGCTGTCTGTCGGTGTGTTTTCACTTGGGCCCGGGGCTAAGTGCGCAAAAGAGGGCCCCTTCAGTTACACCGGATCGCACCGCGGATTTTATTTAATTTGCACGGGCCGACCCGGACCTTAAACGCCCATACAAAAACCCTGGTGAGAAGTGGAGCGCCTATTCAGTCCCCGGCCAACCCCGGCGGCTTTAGTAGCTAACGGAGGCTTGACTGGACCCGCTTTACGGCGTGTTGATAAACACCCAGCTAGCCTCTCTCCGTCACGAGCGATAACGTCGCCCGTCCGAGTGCGACTCTCCTCTGCGGAGCGAAATGGCCTCTGGACCTTCCTCACTGCAGCACGAAGAGCGGCGAAGCAGGAACCCCACTTTCCGAGAAGCCCGACGAGCAAGTCGGACGCACTCCGGCCGCTCCGTACCCGAAGCGAGGCGCTGGTGGACGTTTGGTGCGTTTTATTACCTATTTGTTGCAGTGCTGTAGTTGCTGTTAGACAGAGCAGCTCCACTCTCTCAGCTCTTACCTTCACATCAGCTGAGGACCTGCCACCGCCGTGCGCCTCCGCCACAACGGCCCGCTCCTCCGCTCAGAACTACTTTGCCCATCGTCGGCATCTAGTGCGAGCTGCTACCTAATTTTAAGCACTTTAAAACTAAGTCCTCACTTAGAAAAATGACATCAAATGACATATCATAGTTTGCTTTACTGTACTTCTTCACGTGAGTGAGGTATAATGTGCATTAATATTTCGGAGAAATATCCATCCGCTGGGTCATGACCCTTTAATCTTAACAACTGTTTACACGATTATTTTATTACTGAAATTTCCGTGCTAACATATTACATACAATTAAATTATTTTTTACTGACCACACTGTCACCGTTTTTGCGTTCTGCTAAACATCACGAAAACGTTTACCTGTTTGCCGGTAGAAAGAGGAGCCCGTTGTCCTGTCCGTTGTCCTGGTAACGCCTTAGCGTCCAAATATGGCGCCTTTGCTGGGCGAGACGGCGTTTGAAATCAGTGGCCAAGGCCCTTCGCCCTCCGAAGACTTCTTCCAGCTGCTTGTTACAATAAACGAAGTAAGTGTACACCACATGTTTTCTTTGATATCAGTATATTGTAATTTAAGGCTAAGAAGGTTCTGTGGAAGTTAGCAAAACGTTATGGAACAAGATATTACAGTAATGATGAAACAGTTAAGCCCAATAATGTAGATCAACAATTAAAATCAAACCTCTTCTTTTAATTAGCATACGATAAAAGTTAGTTTCGACATATGATTTAAAACAGAGGTTGAATTTCCTGTAGTCAGATATGTTAAAGGAAATTTCCCTACTCTCACTCCACTAAACCATGTTTTCTATGGCACATTAAGAAAAATATTATCATGAAATAAATGCCAGTTTTAAATCTGTAAATAAAGGTGCTTTTTCTTCTCTGTATATTATATAAACATATCTAAGGCTGTATACATTGCTTGTGTATTTGGAGTCTTCGTTTATATAATCAGTACATGGCCAGTAATCAGGCCATTTTACCTGGCCACTTTTTATAATCTTAGTTAGTTTGCCCTATTGTCTCCAGAAGCACCTGATGGGTTGACAAATGTTGTGTCCAGAGATGCCATCTTGCACACTACTATTGTACTGAACTGTTGTTTTAGGAGTTGTGACCTTCCTGTTAGCTTTAACGAGTCTGGCTATCCTCCTCTGATCTCTTTCATTATCAAAGTGTTTTGGGAAACAAAAATGCCACTTATTGTTTTTTTTTTATTTATTCTTTGTTTATTGCACCATTAAACTGGTGAGGAAAGTGACCATTTATGAGAAGCTGATACCACCATGTCTGCCACCAACAATCAAACCACATTGAAGATCATTTAGGTCTTAGAATGTTAACTATTATAATGCTGAGCTGCAGGGGTGCAGTAGGGTCATGGATACAGGGGCAGATCCAGCCGGAGCAGCATCTTACAGAGGCCCTTGAATACATGAAGTTGTAGGCAACATTTGGCAAGGAACCCAAGGTGACACTTTGTCTGTAGACCCAGAATTTCAAGCTACACCCCTGCTGATCAACCACACAGAACCTGTCTGCATGTTGTATGTATTCAGTCATGATTCCCTGGCCAGAACACTGTGACCTTTCACATAATGTGAATTATGTAAACCTGTAAAGGCAGAGCGTGTCAAGGTCTGAGATATATCGAACGGTAAGACACCATATGTTATGGTCACATTGGCAGCATCCATTTGACATCAACTTCTGTAATGCTTTGGTAATATGGAGTTGGGGGAAATTTCTTTCACAGATTTCAGAACACACAGCCTGGAGAAATAATGGAAAACTACCAAGACTTTTTGCACTATCCCAGTCTTCAGAGTAAGAAAGTGCCATATTTTTTTTCACAACTTCCACATTTCTGCTTGTATATTTTCCATATCAGTTAGAGAGGATCCAGTGATGCAATACAATGTTGTAAAACACATAGCTGTATGTAGACCAGGTGATACCAGGTCGTAACCAGTACCCTGGAATATGCCCAGTGTCTGCCAGGGGCAATTTGACTCCCTGGACTGCCTGCCTCATGTCTCACTGCTGCAGATAATGACCTTCCCTGGATAAGAGGACATCTTGCAACTCTGGTGCACCTCTGACAGGTGAGTGCTTTGGGAAACTCTCACAGTCAGTGGCGCATAACCTCTGCATGCTGACTGAGATTTAGGGGAAAAGTGCACTTTCTTTAATAAAAATAGATATTAAATGCAAATACCATTTAATATATTAAAATAAAATGCAAACCACATTCCCAACAATTTAACTCATGAAAGAAAAATTACTAATTTTATTTATTAAAATTTAATTCCTTTATGACCATGGCCTGCTTAAGAAACAGAAATGGCACATGCAGCACATGTCCAGCAGAGGGCACACTTGTATATAATATACCTTTGACAGTTATAAGTATTCAACCTCTTTTCAAGATGATACCTTTATCATTACTGTAGAAATAGAATGAGATTTTGTTTGGAGCAAGCCTGTAGATGCTTTGTTAAGGACATACTATTAAAACAGCAACACCTATAGATTATAAATACATATATGATGCATTAAAATATAAAATATATACAGAATACCAAAAATAATGAATGAATGGGATAAAGTGCTGATACTGGAAGCAAAGAAACCAGTAGCATATTATACAAACAGAGTATTTCACTTGAATGGGGGTAAAACATAAAGTATTACACTTTAGGAGTGGGGAGGCAAATAAATAAATAAACAAACAAATTAAGTCACAGTGTTTGAGATGTACTTGAAGGGGGTAGAAAAAATAATGAACACAGTGACAATGGTTAAGATATAATGCATTCTATGCCATTATAAATGGATTGTACATAGTTCAGCATGTGTAAGTGTAAATATGTGTGGTGTGACGGAGGGCCAGTTTAGGAACAGTAGTGGGTCAGTTATGGGGGGGCAGTGAGCACTGGTTCAAAATTGTCACTGCGCTGGGGTAGGAGCTGTTCTTCAAACTGGCCATGCCAGCATACAGGTCTCTAACTTTTTCCTAAAGTTTCCTACCTCTATTATCATACTAATACTGCTATAATTAACTTCAATATAATGGATATGTTGAATTTCCTGTACAATTTTCCCATTTGAGATTCATTTCTCTGGGATCTTTGATTAATATTCTGTTCACAGATCTATGAAGTGTAAAGACAGCTGCGGTGATGCCTCATGACAGGATGTGACCGTCACACGTTTTCATTACTGCATGTGCTTTTGGTTGGGATCCAGTTGTGTGATTCCATACAGTTTTAGGAGCAGATGGCCAGAGATCCCAGTGAAACCTTCAGGCCTGAGTTGGAGGCCCCAGCAAACCTGCATGTCTGGGAGGTGTTCTTCACTAATAAGCGGCGGGTATAGAAGGAGGGCAATCGGGGATGCAGTCAGCAGAAGTAGCCATTAATAGCCTGGGTCAGACTGGGATGGGGCAGTATAGCCATTAATAAAACATCCGCAAATGCACATGATACGATGCTTAAGATTCATTTTTAGATCTTAATGCCTATCCAGTTAAACATTCATGTGAGATTCATCCTTACATTTTGCATGTTCTATCTTAGAAGAGCAGTAACAAGACAAGCAAGTCTAGTTTAAGTTCTTTGTTCCTTTATTCTTGGCTAATGGTGCACGGACACTTCAGACAGCCGCGCTGAATGCCCCCCGGCAGGAGGGAATCCTCCCTTTCTGATACACTAGCTGCTTGTTTTATCAGTGACCTTGCTCTTACTCCTTTCCTACCTCATCTCTTGGTTATTTTCTCATCAGAGAGTTCCACCTCTGCTTTCCCTAATCTAGCAGATTTATTACTGCCTCTCTGACTTTTTGATTTATTCCGGATCTTCTTCTAGTCAGAGCATGAGAGACTTCAAGGAGAAATGTGTCTTTTCTCAAAACCTAACAAACTACTTAATCCAAGCTCTGCTAAATCCATTTTCTCTCTCAGAGGTAGTTCTCTCTCTATGGGCCATCTACGTGCATGCTTTATGGCTTTGTTTCCACATAGCCAGCTCTCTGTCCTTCCTAGGTTGGTCCTGTGCTCATTAAAGAAAGAAACCAATCCAGACAGAGTACAGATGACGCTCCCTTTGATCCCATTCTGTAATTTTGCAGGTTTGAATGTCTAGTGTTCCAAGGTCCCACAGGACAAACCTGCACTCACAGTCCTTCTACTATAAAACGTGTAATACTTTTGTAGCATCTGGCAACTTTAAGCAGATACCATTATCCTTCCCACAAGCCTCATATTAAACGCTGCATAACAATGAGTGTGGACCCTATCCCAATGACCTGATGCTAGTCTTTCACAGGACACAGACTCACACACAATTACACACTAAGTACAACTTACACATAAACAATAATCTGCGGGTAAATTATTACGCTACTTCAGGGTCAGCATCATTTGGAGGTTGGCATTCACAGGCCAGACCCCCACCCCTGTATATATTCCTGCGACATTGTTTCAAGTTCCAGCTTTCAAGCTTTGCATTTCCCAAACAAAATCCAGCCAAGTTTAGATATTTGGGATCATTAAATTTCAGGTGAATCTGATGATATTTTATACACAGGGGAGCTTTATACAAATGATCATATCAGAAGAAGTAAGGGGTCTGTAAACAAAATACTTTAAGCATGAGTTTCTGCAAATTCCATCACCTTTCAGATCAACAACAGAATCTAAACTTAAAAGATTTTTTGTTTTTGTTAAACAGGACCTCTAGGGAGCATGGAGTCTGATTAGATCAACACTCCACACATGATTTGAAATAACTTCATTAGGAATAAATAAAACGTACTAAAATTTTACTTTCTCTTACAAGTACAGTTATGTGTGGATCTACACCCTCTGCTGGAAGTGAAAGGCACTGCATTCTTGCGTTCACTCCATTTTGGAGGACGTCAACATATGCGGCATATGTTTTTTACTGAATCCTTCCCGGGGGGAGATTAACTCCGGCTTAATTTAAAAAAAAACCTCAGTAACCATATTTGTCATGAGGTCATTTGAATTATATTCCTTGAATATGTTTTCTACATGTGTCTACATTGGCCCTGTAGTTGTGTGACTGTCAGTGTGGTTGTGTGAGTGTGTGGGCCCTGTGGTGTGTTGGCGCCCGCCCAGGGTTGGTTCCCGCCTGCGCCCATTGTTCCCGGGATAGGCTCTGGGCCCCCCCGTGACCCCAAAGTGGTTACGATGATGGATGGATGGATGGGATGTTTTCTACATTGTAGATTCATTGGGAAGTTTGACAGTTTATATAATTTACCTATTCTGGCAGTCCATTACAGAGCATGTACATGCATGTACTGCAGACCTCTAATATGTGCTTTTTCTTAGATATAGTAGGTATAGTGTTGAAATTTTGCAATGAATTATGCAATGTTGATATTATGTAGCATCATTCATATACACTCACTAGCCACTTTATTAGGTACACCTTGCTAGTACTGGGTTGGATCCCTAAAGCCTTCAGAACTGCTTTGATTCTTCGTGGCATAAATTCGACAAGGTGCTTGAAACATTCCTTAGAGACTTTGGTCAATATTGACATGATAGCAGCATGAAGTTGCTGCAGATCTGTCAGCTGCACCTGCGTGATGCAAATCTCCCATTCCACCATATCCCATAGGTGCTCTATTGGATCAGGTAAGACCTGTGGCCTGTACTACAAAGCTGGGTTACTGGCTAATCGGGGTAACTTTATGGATTTAAGGTAGCACAGTTGAAATTGACTTCATATCGGCTCACTTACATTTTGTCCAGACTACCTTAAATCCGACAAGTTACCCTGATAAGCCAGTAAGCCCGCTTCGTAGTACAGGCCACTGGTGACTGTGGAGGCCTATTGAGTATGGTGAACTCATTGCCATGTTCAACAAACCAGTCTGAGATGATATGAGCTTTGCGTTACCCCACTGGAAGCAAAAATTCAAGACACTATAGGTACAGAGTGACACTGGGTAGACTGTGGTCACAAAAGGGTAGCTATTGTCAGCAACAGTACTCAGGCTTTTAAACGATGCTCATTTGGTATTAAGGGGCCCAGTGTGCCAAGAAACATTACACCACCATTACACCACCAGCAGCAGCCTGAATTGTTGATACAAGGCAGGATGGATCCATGCTTTCGTGTCATTCACGCCAAATTCTGAACCTACCATCTGAATGTGGCAGCAGAAATTGAGACTCATCTCACCAGGCAACATTTTTCCAATCTTGCATTGTCCAATTTTTGTGAGCCCGTACCCGCCGTAGTCTTAGTGTCCTGTTCTTAGCCGACAGGAGTGGCACTGGGCGTGGTCTTCTGCTGCTGTAGCGCATCTGCTTCAAGGTTCAACATGTTGTGTGTTCAGAGATGCTCTTCTACATAGTTTGCATGTAACAAGTTGTTACTTGAGTCGCACTTTCGTTTCATTCAGCTTGAACCAAGCTGGCCATTCTTCTCTGGCCTCTGCCATCAACAAGGCATTTTCTCCCAGAGAACCGGATGTTTCACTGGATGTTTTCTTATTCAGTCCATTCTTTGTAAACCCTGGAGTCGAAACCTCTTTTATAGATAATGGCTGATTAGATGTTTGCTTCAATGGGCGGCTGAACAGGTGTACCTAATAAAGTGGCCAGTGAGTGTATAATATTGTAACATTTAAAATAAGATTTTATAGGTGTCAGATCCTGTAGTTTCGTGACAGTGATCTGCCAGTCTCTAATTCTGCTTCCTTAATTTCTCTGTAGTGTCAATGCCTAAATGTCATTAACCCTGAAAAAGCAGTCGGTCCCGTTAATAGTCTAACAACCAGGGCTTGGCTTTTCTTCCCCTATAGTGAAGTCGACAAAGGACATGGGACATAGCTGGACTAACAGAGGTCAAACTTGAAAAGCAGGTTGAGCAGGAATTAAATCAGTAGGTCTCAGCAGGTGGTAGATAGTGTGTGTGGGTTATGTATATATTACATTGTGGGGACCAAATTTCCCCACCATGTGACAAAGACCTATTATTTTGACGTTGTGGGGACTATTTTTCAGTCTCCATAAGGGCAACCTCATGTTCACAAAAATCTTTGACTACAATATAAAAAAAAAATGTCAAAAGTCTTGTATTTTGTTTGGTTTCTTGTGATTAAGGTTAGGACTGGGTAGGGGTTAAGGTTGTAATTGATGGAATTGGGGTTATGCCCATATAAGTGAATGGACGGTCCCCACAAAGATATGAATACAAACGTGTGTGCGTTTGCTATAAGTGTGTATCTGTGAGAGATGGAGACTACCATGATCACTGGTCTTTAAGATGTGTCTTGAGTTAGTCATGAAATATTGAAAAGTACTTGGACTGTCCCAGGTCTTTTTACCAGCACTGGTGTGCCTGCCTATGCCTCTTCATCCTCAGTTAATCCTCTGCTCATACTCACAGAGGCGTACATGGCCATTGTTTGTTAGGCTATAAAAAGACAAGCAGTGCTGTGAGATCAGCCCTGCCCTAAGACCTGGCGCACAAATGATAACTTTTTTACGTCAGTGGTAATCAGTTACTCTCTAATGTCTCTCCAAGTCTTCTACCCTTTTCAATAAAACCAAAGTACTTCAGATCTGTGACAATTTGTGATGTGCAGTTGTGCATGCAGTAATCTACATCAGTTGCTATGGTGACAGAGTAACGATTGCTGGATGGTTCCTGTGTTTAGGGGTGCAGAGTAAAAATTTCCAAGTTGTTACAGCATTTGGGGCTGCACTGTAACGTTTGCTGAATTGTTTATGCGTCTGAGGCTGCGGTAACATTTGCTGAGTCGTTTATGCATCAGAGACTGCAGAGTAATGTTTGGTAAATCGTTTATGAATCTGAAGCTGCACAGTAACATTTGCCGGGTCGTTTATGCATCTGAGGCTGCAGAGTAACATTTGCTGACTCGTTTCTGCAATCGTGACTGCAGAGTAATATCTACTGTGTCATCTATGTGTTTAAGGCTGCAGAGAAATGTTTGCTGAGTCATTTCTCCATGTACGGCTGCAGAGTAATACTTTCCATGTTGTTTCTGTTTTTATGACTGCAGAGTAATATTTACTTCGTTGTTTACGTGTCTGAGACTGCAGAGTAACATTTGCTGAGTCGCACATGTGCCTGAGGCTGCAGTGTAACGTTTGCCAAGTCATTTCTGTTTTTGTGGTTCTGAGGCGCTCTGGTGCTGCTGCTGCATGATACCGCGTAACCTTCTCCGCACACAGCACTGATGTGATGGAGAAGCGAATCACTCACTTTGCGTGCAGCAGTGCATCATAAAGCTCTCACTTCCGGCTCAGCTGCAGGCAGCCTGAACACTCCATGCTGCTATTTTTACCTGTCCTCTAGCACAGCCCTCGCACTGGAGCAGCAAGCGGGCAGCGAGCGGGCAGCAAGAGGATAGCAAGCAGGGAGCAGGGCACCGGGTAGCTTTAGGATCGGAGAGAGAGTGGAAGGAGGCTGAAACAAGAATGCTAGAGAGAGAGAGGGAGAGAGAGAGAAGGTCTGCGTCTAACAGCACCACTGAGCAACAGCAAGTCTTATCAAAAAAGCCTTCCACTTCTTGCAGTTTACAAACTGTTTATTTTTTAAGGTAGAGAACATAAAGTGTAGCAGAGGGACCCAGCATGATCTCTTTCTCAATTTTTGCTCTACGGCATCGCTTTCACTGATTTTATTTTTTCGCAGGTATGTTTTGCATGTTTTTTTCACAATGAACTGTTTTCAAGACAAAAGTGCCAATGAGAGCTACAGATGATGTGAATGGATTTATCCATGTGCTCTTCACTTAGCAATCGATTAATAATGACTCTGCTGATTATGTGACTGATTATATCATACTGTGCCATTTGATACACTTTGCTATGGAATGGTAAGGGGAATTTCAATGTTCCTTTGAGTTATTGCTATTTTAAGGTACGATATAGGGTGTGGCCAATAGCATTTGATGATGAAAAATCTGAAATTTCTGTTAAACAAAAGGACGATGCACGCGCAAACAAAAATAAGGCGCATAGTTTCCTAAACAATCAACGATGCCAGGTGTATGAATACTGTGGGTGGAATATTATGTTTGAAAAAAGGCAGAAAGCAGAAAGATGAACGTGGATGAAGCCAAGCACGGTTGGCGTGAGCGGTGGGCTCGAGCTGCGGTCGTACTGTCTCGCTTTCTGGCGGCGCACAGACACACGCGTGCAGAAAAAGCCGTCCTTCCACGGCAGGCAGGTGGACCTCCTCGCTCCCGCTCACCTCAGGCTGAAGCAGCTGGCTTCCTACAGCAGCGCATGGGAACAGATCCCCGGACAGCCGAAGCCGTTACCGCGATTCAGCCGCGGCCGAATAAGTGCTGCGCCACAGCATGTTGCCTTGGCAACCAGGCCTGTCGTGAGCAGACAGAGCTAGCAGGTTTATCAGCAATCAGCTGGGTGGCAGTACTGACTCAACATAACACTGATTAATAATTATAAGAAGAAAAAGAAGAAACTGGTTTCAAAATGAGCACATTTAAGTCTGAACATCAGTTTCTTACACAGGGTTTTGTCTGTATTGTTAGACGGTAAGTCTACAGTAGCAGCGTCAACCACATTAGGCTCCTTAGAACACATTGGGTGGAGGCTAAGTGAAAATTGTTGTTTATGTTTTTTCTATATAATTCATCCAGAGCTTCTTAGCATAATCTTATTTTAAGCAGAGGAACATCTGAGTAAAAATGAGATGCGGCTTTGACTGGTTGGACCGGAAAGATCTCATAAGCGGGCGGGCAGGGATCTTCGAATATTATCAGGCAAAAAGCCCCCTCCCTGGAGGCCATCTTGCCGTCTCCCCGCTCTGTGAACATGTGGGTAAAATGGCTGCCATGCTCTTGGGCGAAGGGCTTGCAGCAGCCCCCATAGCACAACAGTGCCCCGCATATTTATCGAGGCTGTTTGGGTTTACCCTTCGAGTGAGGTTCCGCTAAGAGCCGCGGCTGTACCTCTCGGCCGAGACGATTTCATTAACCATTATGATGTCTGTTTTCGTGCATAACATGACTTGCCTTACTATTACCAAATAGTAAACATACTAGAAAATATTATATTTCCATACATAGACCGTGAATCAGGCAGGAACTCTGACCCAGTTGCATTTTTCACTATAAGTGAGAAACAGGAAGTGCCTTTTAAAAATTTCTGCTTGCTTACTGTGATGCACTAATGGGAAATGCACAAGCGAACGCATGTTACCGGGAGCAAATGTGCAAATATTTATGGGTATTCATGTAAATTCACAGCATTACACAGATATTTACCTTTACATAAACAAACTCGCCCAGATAGAACAGGCCCTTTCATGTAGCCTATGCATGTATTCATGAATAGAGAGAATCACAGACAAAAAAGTGTCTTTGGGGGCCGTGTGTGTACTACTCACAGACGATGTCACGGAAAGAAACTAGCTTTCAAGTGTGTGTGTGTGTGTGTGTGTGTGTGTGTGTGTGTGTGTGTGTGTGTGTGATAAAATTGTAGTTTAATGTCAATGTTTATCCACAAGAGGGGGGCAAAAATTATCAGAATATATATCAGAATAAGAAGATCTATACATTAAAAAGCACATTAAAATCAACAGTGTTCAAATGTTAAATGCTGGAAAGCTCTATTAAACTATAATTATACCTACAGTAAATTATAACTAATTATAACAATATATATGTACAGTGATTGATAGATGAACTGCACTTTGTGATGGTTCCTAGACCTTGTGTAAAGTATTGTCCTTCATTACCAGTTACCTACACAACGTACATAGACCTTCCTCTTCCTCTTTCTGATGTGCAGCATTGTTACTAACACAGCTTGTGCTGACCTTCCTGCAGATGACGGTGGTGTCGGCCAACACCAAGGCCCTGATGGACAGTGTCCACGCCCATGCGCTTCTCAGCTCGCTGAACGAGCAGCGTACAAGCGGCTTGTTCTGCGATGTAACCATCGTGGTCGAGGACATCAAATTCAAGGCTCACCGCAATGTTCTGGCCGCCTCGAGCGGATACTTCCGGAGCACCTTCTCCACTCCCAAGCCTGGTTCATCAAGCCAGGTGCTGGAACTGGTGGATCTCAGGTCTGAGGTTTTTGCCAGCATCCTTAACTTCATCTACAGCTCCAAAGTGGCTCCTATGGGTGTTGAGGATATCAGGCTGCTGGTGGCTGCAGGAAAAAGGCTTGGCATCCCCTTTCTGGAGAACATGATGGAACAAGAGAAGCGAGGCCCAAGTGTGCCCTCCTGCCAAACCCGGCAGCCAATCAAAACAGCCAGTCCAAGCAATACCCCAACGTCCATCAGTCCTCAACTGCTGAAGAATGAGACGGCCCGGGCCGAAGAGGTAGAAGGTGCCAGTGGTCCCCGGATCACCAATGCTTTCTCCATAACAGAGGCTGGAGCCCCCTTGGGCCTGCGAGGTGAGGGGAGACGACCTGCCGACCTCCTCCTCACCCAAAACTCCACCCCTGCATTTTGCGAGCCTGTGCACAATCTCTCCGAACACTCATACGCTGTGAGCCAGGGAGGTGACAAGGAAGATGTGGCTCCCTCTCTGGCACTGCCCAAATCACAAATATACCAGAGCTCAGGTCCACTAAAGAAACGGCACAGACCTGCCACACTCGCCCTTGGCACTCCTGTGCCGGCCAGCAGTGACTGCCAGATTTCAACTGCTGCTATGGCTACACCTTCAGCATCCACACTGACATCCATATCCTCAGATACCAACGATCAGGTAAGCAGCACAACAGAGCTAGCTGTGAGCGAGCCTGCCTCAGCACGAGTGACAAGCCCTCCGTGTCCATCACTGCTGTCCTCCCGCTGCGATTCCTTCCCAGAGACAGTCAGCAGCAGAGCGACTCCCAGCAGACACTCGCAAATCCCCAAGAAGAGGTTTGTGAGGCATTTGGTTTGCAAGTTCTGTTGCAGAAAATTCATGCACCTTAAACGACTGCGTAACCATGAGCAGGTGTGCAACAAAGCCCAGATGATTGAAACCGAATGCGACCTCAGGGGCACAGAGGACAGAGATAGATCTTCTGCCGGCGATGAACAAAGTACAGCTGAGAGGGAGATCTCACTGCAGCCATCTCTCTGCTCCAATGACCTCTCGACTCCCAAGGGGTTGACTGAGGAACCGCAGGAGGTGGATGGAAGAACCAAGAAGGTGAAAGACAAGAGAGTGTACACATGTGGTGTATGTAAACGGGCCTATGTGACCCTGTCCAGCCTGAGGAGACACGAGAATGTGCACTCCTGGCACAGGGCATACCCGTGTCACTACTGTGACAAGGTGTTCGCCCTGGCCGAGTACCGCACCAAGCACGAGGTCTGGCACACAGGGGAACGCCGCTATCAGTGCATCTTCTGCCTGGAGACCTTCATGACCTACTACATCCTGAAGAACCATCAGAAATCCTACCATGGGATTGATCCCCGGATGGTCGTCAACAGGAAATTGGCTAACGGCAGTTTCAAGGGCAGCATTTATCCCATTAAGCTCTACAGGCTCCTACCGATGAAGTTTCGAAAGAGGCGGTACACGTACAGTCAAACCTTTCCCGAGGAATCCCCCAACAAGACCTTCTCCCTGGGCTGCAGCTCACCCACAGTCTCTTTTGACGAGAACAGCACAAATGTTGTCTGTTCAAGTGATTCTTTGTTCAATATGCCTGTAACATTCATGGCAACACCTAAAGTGATCGCATCTGTGACTCCCCACATCACCTTTGATCAGCCATGTGACCAAGATGTAGTTCAGCCCGTGTCTTCTGAAGGAGTACCTTCACTGAGACCAAGGCCTTCAGTGTCTTCCATGAAGGAGGTGTGCACCAACTTCACTTATAATGACAACAGTGGCCCGTCAGTCATCAGATATGGTTGCATGTCTTCCCTTGCATCAAATCCAGCTAATAACGTTTCTTCTATGATTAGGCAAGGCAATGATAATTCCCCAGCAGCACTGAAGACTTTCCAAACTGACAAGCCCTTCCTAGATCAAAGCCATGATAGATCTCTTAACTTAGAGAACCGGCTGGAGACCCTTACTGGTGCTTCCCATCATACTGAAACTATGGCTGATTATCTTCTTGGGAGGGATCAGAGGAAAACTGAAACTTACATTGCCAAGCCTGCATGTCCAGGACCATCAGAGGACAGTCGGGTTCTTCCTCTCTGCCAGATCACAGTAAAGATTGGTGAAGAGGCCCTTGTCCACCGGAGGATAAGGGGTTCTAAGCTTTTTTCAAGAAGGAAGAAGAGTCATTGTCAAGCGGAAAAGGAAGACCTGAACAGCAACATAGAAAGGAGTGGCCATTGCCCAGACCTACGTCTAAGAACTGAGGTTGCCTCACTTGGAGAAACAGAAGCATATGATGATGCCACTGACCATGACACGGCAGACCAACTTTGGCGTCCATACTATTCCTACAAACCTAAGAAAAAACCAAAGAAGTTGAGATGTAAGAGGAGACGGAGTCATAGCAGACAGCTAGGCAGACATGTGAAGCTAGACATGAAGGTCCTAGAACCCAGGACTCGGGGGGGCTGCGTGGATATGGGCTACAGCCTGAATGACACGATCTCATCAGACAAAGCAGATACTAGGAGCCAGTCAAAGAACAGTGGTGACAAGATGACTTATACTTGTGACACCTGCAATGCTATGTTTTTCACCTTGTCCTCGCTGCAGACACATGTGATTTCTTGTCGCCCCTGTTTCTGCCGGGTCTGTGGTAAGCTGTGCACCTCCAGGGACAGTTTTGATGGCCCCGAAGAAGACAAGGACCTCGTCTGCAAATCCTGTGTGGAGGACGGCTCCTGCTTCGAGAATACCACCAGGGCTGCGAGCACGGAAAAGCGCTATCGCTGTGCCTTCTGCCCTCAACGCTTCCTGTACCTCGCCACCAAGAGGAGCCACGAGAAAAAGCATATAGAGAAACACAGCAAGGGCTACAGCTGCTACTACTGCCCCAAAATCTGCAAAACGACCATTGCTCTGAGTATACACCAAAAACGGCACTTAATTAAAGCTGAGGTGGGACATGGTGACAGCAAGTCACCACCAAGGACTACATGCACTATTCCTGGAGCAAAGCGAGCTCCAAAACAAGAGGCTTGGGAGTTAAACGTAGATTCATCTGTAGCCCTTAAGCTGGAGGAGCAGGAGCGGGTTAACAGCAACGACTGTTATCAAGAAGTCAAACAAGCCCAAGACAAAATGCTAAGATCGTTTCGCGACAGCTCCGTGCTCCCGTACCCTGCCGAAGAAGCCGCAACCAAGGACAGAGGGAAGGAAGTCAGTCCAGAGAACCTAAGAAGCCAGGTCTGTGACTATGAAAGGGACCTTAAAGATGGGCTCAGCAACAGCAAGAAAAGCATCAAACCTCCCATGGGAACAGATCACACAGCTGGGCTTCAGTATCTCTGCAAGGAGGAGCCATCTTTCCATCATGGCCCCATGATATGGCCAAAGGATCCCAGCAGAAATGGACCACTGGGCTAACTGGTGAACCAAGAATTTACCCACTCCCTACTTCAGCGTCTATGGATGATTTAATTCCTGACCTGAATATGATAATATACTCCTATGTAGATTTTTTAAATAAAAATATATATGTAAATATAATATATTTTTCTTTACTCTAAAAATAATTGGTAGTTTTTCATTTTTTAAAAGATGTTGTTTTTATTTTTATATTTTTTAAATTTCCTTTTTGGAAATAGCTAACAAATATCAATTTCCTCCTGCTATGTGGTAGAATCAGTATCCATCATATATTTCTCATCGCGAAATATAGCTGCTAAGCGACTGTACTTTCTCTATGTTTAACGCCTTTAAAGGCTTTCAGAATGTTTGCATTAATACGAGATCTATGTATTAGTATGCTTTTAGAAGTGCCATTGTTATTTTCATGATTCGGCTGATTAAAGTTTCCACATTCATACAATATTAAAAGTGTAACATATGATGATTTAATTCTTCCACATTTCTACCATGTATACTTCCACAGTAAACTGTAACGTCGTAACAGACGTATGGCACCATACCAGTACTTTACACTTAACTGTCGTTAAACACAGTAATTAAGGAATAAGATGAGATCAACAAACAGAAGGAATCCATATATTGTGTGATTATGGGGTAAATCTCTTGTGAAGAGGGAGAGAGATAGATAAAAGGCACAATGCTCTCCATGCATCGGTGCTGCACTCGGAGCCACATAACACATCTAATGAGGTGCCTTCACTCGCCGTGGGACAACCCCGTATCCCTGTCTCAGTGCAGATTTCTCCAGTGGACCTTACATTGTCATGGTTCAGATTTGCAGACTGCAGCCATTTGTGTCGCACATTTAGGGAATTAAAAATCCATTGTTTTTGCTAAAGTTGGCCCAGAAGATGTCCAACCTTATTTTACTAACTGGTCATGTCCCTGATCGGTAACAAAAGTTTGTGGTGGCTGGGACTCTGGGGTTAAACTCATTATCTTACTACATGGCTAGTGTCCACAATGGGCTATTTTTATTTTGCTTTCTTTGCCATTAACTTTGTTTCTTTTTATTTTATCTGATAGGACTGGATGATTTTGATCATTTTAATCTATTCCTTTGTCAGTCACCATCAACACCCTGACACAAATTCCTGCTATGAAAACACAAATAAATTCAACAGTTGGTCCCTTTTCCACCTTTGTTTTTGCTTGGTATAATATTCTTGATCACAGAGCTTGACAGGCCACATTAATCTGACATCCACTTGGATAATGAAATTAAACCTCACACATCTTCCTAAATTCATCACTGTAGATGAAAAACGCATTTTCAGGCCAAGCGATGTATTGAGCAGTAGTCTCTATATGTCTGTAAAAGCCAAGGTACACGCCCCCTTCCTCTTCGCTCAGATTTGCATTATCTCCCTGATCCTTAAGGGGGCAGTGTTGCATTCTCATCAACGTGGGTCCGCGTTCCAAGTTTCTCTAAGACATTGATACAGCAATGAGCCATAAAGTGCCAAATCAAGTAGTAATAACTCTTCAGCGAGATATTTAACTTGAATGCTTCAGAATAAAATACTCAGCTGCATAAAATGTGAATTTTAAGTGATGTGGGGTAAATACCAGTAACAGAAAAAATACATGGATATAAAGAAACATATATAAAATAATTTTCATTCAAAAATGTATGGGATATGAGAATGTAATATAATCCAGTTGATGGCCACTAAGTACAGGTGACAATAACCTTGAATTTAGTTAGAACCCATTTAGAAATGCCAATTGTAAATCACAATTGTATGTGGATGTGCATATATACTGTATGCCCTCTGCCTGGCATCTCATTGAGGGTGTTCCCCATGCCCTCTACCCCCCTTACCCACCCAGTACAATCCTGTTCATGAGAAGTGCTTGGAAGATACAATGATGAATAGGCATCATAAAAAATCAATTATACGTCTACAGTCTGCAATGTCGAAATATACTCAAGGTAATAGATTCAAGTGGCCGCATGAAAAATACGGTTACTGAGGCTTCTTAGAAAATTAACCTGCCGTTAATCTGCCCTGAAGAGGGATTCAGTAAAATCTGCATTTGTTGACATCCTCCAAAATGGAGTGAAATCAAGAATGCAGTGCCTTTCACTTCCAGCAGAGGATGTACATTCACACATATCAATGCTAAAAAAAATTAGCTGAGAAAGAAAAAAATGTAATAAATACATTTTATCTGTCCCTAATGTAGCCATTTAAACTGTCTGTAGACTCAGTCTAATGATAATACAAATATGTGTCAAACTATTTTATATTATAAAACAACTTTCTTATATATATACACATCAACTGTTGCTGATTAACCAACGCCATTGCTTTAAGTACAGCTAAATATTTCAGGTGCTACAAATATAATTTTGACAGCATGCACTGATGCTTTCAATTGGACTGAGTATAACACTCCCTGAAGGTCAGTTTGAAATCCTATTTGTTTTCATTTGCTTTAAGTTTAGTCTGCTGTTGGTCTGAAAGGTGATGAAATTTGCACAGACTCGTGATTCATGGCAAAAGTATTTTGTTTACAGACCCTTCGCTTCTCCTCATAGTCAATCGTATAAAGTTCCCTGTGCATAAAAGATCACCTGATTCATATGAAATTTAATTAGGTCAAATATCTAAGCCCCCATCCATTACAGTACCCAGGTTAGGCAGCCAACCATCCATTTCATGTAATCGCTTATCGTATTCAGGGTCGCAAGGGGTCCGGAGACTACCACGGTGGCTACAGGCGCAAGGCAGGAAACAACCCAGGATGGGGTGCCAACCCATCGCAGGGCACACTCTCACACCAGTCACTCACACATGCACACCTACGGGCAATTTGGCAATGGTAGCCAAACAGCTCCTGTTATATAGCACAGCTTCAAACTGAAACCTGTCCTCTCGATTATAGACGATTATACCCTGTGTAGCGACGCCGGAGGCCACCTGCTGGATATAGAATGTCACAGTTCGCTACTTTAAAATTCAGCGGTTATGAATTTCAGGCAAATCGTAACTACTTCATTCCACAGCAAGCATAAACTTGAGAAAAATCTTTGACTACTAAAATGTTACTTTCCAGTGCTTGCCTGCCTGTGTGTGTATTCATCAGCATTGCCCATTATGTGTGTTACTGATTACTCGTATGTCTGTCTTCCATGCCTATTCTTTAATGTTTTCTACCTGGCAAACCGTTCTGCAGCCTTCCGCACGCAGCCATGCGTCCCCTTCCCTCCCCAGGCAGATCGGCACCGATCCGGCCCGGTGTCGCGGCGCGTTACGTTTGCGCGCTCCAGTGCTCTCCACCAGGCGTGTCCCCGCGGGCCGATTCACACGGAGTTCGCGGTGTGACGTCAGCGCGCTCGGCCAATCGCTGCGCCGGCCCTGCACTCGCCTTTTAAACGGATGTCAGAAGTAGTGAACCTACTGTACGGCCGTGCCTACCGCTCGGACCATGGCGGAAGACGACGACACGAAAATTCGGGTTTTGCAAAGTCTCCGGGGAAAGATCTGTAAGTGTGGGGCGCCTGTCCGGGGCCGCATTTAAGCGCCAGGAGCGGAAAAGCTCCGGACGCGGAAAGGGGCGCGGTGCGATCGGCGTTAACAGGCTAATGAGACGGGCACGGGGAGATCGCGCTTTGTTAGGGTGAATGGATGTTGCCCCGGGCCCCGTCAATTCACGGGCCCCCTTCTGCACAATTTGCTCCCCCGGTACCGGGGAGTTTGGGAGTGCGGCGGTGGTCCCGGGCGGCGGGGTGAAGGGGACGCGCATTGTGCGGAAAGCGCAGCCCGGAGCGGGCGCACCGACAGCCATGTCACACGGTGCCATGTTTCACGGCGAGCCGCAAACTCTCCTGCATCATTTTGGTGCCGTTTCGAGGGAGTAAATTCACAAGTGGCCGCATACTTTCCGAAAGAGCAGACGGCTAACAGCAGCTGTGAGAGAGGAGGCTTAAGGAACCGCGATGTCCCGAAATGTTATAATATCACTTCTCCGTTGGAGTGAACTTGCGAAATGCTGCTGGCAGGAAGTTGTCGCTCGGCGTAGAGTAACTCCAGCGAAGTGGCTCCTGTCCGGCTTTAAAGCACTTTACAGGCGGCCCTGGTCACTCCGCTCCGGCTTCAAAGTGCCGTGCGAATCCCCAGAAGGCCTTATGTCAATGATCCCGGCCGACATTGTTTTCTAATGGAAACGGGTGAGAATTTAGTCATTCAGGTTGCTATTTTTTAGGATTGAATTAATGTGCTTATTTTGAGAAGGACAGAGAAATGATGACCAGTTTTTGGTCTCCCGCTTGATTGCATATTACCTATATGCATATTTTTCATGTGTTTTATTTTGGATACACGCTGAAAACAAAATGTTCTGATCGCCTCAAGAGGTCTTGCGGTTAAAAGCAGTTAATTAAATTCCCCGACAGGCGCTGTAAGTTTACATAGGTTTAATTGTTTCCGGTGTACCGTAATAGGTTTAAACAATTTTTACTATGTTTACACTAGGTGAAATTAATTTAGTGACATTTCCTTAATAAGATGATTTATTGAATGATCCTTCATTTGACTTGTGACTTGTTGATTATGCAAATGCACTTCCCTCGTGATTTTAGGTGATGTTTTTTTTTTTAATATTGACGTTAGCTTGCTTTCACTTTAATTATTTAGTTATGTCTGGCTTGTACTGTTTGTTTGTTTTTTGTTTTTTTTTACCTTCTCGGAGTAATTATGCAATTATGCATTAAAGAAGAACATGACTGCGAGTCTGTTGCAGAATCTGCCTGTGCAGGTGTGTGAGTGTCTGGCAGATAATACCGCTCATTGGGGTCGCAGTGGCGTTTAATAGGCTTCTCTGAATATAGGTGTCGGCGATCGTTATGAGGTTGTGCTACCTGGATGGCTCGGTGGTCATGCTTAAGTCACGTTTGTTTGTGTGCATTGCAGCCGCTTGAGCCTCGGATCCCCGTAGGCAGGATGGGACACTAACCTGCAGTGGGGCGGTGCATGTGCCCTGCTCGTTTAACCTGCGTTTGATTAAGATGCATTAAACCATAGAACCCGGCAGGAGGACGGGGGCGCGATGTGTGGAACAGCCTGTCCACAGCTGAGTAAAAGTACACTGGTCTGCTGTTTGAAAATCGCACTTATGTCCTGTGTACCACCACACTTTGTCAGAATCTCTCCTTGTTCCAGGAAGTAAGCCAGGCAGTATTTGGTCATTTTTAAAAAATTAGTGTGTGGTTTTTATTTTGTTGCTGTAGCCGAGAAAATATCATTTGAACTTCAATGTATATTTCTAATGTGATATTAACTGAACTGCAGGGAGTTCATGGGTATTATCCTACTGTGAACTGATGATTAGAGTGATTTCTTTCTGTGTGTGTGTGTGTGTGTGTGTG
>JAODKC010000039.1:421706-437073 GCA_026777985.1 Mormyrops attenuatus
GATTTCTGTCTGTGTGTGTGTGTGTGTGTGTGTGTGTGTGTGTATATATATATATATATATATATATATATATATATAATATGTATGAGAGATGATAGATCGAACTATCAGTAATAGTGTTCTTGATTTCTGAAGTCTGGGTTGAAGACGAATTATACCTTTTAAGTATTAATGTTGCATTAATTACAGAATTAAACCATTGTGGTTAAACTTGGGCCTTAAAATGAGTTGCAACAGGGGCCAGTTCATGAATAAGACAGCACTGATGTCGCCGACAAATAGGCTATACAGTGAGAAAAGGGAAATATGGTAGAAATGCAGCATAACTCTTTTTGTCTTTTTAATGGCTTCTCTTTTCTGGTGTTTTAAGATGAAGTTTTTGGATAACATCTTGATTTATTGTTTCTGTTTTTACGTTTTATAGTAGTGATCTGCAGGTGCTAATTAATCAGACTCTATAACTGTGCAGTGTAAAATGTCTTTTTTTCTTTTAGTAATAGTTTAATGCTACTGTTGTTCAGTCAGACCTTGTGATCTGTTTTGTTGTGCTCTGTGCGATTATACTAGATGTAATTCGAGATACAGAGTGATGCCAGTGGACCGTGGCAGGATATGATGTACTCTGTTTCCGGGGTCCATGCTGGCCGGGTAGGTTGTGTCTGATTGTGGGTCAGCAGGGCACTCTACTCTGCGATGTGACACATTTCCGTTTTTCGTGAACCCCGCTGCCCCACTGCAGCAAAGGTCCTACAGGTGGCGCTGCAGAGCAGCCTTTCTCTGGAAGTCTTTTTCTGCTGGATGCCGTTAGAATTTGAACAAGCTGTAAAATAAGACGAAGTTCTCGTGTTTTATTATTATTTTTCTGAAGCACGAAGAGTCGACATGAAATCAAAATGAGCCAGAACTTAAAATTTAAGATTTATATAGAATCATGTAAAAAAAAAAAAAAAAATGAATTGTTTTAAAGAATTATTTAAGAACCTCTTTATGAGGGCCTGACCCCAGAGTGCAAGACGTTTTTTTTTGTATTGAGGTTTTCTATTCTAGAGCAAGATTGAATGAAATGTATAGACTAAGTTTCTGGATATCTGTTTTATAAAATAGATATTTGAACAAGTCTCACATCAAAGTTCAAGTGATGAGTTCTTCAGGGGCGGGCCGGGGGGGGGGTGATTGTGTATGTGCCAGTGTGCAGCTTCTTCATTGATTGAGTAAAAGCATGTTGGGAAACAGCTTGGTGCTGCTCTGTGAATCAGCGCTCTACAGGAAGGCCAAAGCATGCTGGGAGGAAGCTGACACTGCAGGCTTGTAACCACATCTTATGTACATCTCCTCTCACCCTCGCCACATCCGCTGATCAATGCCAGGACCCCACACTGGACTCACACATAACATAATGAAAGATCACAGAAAAAAAATCACTCAGAAGACAAAATTCAACATATGTTATAAAAAAAAAAAGACATTCTAGTTTTTTTTTCAGATTTCCATATTGGCCCTTTCATCTGTATCCTTTGTGTTGAGCTCGAGTCGCCGAGGCTGAGTGATGTGTAACTGCTGTTGTCCTTGTGCTTTGACTGACAGGTGAAGCAAAGAATCTGGGTTCCTGTTCTGGGCCGAACTGGTTGCGGGATGGCTGCACCTTCTGCACCATCAGCTTGGACCAGGAGGAGGTGTACCGCACCAAAGTGTTCGAGAAAAATCTCAGGTAATGGCATGCTTTCACTTTCCAGCTCTGCCTCTTGATAAGCCTGTCAGCCTGTATGGGTGATGTGATTGGCCGGTCAGGGGTCACCTGACCAAGCTGTCGTTGGCCCTGCAGTGTGGATTTTTTTTAAACGTCTCCCTTTATCAGGGTTTTCTGATGTAGTAAATTTGCCATTCTGTTTCACCTGATGAGAGATGGGCTCATGGCTGTTCTTCATGCTCATAGACCTCACTGTTCCCCAGCTGTACAGACTTTTGTTTATCTTTAGTAGTTGCATTTGGGCCGTTCAGATTGTCAAAGGAAGTGCACCCAACCACATGCTATTATTTGTCTGTAAATACATGCTCATCCCCTGCGTGCTCCTGCACCTCTCTTCCTGTCCCCCGCCCATTTGCTGCCCGTCCCCTCGTCACTCTGCTTGTCTCTAACGCCCGTCAGGTCGGCCTAGAGCTATTCTTTGCCTGTGGTGCATGGCTCAGCAAGTGATCGGAAGGTCACTGGTTCAAATCCCATAGTCGGTAGAGTGATGTCATCGTTGTGCCCTTGAACAAGACCCTTAACCCCCAGTCGTTTCAGGGACTTGCTGATCCTGCTTTCACAATTATATGTCACTTCAGATAAGAGCATCTGCTAAAATAGAAGTAAAGTATAAACAGAAACCTGAGAGAGATTGACGGGTAGCTGTTTGTCCCTTGCTGTGTTTTCCAGTCCTTTCTACGGAGAAGACTTCTATTTTGAAATCCCGCGGGCGTTTCAGTATTTATCCTTCTATGTTTATGCGAAGACCGTTTTCCAGAGGGACCTCCCTGTAGGTATGTCTGCACGCACATACGTGTATCTACCCGCACGCCTGTTAACGTGTGGCTCCTTGTGAAGCCCAGTCACGTGTGCCTGTGCGTGTGCCTCCAGGAAAAGTGGCGATCCGCAAAGAGGATTTGAGTAAGTACGGCGGGAAGGAGCACTGGTTTGGCCTGCAACCTGTGGACGCCAACTCCGAGGTCCAGGTATGCTGCCCCTTGGCGCGTGGGTTCAATTTTAGCACTAATTCATACGGTGCTGGACTCGTTAACACCCGTTTAATAGCTCAGGTGTGATGCAAAGATCAGCAGCAAGGGTAGCTGATGGAGGGAAAGAACTGGCATTGTCATGTCATTTGCATAATTACTTGGCAGTTCGTTAACACCAGTACTGTGTCTGTCGGAAGCCAGCATGCTATGGGATGTTTTGGGCACAGACAGAAAACCGCTCGCAGTAGTTAAGCGATTGGGCCCAGGAGCTCAGCAGTCATGTGTTTTTCCTGGATGACAATGACAAAATAATAGGTCGTAATAAGTAACGTGTAGACACTGTAAGAGTATAATGTGCTCCAGAGTGAGTTTTGCTTTTGACTCCACCTCTTCAACCGAATTGGCCCCCTGATTGGGTAACATTATGAACATCCCTCCCCCCCCGCCCTGCCCCCCCCCCCCCCCTTTAGGGAAAGGTCCATCTGGAGATGCGGCTAAATGAAGTCATCACAGATAACGGATCTGTGTGTCAGCAGCTGGTGGTCCGGTAAGTGGAAGGGGATCAGGGGCTGGCGGGTGGGGGGGGACGGGGGGTTTCACAGGGTGGGGGGTGGCTGTCATCCTGCAGGAAGGAGTCCAGCTCCCGTCCGTTCTATTAAGAACTTAAGCAGGAAAAGTGATTTGATGGTCCTCATGCATTGCACAGAACGTTCTACTTCATTAGTCTCATCTTCCTGCAGCATCATTGAGTGTCAGGGTCTCCCCTTGGTCAACGGGCAGAGCTGTGACCCCTACGCCACGGTGTCGCTCGTGGGACCTGCCAGGTGAGCCCGAGGCCCCCGCCTTGCCATGCGTGTAGCGTGTGGAGAAAGCCCACATCTGGGTCCTTCACCCTCCACTGTAATTCTCAGATCTGACCATAAGAAGACCAAGGTGAAGAAGAAAACCAGCAACCCCCAGTTTGGAGAGACCTTCTACTTTGAGGTACAGACTGAAGCTCTGGGGTATTACTGAGAGGTGATAGGCCAGGCTGCACATGCACTCATCTGTGTTAGTATATATACCTAGAGAAGTTAAGTGTATATACCCAGTATGCTATATAAACCAAATTCTGACAAAAAATGTGATATATGTAAATGCTGACCTAAAATGCTGAATGCTTTGAAACTTAGATTAAATTTGAACATAATTTGCTCATATTTTACTGCCTTATAAAAAAACTTATTAAATTAAATGATTCCACTAACTGGCTTATACATATAGTAACGAAGCAAGTCCTGATTTACTGGTGTTCAAAGTTCTGCCTGTATTTCCCATCAGAATCCCGGACAGTCCCATTTGAGAGGAAGTAACACACAAGCATATCACTCATTCAGTCCATTTTTATTATTATTTTAACTGTGAAGATTTAAGATTTTGTAATATGTGAGAGATCAGCCCAGGAGTGTGTTTGTAGCGTGTTGGTGTGATAATGACTTTGACAGGCTGGTCAGAGGAACCGAGTGGGCGGGATTCGTACTGACTCAGTGTCGTGTGTTTAGTCAAATACTTTGGCAGATGCAGTGGCTGGCTGACATCACTGCCTGTTTTTACAGTTAAATGAGAAAAAACAATAAGTATGACATGCAGGTAAAAATGGGCACCAAACCAGGAGTAAGATAACGGGTCACCAACATGGACCAATGACTGGTTACTAACCGCGTGATGGCGGACTGCTTGTTTTTCCTGTGTCACATGGCCCGCTGTTGTTGGCAGGTGACCCGGTCCAGCAGCTATACTAAGAAGTCTCACTTCCAGGTGGAAGAGGAAGACATCGACAAGCTGGAGATTAAGTGAGTCACACCTCCTCTTTTTGGAGGGAGATGCTGTAGAGACATCTGTCCACCGGCATGTGGTTGGGGCAGAACCGGAGCTGGGTTTTTGCAACCCGGTAACACTGTCGGTTCGGTCCTCGCCTCAATCCAAAAGCACACCAGTGACTATAGGATCTTCTCCCGGAGGGTGGTAGTGAGAGAGCCCATCCATCCAGATAAATAAATAAATTTGTAAAATAAAAAATAGTAAATGCATTTACAATAAATGATTGTACATTTATGGGAGTAACATAAACCACATTTTCAAATATAACTACAATATAGTTAAGTTTTATGGAACTTAGGTTCAAATAGCATTTCCATCTGACCAGTAGGGTGTGCTATTGTACCTCTGGTAAAACCACCTACACATACTGTAAGCATCTTCAGAGAATGTTCTTGTACGAGCAACTTGTAGCAAACATGGAGAGGCAGTCCTTGGGGTGGAGCCATTGTAAATGTTGTCTCGGTACGATTAAGAATGAAGTGGTTCTGTCTAAATGCCAGTCGGCCACAGTCTTCGTCTTACAGTGAAAGCGACGGTTCTGTCGTGGTTAGTAAAGCGTGAGGCTTCAAGTAGTCATCAAGCACCCCCATTAACAATGTATTTTTAATTGTTTCGTTTGCACACTGGTTTTTCAGCAAGGTAGGACTAGCCTGGTGGAGAAGGTAACACCGTGAAGGTCTCCAAAGGTTTTGCATGTATACTTTGGATGGGTAGAGATGCCTTGACCTTCTTTTTTTATAATCTTGAAGACCTGCTGTGTTTGCTGTTCTGCTTGAGAACTGTGTGGACTGTGTCTTCTGCTACTCTAGTTGTAGTTTTTCTAACTTAAATTTCCGTTTCTGTGATTTGCATTGTTGGCCTTTTGCTCGCTCTTCGCCTACAGGGTCGACCTGTGGAACAGTAGCTTGGCCCAAGATGTGTTCCTGGGAGAGACCAGAGTTTCAGTCAAGATTCTGCGCAGAAACTCTATTCACCAGGCCTGGTGAGAACAAGACCCCCCCCCCGACACACATGTATTCGTATTGGTATCTTTGTGGCCACCCTCCATTTGTTTCTATGGGGAAATCTCTAATCCCAACATGGCCACCTTAACCCCCACCCAGCCCTAACGTTAACCATAAGTAACCAAACAAAACACAGATACCTTTTGCCGTTTTTAGTTTTCTGATTGCAGCCACAGATTTTTATGAAACGTAGTTTTGTCTTGTGAGTACCAAAAAAATGTACCCACAATGTCAAAATAACAGGTTTTTATCACAATGTGGGGACATTTGCTCCCCACAATGTATTATATGCATAACATACACACGCACATGTACGTACACACACACACACACACACACACACAGTGTTGCTTCTCCTTGTCTCCATGGAAGGTGGCGGATTGAGATGTTTATCATTTAACATACTGGCTTCAGCTGACACTTCTTAAGAATCAAGACATCAGCAGCAGTTCATTGTGTCATGTAAGTCAGTATTCAGACTTGGCACCAGAGCTAAAGATACAACTGCTAAAATAATGATTTAAATTGAATAATCAGGCATTATTTTTCATAATGGAAGATGAGGGATTTTGTCGGCTCATTCAGCACTTGGAACCTCACCGTAGTCTCCCAAATCGGCGCTGCTTCATTGATATCTCCTTGCCTTATATGGTGTGGCTGCTATATGCGTTCATGGGACCTTAAGTAACATCAACAATATTTCATGTTTCACAACAAATTTATGGTGCTCTGAGGTTAAGTCCGTTTTTGGTCATTTCTACATCAGTGCACCAATAGTGACCACTGTTGCTGATCTCAGGACTTGCCTTTATGTCATGCCCCTCTGTATGGGAGATGTAGCGGCCTGTCTAGTTGTTTTATTCCTGTGCGGCGCCTGACCGGGATCTTTTTGGGTTTCAGGTACTTATTACAACCGAAGGGCAACTGTAAGACATCAAAGGCAGATGAGCTTGGCTCCCTGCGCCTGAACGTGACCTACATCGAGGACACGGTGCTGCCATCGGCCTGCTACGAGCGGCTCCGTACACTGATGCTCAAGTCCCCGGATGTGAAGGTACCCAGCGGGCCACATTTGGAACTGCGCCTCGCCCCCGCCATGCCGGCACTGACGCCCATCCCTCATCTCCTTTCCCCAGCCCATCTCTGCATCAGCGGCCCACATCCTGGGGGACCTGTGCCGAGAGCGCTACGAAGCCGTGCTGCCCATGGTGCGCCTGCTGCTGCACCACAACAGCCTGGCGCCTTTCGTGACGGCCGTGGCGGCCCTGGAACTGGAGAACACACAGTGAGTGCAGTGCCGCGGCTGGCCACCACATGCTAATGTGCTAAAATGCTAACCCCGCTCGCATTTTCAGCCACGCTAAACCAGTTGCAGAGGGGACTGATAAACCATCGCACGGCAGTCTTTCAGAACCCATGCACCCTAGAGCTCTTGGGATCTGGTGGCACCATAAAGCGCTTTTTTTTTTTTTTTTTTTTTTTCCCCTTAGCAGGCCATGCTAAGGTTATGCTAATCATGCTAATAATGGTAGCGACCCTCCAAACCCTCATTTCCCTGCCGGTACGTTATTCAGGTCCATGGTGTTTTCCATCCTCGGGGCGTGTAGGATTAGACCCTTGATTCACAGATAAGACCCAGTTGAGAATTTATGAGATTCATTAGCAGTCAGAGAGCTGTGTTCTCCAGTCAACTAGCCATTAGCCGGCAGTTTTGCAGAACTCAAGTCCCATCATGGACTTGAAACCGGTCGCGACCATTTTTTTTTTTTTTTACTTACTCCATCTATTATGTTAATGGTTTTCATGCCATTTATAAGAGTTCCTTGATGGCTGGCCCCCCATCCAGTGCATGTGTGTGCTCACTCCCAGGTCTCGTCTGGGGTCCGTGAGGACCGGTTTGGAAAACACTGCACGAGTGGAAAAGCAGACATACTCAGATGTATCACAAACCTTTTCTCTTTCTTTGTTTTTCACCCTGACTCGTCTAAGACATTACAGAGCTTATAAAGTTGAAGGGGGGGGGACTCTTCTGTTCTGAATAGTTACCATGGAATCATCCCATATTAAATAATGAAACACTGTGTCCCTTTTTGAACCAACGCGATTTGTCGCATGCAAAGATATTTTCGGACCACATGGTCAATCCCCCTCCTCCCTAATGACCAGTTTCTGCTGGTTATGTTGTTTTACATCTCAAACAAACAGCCAGTATAACCAATGAAAACTTGCTTTGACTTATTTGTACCAGAACCCGCATGTCTCTCACCCTGATAAGTGGCTCACACGAAAATTTGATCAGCAGTGGTATGGTGTTGGCTTTTTGACTAAATACTCATGTTTGCCACCAAAGAATTGGCACACTTAATAATACAAATTTACTTTTAAACATTAGCAGTAATGATATCCAAATAAGGATAAATAAAATCATGGACTTCTCAGGTCTCGGTCTTGACTCCGTCTCATTCCTCCCAGAATTTTGGTCTCGACTGAAACGTGATATAGGTGGTCTTGTCCCCATCACTGTGGGCTGGAATGACTAGCCATTAGCCAATAGCAATACAAGAAAGCAACCGATCAAAATCTGATCATAAATAATCAATTAAGTCCTCGGCTAACATGTTATTAATGTACTTTTTGTGTTCAGTTTAAAGGATCTCTTACAGTAAAAAGGTTACTTCCACATTACTTCCACGGCTTATCGATGACTGGCATGGTGTAGTGTAGCCTACTCTCTGAATCTCCCGGCTGCAGGGAAGCAAACACCATATTTCGGGGCAACTCGCTGGCGACGCGCTGCATCGACGATATGATGAAGATAGTGGGCCGGAGTTACCTGACCATGACCCTCAAGCCTGTCCTGGATGAGGTGAACCTCACATTTGTATCAGACATCAAGCAGCCACAGAATCTCGCCTGACCTGTAGAATTCAGGATCAATTATTGTTTTCCATAGATCTGTGACTCCAACAAATCATGTGAGATTGATCCTTTAAAACAAAAAGATGGAGACAATCCAGATGCCAACAAGGTAGGTCTCTGTCTGTCTCTTGCTCTGTCTGTCTGTCTCTCTGCTTCTCTCTGTCTGCTTGCTTGTGCCTGTCGGCTAATGTTGATGGTGTGGGTCTTTGCAGGAGAATCTGCAGCAGTTCGTGCAGAAGGTCTTCTCCTCCATCACGCAGTCCAGCGTCAGCTGCCCGCCCATCATGTCTGATGTCTTTCGCTCCCTGAGACACCTGGCTTCTAAGCGCTTTCCCGGTGAGTCCAGCCCCTTTGACTAAGTCCATTTGTTCTTTCGAGTATTGACTTCAGCAATACAAAAACTGCACAAAAATTGACCCAAAGCAAAGGTTTTTTTACATGGAAAATGGGAAATATTTGAGCAGTCACTGGTAAGGAACTGATTAAGGGCTAATAATTATGCTATTTTTATAAATGATGGATGTCATTTTCCAGGCTCTGACAATAGGCTAATGTATAAATGTTTACTTTTTACCATGTCAGAGTAACAGACATTTAACACGCAATTTAACATCAACACTTTAATAATACCTATTTCTGTACATTAGTATGTATCAGTTCTGACATCACTAAGTCCCTCTTGAACTGTGGTGTGATGGTTATTACATTTGAACCTGACCCCAACAAGTCAGGGCCGTAGTGCTGTATCACATATAAATCATTACAGGAGAAGCTTTTAAATGTCATGTTTAAATATATTTTTATTTTAATATCCTCTTTAATATACTACTGAAGGTTCCGGTTACACATTGCCAGTAAAATGTTTTTCCATTGTAATTTAGTCCACTATGCATAAACATCTACAAAAGTTAGACGTGTAGGGTATAAGTGAAAAGACAAAGTAAAGCATGCTAAATATTCATATAATACAAGACATATAAGCTTAAATTACATGTAAGGATCATCTAGTTATGCCTTAATCTATGGCATGTTCATGGAAAAAATAAAGCAAGTTAGCAGGGATAAAATAAGCAGTCAACAGTAAAATCAAACTGGGGGGGGTCACTTTCACAGTCTCTCAGCCTTCAAAAGGAGGACAATGGAGATCAAAAGATGACAAGTGATTTGCATGTGTCATCACATAGGGCTGGGTTGATAGTGATAAACCATTATATTGTCAGCAGTTTGAACATCTATATAATATATAATAAAAGTGTATGTATGACACTGTTGTATGATTAATGGTGATAATGCATTATTTTTAAACAAATTCCATCAAGGTATGAGTCTGTTGCCGTTATTTATCATTATGCTTGTTACATGCTACATAACTATTTTTAAAACAATTAGATCATCATAATCGAAAAACCCAAACGCCTGTCATATTTTACTGTTGTCTCTGTGAATTTTAGAATATTATATTATGATAAATCTCGATATTGTGAAAATATCATGATATTTTAGGGCATATAGCCCAGTCCTATCATCGTACAGTGAATCTGAAAACTGGTTTTGTAAATCAAACCAGTGCAGTATGTCTGCACTCACTCACAGTTTGTGTACATTTGTCATAGGAGTTTAACTCCACACATTGTTTTTAACATTTTAGTTTCTGTTTTTCATCTCTTGATTCCTCTTTCTGTGGTTTTTCATATTCTGCATGCGCTTGGTACTGCTGTTTACCGCTGTCGTAATTTTGAAAGTAAAATCAATAGACCGTTCAGGCAAGTCTCAGAAAGTTATCAGCAGATCTTCACTAACTACTGCTGTTTTTATTACTGTCCAGCTCAAGTCCCTAAGTAACTAGTATCTCTCTAAATGACATATGATTTACTTTACTTTTCTTTGAAAAGTAATTACAAACGTTCATTTTGGACTTTTGGCACTCGGATGGAAAGTCAGTGTTTTGGCTAGCATCTGGTGAGGCAATAAGGATCAGGATAATGGGAAATCATGGTCTGGAGTCTATAGAGACAAAGGCGTTCAAAGGAAAAGTAAGTGGACTGGGTTCCTGAGAAGTGGGTCCAGCAATTTCTTAAGGGTAATGAAAAATCCTGACCTGGATTTGTCCAGCAATACAGAGAAAACCACACATGTGTAGCGTGCCCCCCCCCCCCCCAAAATGTCCATACTTTTTAAAAGTGGGGGAGCTGGTTCCCTCTGCCCCCTATAGCTCCTGCATCCATGTTTATGTCATCTTTTATAGAGCTAAAACAAGCTAAGCTATTACACAATGGCTGCCTTGCTAGGGGAAGTCCGTGGGCTCGGTATAAAGACGCCCATTGGGGGATTATCAAACCATCACTCATGGGCCTATTGCTAAGGAGTAGTTAATTGTTTGCCACCTTTAGCTACCAAAGGCTAATTTTCACTGAATATGTCACACAAGTCTGAGCAGCCAATTAGATATTGAACTGGAGTCAAGTCAAGAAAATAATCCAAAGCAGAATCTGGAGGAAAGTCAAACACGCTCTGTTGGCCTTTTTAAACATGTTTTGGGGCGCTTGTTGACCACAAGGGGGCGGCAAAGTCTCAGTACATGCGTACAGTGACCTCTGTCTCTGTAACTCCAGGTTACTGATTCAAAACTTTGAAATAGTTTAGTAAAAATGATGATGTCTTCAGCAGGTTGCTTTTAGTTATTTTATCTCTGAGGGAGGTGCAGTAGTGCTCATATTTTCATTGCTTTGTAGCTGACAGACTGACACATTTCAGTAAGTTCTGATAAATATTTTTCAGGTAGTGTATCACTGTACCTCTCCCGTCTTGCAGTGTGCCTACAGCCTTGTGAGGGTGTAGTAAGATTGTTTTTAGAACTTAAAACAATAATGCTGGCAGAAACAAAAACTAAGATTTTTCTTAACACGTTGGCTATTTTAGCGTCTCGTGGGACCCGAGTCCATTCAGCTTGCATGCATTCCTGTGAAACTTAAGGTTTCTGCAGAATTCTGCACACCGGGTTTAATTTCGACTTTAACAGTTTGTATTATCTGGTGAACTTCCCATGGCAGAAGATTCCAGCTACATTTATGTTTTCAAAATTGACATGCGACTTGCACCCGCTTTGTTGTCATTTTCCTACCGTCCTGTTTTAATGTCTCTGCCATTGCCTTCTGCTCTCCTCCTCCTCTGACTTCCCCATGATCTCCCCGTATTCCTCACAGACGATCCACATGTCCAGTATTCCGCGGTCAGCAGCTTCGTGTTCCTGCGCTTCTTCGCCGTGGCTGTTCTGTCACCGCACACCTACCAGCTCCGCCCTCATCACCCGGTATGCTTCCCCGCTCTCTACCGCTCTGCAGCGGCTCAGGCCTGGTTTCTCTGTGTGGCGTTTTGGGAGTGACGTCTTCTTTTTCAGGACAATGAGCTGACCCGCACCCTGACCCTCATCTCCAAAACCATCCAGACTCTTGGCAGCTGGGGCAGCTTGTCGAGGAATAAGCTGGTATGGATTCCAGTCTCCTTGGCTACTCATCAGACACATTCAGATCCTTCACTGTATATATGCTGGATTGTAAATTTAAACTACAAAGAGCCTTTATCATGCTTGTAGCATTTGTGTTGTTCAATGCATTTGTGTCTTATTTCTTCGTATTCTTACAATCTAATTGCTATGATCTTCTTCTGCAATGCAGTCCAGTTTTAAAGAATCCTACATGTATGAATTCTTCAAGTCATTCCAAGAAGAGAAATATGTTGAAGAAGTTAAGAAGGTATTTACCGTTGATCTACCTTATGCTTGCATGTCTTTATCTTGGGCTGTATGTGAGGCTTATTTTGTATACTGTGCTTTTGCTGAAATCCTGCTCCTCCCCAGTTTTTAGATGAGATTTCCTCCAACGTGAGTAAGGGCTCCGTCGGGGTGGAGGACGCCGTGGTGCTGAGAGAAGGGTGAGTCTGTTGTCCCATCATGGCTGAAATGAACGGAGCTGAATGCTGGAGTACATGGTGAATGCAACCAGGCGGCTGCTTCCTGGCCTCGTTTTGAGCTTGATTTTGGTGTCCTTCCAATGTTCCACGCCCGCAGTGGGTTCCAAGACTGATGCTAGGTCTGGCCTCCCCCCCCCCCCCCCCCAACAGGGAGGTACACAAACGAGCACAGGGCAGGAAGCGGATTGGCAAGAACTTCCAGAAGCGCTGGCTTCGCGTGACCAATCGGGAGCTGTCATACCACAAACATAAGGGTGAGATGGGCGTCACCAGTCTGGGGCTGTGCGGTAGCGGGCACTCTCCGGACTTGGCGTAGCACATGGCAGGCATCTAAAGTCTGACCCCTGGGGGCAGTTTCTGCACTCAGCTGGTTTGGCGCCAGGACGGGGGCAGGGGGGGGATTTGGGAAAATATTTAATTTATTGGGCAGATGCATTTTTGATTTTATTTATTGAGCAGATGCCTTTATCCAAAACAACATACATTTTTCAGAAAGCAGTTTGACAGTCCCTGGTTTAAGGTCCGTGCTCAGGGGCCCAACGGTGACATCACTCTGCCGGCTCTGGGATTTGAACCAACAACCTTCCAGTCGCTGGCACAGTGTCCATACATGCTGAGCCACACTGCACCCCCGACAGCTCAGATGTCAGAGCACAGGCACCTAGCTGTCATGATTCATCAGTTTCTCTCCTTCAGTTTACTTAACCTCCAAAGCAAAATAAAGTCCCCATTGAGTCCCAGGTTCCTGTATGGGGGTGGTTTGTGACTCAGTGAGTTAAGAATCTGTGCCTGAGATCGGAAGGTCGCCAGTTCAAATTCCATAGCTGTTAGAGTGATGTCACTGTGGGGCCCTTGAGCGAGGCCCTTAACTCCCGTGGCTCCAGGGACTGTCTGACCCCGCTTTCTCAAAAACTAATGCTGCTCTGGATAAAAGCATTTGCTAAATTAATGTATGCAAATGTGTCACTTTGGTCTGTCCGCCATCCTCTGAAAAACAGCCCTTCCAAACTAGCTGCTTATTTTCTTGGTAACACGGCCGTCCTTTTGGGAGGTGTAAGCCTTTAATAACGACATTGCTGCTGTCTTCACTGGTGGGACCCTCATTCCTGTAAATGCTGCTTTTCGCCCCTTTTCCCTCCCCACCAGCATTTTTGTCGGTCCACACTTGTTTCATCAGGTAGATGCCGCACATGTTGGTGCCGTGTCTCCTGTCACTGAGATGCTGTAATACCTGATGTGGTCTCCACAGAGATCATAACAATGTTTGACCTGTAAAATACAGAGAAAATGTTACAGGTGCCGATGCCAGGGGTGGGAAAAGCGGTTTTATTGGTGCTTCTGAGCAACTTGGCTCCAGTTTTTTTGTTTTTAACACTGCTAGTAAAGATGTTTGCTTTATAAAATCTTTATGTGCTGAACATGTCAGAAAGCCGTCAACAGCGAGCTCCAGTAGGTGCCAGAACTTTAACTAAACTTTATGGTCTCATTAGACACAAAATCTATGAGGTTTTCACACGATGTAAAATACTGGTCATCAATGATCGTCTGATAGTTTTGCCCGTTTGGTCTGATATAATTTTTGAAACATACATTCCCCAGTTGTGTGTCTGTATGGTTATATTGTTATTGCATAAGTCTTGTTTGTTTTAGTGAATATCCCAACGGCATTAAATAAGAATTTTGCAGTGCGGACTTGAGCAGGGCTTTCTTAATCTCACCCGTGTGCCATATGTCAAATCTGTATGCATTTGTATTTTAATGTTGGGTTACAGAAGCTAGCTTATTTGGAGCTTGGTGTCTCAGTTCAGTAGATGTTCTGTCGTAAAGAATACTACTGAGACTGGCTTTGACCCCAGATTGAACAACAGATAGCTGTGTCTCCAGTCCTCCCTGAGCTTGTACTCCAGGGGATCCTGGTCTGCCTAGTCAGAGCAGGCCTCTCTGGGTCAGGATGGGTCCCCGTAGCTCTGAAAATCTTCCTGCTTTGTAGGAAAGGAGCCCCTGTGTGTCATTCCAGTACAGAACATCCTGGGGGTGGAGAAAGTGGACGACAACACCTTCAGTCGGAAGAACGTAAGTGTCGCCCCACCCCTGCAGCAGAACGGCGGGGCGTGTAGAGTCTCCATGTGTGTGATGCCCTATTCTTCTCCCAGATGTTCCAGGTGATGTTCTCAGAGAGGCCTCTGTACATCCAGGCCAGTAATTGCGTGGAGGTCTGCGAGTGGGTCGAAGTGCTGAGCCAGGTGAGCCGCTGTAACCCGGGGCGACGGAGTCACCACCATCCCTCTGCCTACGTGTCCGGGGCTTGGCTCTGCTGCCGGGCCCTAAATGAAAACCACCCCGGCTGCAAGCCTTGCACGTAAGCCCCCCCCCGCCTAATGGCACTCCCTCGTGCTGAGGCTGAATACCTCAGCTGATATGGTTCTTATGGGGTGAATCTCAATACGGAGACCACAGACTGTACTTGTGGTCTTGGCAAAACCGGTTTGCTAACTTGCCTCCCAAGAACAAACTTGGGGTGCAATGAATCATGGGATTGATCTTGTACAGCAAGGATGTGACCAATGCATGCTTGATATTTGGGGTGGAGCAAGACCAACATCCAGGGACTTTTACCTTCCTCTGTACTTCTGTTCTTAGTATTGGAATTGGTCTTCAGCAATGGAAGATAACGTAAGACCAGTACACGAGAACTCAAATACGGTCAAGTACGCATATTGAGATTCACCCACTTTTTCCCCATTAGCTACCTAGTGAACAATGGAAGAAGTGACGTCTTTGTGAATAAGCAGCCACTCAGCATAGACCGTGTGGGGGAAAAATGTTCGTGCATGGTCAAATTTGATGATTGTCCGGGGGGGGGGGGGGGGGGGGGGGGGGGGGGGGGGGGGGGGGGGGGG
>JAODKC010000039.1:445995-457772 GCA_026777985.1 Mormyrops attenuatus
TTGGCAGACCCTTGAGGGTACAGCCCCAGTGACAAGCAAAGGTACAAATTTGTACCCTTTTTTCTGAGAGTGTATAAAAACCGTAACCTTCCTACTTCTCCAAAAACGACATCATGCGCGATTACTTACTTGAAATGCTGTTTCTCGGCGCTGCCCCGTGATCGGTCCTGTGCGTGCGGCGCCGCGCTGCGCTCAGGCGGGGCTCCCTGTATCTTTGCGTAACCTTACCGGGGGCTCCGGCATTTTATGCTGTGCTCGTTTGCTCCGCGTATTAACAAAGATATGACTATTCATATATAAAGAATTAATGCCGTGCTTGTGTGTGCATAGTATTTTCTAGTTTTGTCATTTGTCCCAGTTGCAATTTAATTGCAAAATAATTGCAAACTATCTAAATAAAGATGTTTCTATAATTTATAGTTTCCTATTAGTAATTTTTAAGTATGGAAGTTAGAGTATGGAATAGTTTCCCTGTTAGTGAAGTGCAGGCTAAAATCCTGGGTTCTTTTAAATCAGAGCTACATAAGATTTTGACAACTCTGAGCTATTAGTTAAGTTCTCCCCAAACGAGCTTGATGGGCGGAATGGCCTCCTCTCGTTTGTAAATTTCTTATTTTCTTATGTTCTAACTAAAGATGCCAAAAGTATTGTATTTTGTTTGGTTACACAAAGATATGAGTGCAGCTAGGTCTGTGTGTCTGTGTGTCCTGCAATACATGACATCAGAGATGTCCCCTGCTTGTGACTCTAAACACTAAATGCAACCCATTGAAAATTAAACTATAATAAAAATATAATGGAAGAGTGGACAACAAAAATTTAAAATAAAAACCAAAAAATACCACTTGAAGGTAAGCTTTTACAGTCCTTTATAAACCGGGCATGCACAAAACCTATGTTCTAATCAGTGGAGGTTTCTTTATGACAACTGGTGAAGCATGCAATGTCTCACCCGGAAGAGAAAAAGTAACATTCATATCACAAAAAATCTTTTAATGCCAATATATTATCACATCATTATCATCTCCATGACAAACTAAAAAAGTGAGACCGGTTTAAAAAATATCTGACAAAGTATTGTGCAAAACAGCACCACCCTTAGCTTGAAAAAGGGAACTTCAGTGAAGCAAAACATTTTCTGCGTCAGAAAGCTAATTGACTTCCACGTATTTCTTATCAACATCTATTTAGTAATTGATTGGTTAGTTATGCAATATGGCGCCTTATAAACCTACCGAATGGAGCAGTGCTATTCAGTCTGCCCAGTCATGCACACACTTGCGCTGTTTTATTCCTTCACGCTGAAAGTGCCAGCCCAAGTGAGTTTCCATGCAGTTAGCAAAACACAGAAACAATGTAAGACGTGAGATTGAGTCCATACGAGCTGGCGTTTAGGGCACACGATTGGAGTGAAAACGTTAGGAAAGTTGACAACAAAGAATGCTAGGTCTGCAGGGAGTTGACATTCCATCAGTTTTACTTGTATTTCTATATTGCTTCTGTTACAGAAAAGGATGCACCTGCTGTAAACTTTTAAAAAATTGTCAGCATCGCACTGCAAGCATAATAATCACGTAAGGCTCCGGAAACAGGACTACACTGGACTGAAATTAGTAACCAAAAGAAAATGTTTAGGACTAAAGTGCACTGAATATTTTAATATATTTAATATAATGACTAATATACACCGTCAGGAAAAGTACCAATTTGTACATTTGAGGGTACAGTTACTTGTCACTGGGGTTGTACCCTCAAGGGTCTGCCAGTTATACCTTTTATCTGTAGGTAAATGTACCGTTTAAGGTACAGAAATTTACTTTGATGAACATTTTTGTATCATTGGTGGTACATTAATGTTGTTTGTACCATCAGGTACAAAACTATACCAGGGCTGTTCCCTTCTTTCTAACAGTGTATGATCAGGTCTGAAATTATACGGGGGGTTGCTTCAAAAATTTTGCTCACCAGCTGTCATTGGTTCCAATGCTTATGTTTTTGATGCGATGTCCTGCTCATCTGTAACGTAGCCTAGTCAAACTGGTCGTTCTCTGATGGCTGGACCAAGGTTGTGTTCAATAAAAGATGTGTCGTGTTTATGAACTCATTTCACTTTATCCGGGTACTGGGGAGTAACAGAAATGTACTGAGCAACCGCAGGGAGTGCTTGCATGCACGCCTAATAATAATAATAATAATAATAATAATACATTTTATTCATAGGCGCCTTTCTAGACACTCAAGGACACCGTACAGTAAATGCAAACGTACAAAATAAATATTAAAACCGTAACACCTGCCCCCTTTTGCCTGAACGACTGAAAGTGCCCAACTTTTATAGTTCTAGGTTCTCGTTTCTCTATAACCGACGATCACGCAAAATTTTCCGTGTAACCCCAAAAAAATTCACCGGGGGTAGGGCTTTCGCACCATAGGCCACGCCCCTCTAGGTTCGATTACGTACCCCCTCATGGGCGGGGTTTGGGGAGGGGGCGGAGAACAGCAATTCTTCCCTAATTAGTGTAATCGCCGATGTTCTATGCTGGTACTTTGCACCTTTGCATTAGCGGTTTGTTGGTACCCTATAGGTAGACCAAATAATAGGTTATGTGTGTATCAGCTACGTGCGTTAACATATAAAGTAAGCAGGATGTGGGTTTTCTGCCCCCGCCCCCCCAAGTGTAAACATCAAATTCCGCTTGTGCTAGCCCTCTATACACAGCACTGAACGTATGCATAAATTACTTCCATGTTACTACAGAAAGTCGTTCAAAGAGGTTGCTCACAGTGCTTATCCAACACCCACAGCAGCGGGGTGTTAAAGCATAAAAGTGGATCAGATTTTCTATATCTGCATATATTGTGGTTTTGTAGTATTGTAGTACCTGGTCAGTTTGTTAGTAATTTTATTAACCAATGACTGACGGATGATTTTCTAGTAAATGTATTAACACCACTGGACATATTATTGAACGAAACTCCTTTATACTTTTCCAGATAATAAGCCTAAGCTCAAATAAATCTATGAGCTCCCTACCGTTCAGTGGTGAACCAGGCACGATGTGCGTTACGTTCAAAGGATGCGGAATGTGAACATTAAATTGACGCGCATTTTGTTTCAGGGACTTGGGCGTCTTTGCACTGGCGCTGCGCAAATGTTGTACAAGTTCTGAATCATTTGAAGATTTGATGCCACCCTGTGTTGGATGGCGGGTACTACACATGGTCCACGGGTCCGTCCATTTTGATTCAGCTATTTCATCGACATGGCGGAGGTGGATCAGAGAGACCATCAAACACAGAACACAGAAAGTCAAGACTTTTTTTTCACACAACGTTTTTTTCACTGTCAGATTCCAAAGGAAGCACGCTTTGCTTTAATGAATGCAATGTGATGTCAGTGTGGCGTTGGTTAACCTGCAGTATTACTGGATGGAAATCATGTCATACAATAAAACGCATTATTTACTAGATAAAGTCGGTGTGTTGCAAGGTATGTACGGTTAGTTTCAAGAACTACGTTACAACTTAGTTCAGTAGTTATAAGTTCCAATTATCAATCGAACTAGTAGGCCTATGTATAATTCTGCATACTTGTTATTAATCTGTGAATAAATATTCAGCATCTATGTTAACATCTACACAACAAACCAGGATGGGGTAATGTCTCTTGCAATCATTAACATTTCGGGTGACAGTTTGAAAAACAGGCCTAAACTGAAGATCTACAATAAATTGCTTTAATGTGATTTTAAAGCATGTATAACCCAAAACAGCAGACGATGCGCGATGCTGAAGTATGAGATTAAAACGCCCTTCGGTTTTCTCTTCTCATTCATATCGTGTGCGTGTGATATGAAATGAGCTGGGCATACGTTGTCAGAGTGTATAATGTTAACGATAATGCACATATATGAAAAGCAGTTCAATAACAGCAACGTTACATTAATATGTCAGAATTTTCTTCGTGTTTGTACGGGTGAAGCATACGAACCGCAGGCAGCAGGAACAGCGAAGCGTGCCTGTATCTGTACCATCGCATATCAAACATCGTGCGTTTTATCACGACAGATGAATGCAAAAGACACATAACTTGCTTTTTTTTTTTTAAATGGATTTTTTTTTATTTCACAAGTTCTATTTCCATACAGGTCTTAAGGCATCTGCACAAACCACATTTTGCAGAAGTTAAAAAATCATTTTCTTCAGATGGCAGCCCAGTACAACTGTTTTTTTAAAGTTCTTTCTCTCTTTAAATAATTCATATTGTTGCTTAATTTCTTCCTTAGATTTATTCCAATGGTCAGAAATATCGATTAAATATGTACATAGATAAACACCACTGATACAACAGGTTGCACATCACAAAATTGTAAAGATCACAGCGAGTGGCAGCACCAGACACACTTATGTACAGGTCCCTAATGTGGCACGCCATCCCGACGACGATCGTGGCCTTGTTCAGGTGGCTAGGAGGGAATGGGACTGTTCTCTGGCAGTGTATGTGTGTGTGTGTGTGTTTGTGGCTTGTCTGCACCTCCTGCTGGTGGGTTCTACTCTAGGACCTTCAAGCGGAATGTCACGCGGCCCAGGAACTTGTCGCGGTCGTCATTGTTGCGCAGGTCACTGCCTTCCACCTTGCACTCCACCACCAGCTCCGTGTTGTAGTCCTGCTTGGTCAGGAGCAGCTTCACCGCCACCAGGGGCTGGACGTAGTTTGGCTGTGGGGGACACAGACACTCAGCTCACGCACGTCACAAGCTCTTCCTGGGCGTGTCCAAAAATTGCGGAAGAGAGCTACTTACGTGAGCCTTCTTGCCATAGTAGGGAAAGTACCTCTTATCGACCCTGCCCTCTCCTGGGAAATACTGCATTTGCAATCCGGAGTCTCTCTGTGGAGCAGAGGGGTCATGTGACACATCCAGGAGCAATTTGGAAGCGATTTAATCATAGAGAACCTTAGGAACACAAATGCTGACTCTGTCTTTGTTGAGATCACAGATTCCTAGAATGATACTACTCCAGTTTGATGGTAATATATACACTGACATGCAAATAGGGAATTTAATATCAATATATCTACAAAACTGCAGAATAAGAATCGGAAGAGGGTGCGAGTTAAACTATTTCGATGGGGAAAATTATATGGTAGAAAGGCAGCCTTTAACTGGTGCTGGTTTCAGCTAAGTTTTGAGGTCAAAGGTCGTGTGTGTGTGTGTGTGTGTGTGTGTGTGTGTGTGTGGATTAGGTTTATATTACATTGTGGGGGGCCAAATGCCCCCCACAATGTAGTAAAAACCTGTTATTTTGACGTTGTGGGGACCATTTTTCTGGTCCCCACAAAGATCTGTGATTGCAATCAAAAAGTAAAAATGCCAAAAGTCTGGAATTTTGTTTGGTTACTTATGGTTAAGGTTAGGGCTGGGTAGGGGTTAAGGTCATCATGTTGGGATTAGAGTTTTCCCCATAGAAATCAATGGAGAGTCCCCACAAAGATATGATGACAAACCTCTGTGTGTGTGTGTGCGTGTGTGTGTGTCTGTGTGTGTGTGTGTGTGTGTGTGTCTGTGTGTGTGTGTGGGTCTGTGTGTATGTGTGTCTGTGTGTGTGTGTGTGTGTCTGTGTGTGTGTGTGGGTCTGTGTGTATGTGTGTGTGTGTCTGTGTGTGTGTGTGTGTGTGTCTGTGTGTGTGTGTCTGTCTGTGTGTGTGTGTGGGTCTGTGTGTGTGTGTGTGTGTACACCAAGCAGCACGGCAGACAAATGAAAATGCAGTCATACAAGCAAAGAACAGACCAGACCTTACACACACATCAAAATACCAGACAGGACAACAGCAAACATCTCAGATGCATGTCCCAAAAGGTAATGTTATTTTACCATACATTAATGTAATTATTGAGTACATCCACACATTTGTTGGTGGGAGAGGGGTGTGTGTATTTGGTACAGAGCATGTGTGTGATCCTGCATACCTTTGCAGTGCAGTTAATGTACGGATCACCTCGTGGCTTCAAACCAATGATCTGCAGAGAGAGAAAATTGCTGAGAGATATTTCTGTCAGTATAGGGGCTGCACAGCAGCTTTGCACCTCCAAGGTTGTGGGTTCGAATCCTGCTTCTGCTCTGTGTGTGTGGAGTTCTGTCATGTGGGTTTTCCCTCACACCCCACACAGAGGTGTAGCAGCAAGGCGGGCAATGGCTTGGGGCCCCGAGCTGGAAGAGGGCCCCCAAGGGCAGCCATTCACATGGCACATTGCAACGACAAATCTGCTTTATTTGTGTATTCTGTTTTTAGCAAATGAAAATAAAGGATTTGTGTTTAATTTAGACTTGATGCTAAAATAATAGTAATATATTTTACGATGTTGGGGGAGGGAGAGTTGAAGGGCCCCAGGAAGTTTGTTTGTTTAGGGCCCCCAAGTCCCTGGTAACAGTGCTTTGTGTGTAGAATGAGCAGGTGTTTCACTGTTGGAGGCCAGTTCACTGATAACGAGGCTCTCCCCCACAAAGGTCCCTCAAGGAGTGCCAAAGCCCTGACACTGCATCTGCCTGTGTGCCGGACTGCTACCATGTCCCACGTTCCCCAATCAGCCTGATCACATGACTCTTCTGATGAATGAAGCAGAACAGAGAGGGCCACAGCTAGGGATGGCTGTGAGAACAGGTGCTCTAAGACCTGCATGACCTCCAGCAGATCTCGTGTGGCTGGGGAAGAACCGCAGATATATACTAAACAGAGCTGGAGACTAGAGGAAGGACTGACCCTATTCATCTTGACCAGGATGCAGGGTTTTCCTTCAGCGTAGCCGAAGCTGGTGTCCGACAGGCCTGAGCACTGTCTCAACGTGCTGCGTTTGAACCGGCAGACCTTCTTCTCCTCCTCAGCGTCCTGCTCGAAGTACACACCAGCCGTGCACGCCTCATTCTTCTCCTGCTCCGTGTCATTGTATTCTGGGGGAGGGAGGTGCACAGGAGCAGAGAGAGAGAGACGTACCCGTCACGCATGCGGTGCGTCGGCCAGAGACGTGCATTCACTATCACATACAGCAAAGCTCACCCTCACGTGCCCTGCTGAAATGTGTCTGAATAATAAATACCTACCTCAGAAACTCGCATGCAGAACTGCACTGGATGCCTGTGCCCAGACCTGGATAAGATGGAGGTTCTTTGCTGAAGTGTCTGCGATGCAGTGGAGAGTCTGTGATGCAGTGGAGAGTCTGCGATGCAGTGGAGAGTCGGTGCTTGGGTATCTGCGATGCAGTGAGTATTCTCTGCTATAGTGTCTATGATACAGTGGGGGTTCTGTACTGAAGTGTCTGTGATGCAGTGGAGGGGGTATGCTGGGGTGTCTGTGCTGCAGTGTCTGTGGTGCAGTGGGAGGGTGTCAACGTCACGGAAGGGCTTACGCTGCAAGAAAGACTCCAGATTATTGACATACTGATTGTAGCTGCTCTGGATTGTCCGGTTGAAGACGATCTCCATGGATTTGGGCCGGATCACCAGCCCTGGGAGGCAGAGAAAGTCCCAGCAGAGGATTACTGATGTGATTCATTTCACCCTCCTATCAATCCTCTACCTTTTCTGCAAGACATAACACTACCTGGATTGGCCACTCGGTCCCGGTACCGTGGAGTGTAGTCATCCAGTGTCTGCAGCATGATCCACACTGTGAGACTGAACATCCCAGCCAGGAAGCCGTAGAACACCAGGTAGAAGAGGAGGATGAGAGCTGAAGAGCAAATGAGAGAGGTGACGCATCATCTTGGAACACTTCCCTATTCCTGGATGACAAACATAAGTTTACTGCGGGCTGATGACCCAGTTCTTTCGGGTACTACCTTGTAGACCAAGTTAGACACAAAAACTGGAAAGAGGAAGGAAATTACAGAATCATTGCCCAAAAGTTTCCTCCAAGCTAGCCAACCAGTCATTCATTATTCATCTTCCTAGCCAGCCAATCATGTGGCCTAGCAGAGTCCATCATACCACCAACTAGCCAATCAGCACTCAGAGACAAACATGTTATGAATGTACCTCAGTCTATCAAACACATACACACCCTGTGTAATCCATTGCCAATCAAATACATACACCACAATCTAATCCATTGTCAGTGAAATACACACATTCCTGGCCAATATACTGTCAATTTAACACAGAAAGACTCAATGGCCAAAACCCACATGAATCTGGTTTTTCCCTCCACTTCACATCACTCTTCCGTGTTGCATCCACACACCCATTCCAGCAGGCACCTACACCCATTTTATATGCCTCAAAAGAGAAGCATGGCTCACATGGTCGCATGTGAAAGACAGGGCAGGGGCGCGTGTGCCGGAGAGGCAATCTAGAACCAGCATGCTCAATAGGCTTCTTAAACATGTCAAGCTTTCTAGAAATGCAACTGATCTGAGGACTGACACGTCTGATCCCACTCTTGCAGCAGATCTCATTAGTGCTAGGATATATAGAAAGACATAGAGCATAAGAGAGCCATAACTGATACCGAAGGGCCAACTGTATCACTAACCAATGATATGTTTCGAATCAGCAAGTGACAGGAGAGGAGGCCCACCAGAGACCAATCAGCTTTCAGCTGGGACCAGTGCCTCTGTAGCCCCGCCCCTGTATACACCCCAGTGTCACACACACTTGCCTCTGGGGTGAGTGAAGGCAGCAACATTAGCAATGACTTTACTTTGCCTATGGTACCAAAAGCAATGACCCAGTGGCACATAACAGATACCCAGGGGCAGCAAAGCCTGACCCCCAGGTCCATTTAACACCAGGCCATATACATAGGTCTGTAAAAACTATGTCACTTATAAGTTACACATAAGTTGTTTATGTATAACTTTCTCACATCACCTATATGAACAAATAACTCCCCCACCTAATATTATTTTCTTGATCATATGTTTATTACTAACATGGGTTTACCTACTCTTTTACCGCGTAGTGTTACAACAGCTCATCGCACTAAATTTTGTTTCTTCCCCGAAGAAGAAAATAATATCTAAAATGACCTTCTCCGTTTCACCAGTACATAAGACTATGTGCATCTCAGGCAGCATTTCATTACTACGTTTCCCTTAAAGCGTCTGCGCTCTCTGGGAAAACCCGTTTGACCTTGAGATGGCGCCGCGCCTCGCTACTCCAACTTTATGCCAATTAATCGCTTCGGCGGTGGATTGCTTCATATTACAGTGTAATGTTATATCGATATTTTATGGGGCGGAATACCTCCAGCAAAGATAATACATCTTCAAAGGCTTTTTACAAGTCAGTTTTCAGTAATGTATTTCCGCTGATTATCTGAAATCCTATATCGATTAACGTCCTACTGATATGAGAAAAATGTGAATTATTTTGACAAATGCCTTCGGTCACATTTCTTGTGTGCTGCACGTTTGATATAAAGATTGGGGGTAGCGGGGAATCGGCAGATTTCTGCACATTTCAGATGAACGTGGAGTCCGTCACTGGGGACACGGATGCTGCAGTCCGGTACTCTTAGGCTACTGTAGCTACCTTCATGCGTGTTGAATACATGTTGAAACAAGCTTTGCTGGCTGGGGTCCGAAAGCATAGCTGGATATTTATGAAAACTTGGCATCCACCACAAAATCTGTGGTTTCCAATCAATATATTCCATCAAACCTACACTTTGGATGCGGACGCGGATGCCTAAATATAATCGGTCAGGAAGTTACATGCGCATTCGCATATATGACATTTCGCCCTGCCGTTGCTTGGTGGTGTCAATAAGAAGGCATGATGACATTAAATATCGCCGCACGTCTATAGCCCCGTCCCCCTCATGCGGGTCCTCCTCTCAAGACGAGCATGCTTAACATGAGTGACTCAAAAGCACATTTAACTGCACTGCGGTGACACTGCTCCTTATCTCTACCTCCCACCCCCAAGCAACATCTGAGTCTCACCCTCTTTGATGCTATCAGTTCTTGACATAAAAATAACGCCGTATAAATATTGCTGCGCTTTCTCCATCCGGGTGTCATAATGAATCTCATTATTAATCTGATCATTATTTGATAAAAAAAAAAAAAAAACTGCCAATACAGACCTGAGAGAATGTGGCGTGATGGAAGCGCCTGCCTGATCACACTTCGCTACAGCTGTGTATAGAACGGCAGTGTTGGCCATTCGGTCCAAATGAGTCGAACAATTCACCAGCGCTTCTGTGTCGTGCATCTCTTTGCATTGCGTTCGAACCAAGAAACAATTTACAGAATGCAATAATAAGTGCGGCTGTTCTGTTTTGTGGGTTAAATGTCTCATTTTAACATAAAACTGCAATAAGACCCGTCATTCCGCAAGATTTTAAGGGACGAGGAAGCGATTTAGATGTAGTCACCTAGCTAGCCCATTGAAATCAGTTATTTTAAAATATCCCGATAAATAGCCCAAAGACATCTCCCTAAACGGATTAACAGCAATAGTTTTTCTGTTTTTTTTTGTATTGCACTGCGGTTAAAAAGTAAAAGGTTAAATCAATGAAATCGGCACATTTCCATATACTCCATATACTATCTCCGTGTCGGGTTTCATGCCGTATAAACCATGTCCGTATCGTTGCCTTTCTATTTCATGGCTACATCTTGCTTCACATGAACCGGCATCTTACCCCAGCTGCTGGCTGTCCGACCCATGAACTCTCCATTCCGCGGATTATAGAAAAAATCTTTCCAACTGGACTGGTTCTGTTCTTCGGTTTTTTCCTCCTTGTTCGACATGGCTTCACTCGTGTTTGGCTAAAAGCCGCGCTGCTGACAATTAAGAATAATGTTTGCGGGGTGCCAGTGCGGGTGCAATGTTTAATGGAGAAATCAGTCAGGTCCCCAGCGGCGTTGCTTCTGAGCGCACCGAACCGCACCGGACCGCAACGCAGCGCAGCTCAGACTCGGCGAGTCCGAAGGAGGGTATATGAACAAGCGCAAGCGCAGTGTGTCCATCCCCTACCCCTGCTCTCTTTAAGTCATTGGATTAAAAATATTATCGATGTAATTTCAGCATCCTTCAAACTGGGAGGCAACAATTGTGCTTCTGCCTGCACTTTTTGCTTTGTACATTGGGGGTTTCCAAATACCAGTCTATTTTGCTAGATAAGAGGTTAATAGCTCTATTTAACTCCATCAAAGTTTTGCAGATTTTTACCTGGACCCATCAACCTTACACCAAAAGAGGGCTGCAGTGAACCAGAGTTGGATAGGTGCCAGCACAGGTCATCATGCAGAGCTGTTTACTGATTTACAGACAGTCATGGGCGTAAATTACAGGGGGGGGGGGTGTAGCCCAGCACCCCCAATAAATCAAAACCAGCTAATACAATCCCCACTATAATCATGTCTCCTCCGTAATGGGTGGAGACCTCAACCCCCCCAATGTTCCAGCCAAAGTTACGCCCTTGCATACAGTAATTAGATTATTAGTGTTGATTCCTATCTAAATGACCTTCATTCAACCACCCATCTTCTAACCACTGGCCAGGTTCATGTGGGATCATTTATGCCACGCAAATATGTTTGGTTTTCATCAAAGACATTAAATTCATTCGAGCAAATCGAACGGAGCGCAGACGAGCATTCTGCATTACTGATCACACGTACCTACTTGTGACTCACCCCTCAGGAATCAATTTTGCATAATCAGCAAACAGCAGTTCCCTCAGGATTAAGCTTAATGTGAATGTCGGCGAGATAATGGGTTTGAAACATGTTGAATGGAAAATTCCTCGTCTATATGAAGAAGATGAAAGG
>JAODKC010000039.1:466245-509517 GCA_026777985.1 Mormyrops attenuatus
CCCCCCCCCCCCCCCCCCCCCCCCCCCCCCCCCCCCCCCCCCCCCCCCCCCCCCCCCCCCCCCCCCCCCCGCCGCAAACGGCCTTTTCTGCGTGATAGTGAAACGTGTTGCGCTTTAAAAAATATTTTTTATCTAAATGCATAAGCTACAACTAACCAGGCTCGTGGGAACATGCAGGTATTTTATCATTTCATCTTGAGAATTTGAATGTGACTAATGTGGCTTCCCAGGGGTTTTTGTTAAAAAACGGAACTTACTTCAGATGAAAATAACCACAACAATAAGAATCGAAATCGCACACACATACACACACACACACACATACACTCACATACATATATATACACTCACTCATATGTGGCCATTTTCCTAATCATTGTGATAATAGGTTCGTATCTGATGTGTTATAAACCTGTAATATGTAGTATTAGTTTTCTTTATACGTTACAAAGTAAATATTTCACAAACGGTGTTAATTATGAGTTGCTTAATACATAGTTAAATTAGCCGCAGTCTAACCATGGACATTTTTTTTCTCCGTAAGAATAAGCATTTTCGCGTCATACTAGCCCGTTTTTTTTCATCTGTTTTCAGCGGCATTTGCATTTATTGCGATTCATGCATCCTGTAGGATTTCTGCGTAATCGGTCTTCCATATTTGCGTCATTTGCATTGAATATAGGTGGGGTGTCGTAAAGCTCCCCCGGTACACCAGGTCTTTTATTGTTTAATGTTATTTGTATCGGCGCCTCCATCACAGCGTCGTGTTTCTGCTGCGCAGTAACATAGGCTGAAGCACTCATCGTTCTGGAGCATGGAGTTTCCATGGTAACGCCGGGGAGGGGGGGCGTTGGGGGTGGGACACATGCCCGTTGATGCTGATGGTTTCCCTTTAAATGGACTAAGCTGTCATTTCACTCATGCACTGGGAAGACTGGACTTATTTCATCAGTTTTTCCGGATATCAGCAAGCAGGAACAGACCAGGGTTCATGATCAGCTATGTGGTGTATTTACCAGAAAAGATAATTATGGCATTATGATAAAAGCTGTCTGTTGCACTGAAGCCCCCCTAGTGAGCAGCCCTGCAGTGTGCCTGCTATTTATGTTGACCTTTTATTAATGTCATTCTAATATTTAATAATATGCTATGAGTGATGGTATGACGTTGTTCTAAACCTGTGTTTTGGGCAAGCATATTATGGTGTGCAGAGGCACAGTAACAGAACAGGCAGAGCAGGCAATGACCTGGGGCCCCAGCTGGGAGGGGGCCCCCTGAGGGCGGTCGATTGCATAGCACGTTATAACAGCAAATCGGTGTATTCTGCTTTCACAAAAGTGAAAATGAAGGTCTTGTGTTTATTAAATTTTCTTTGTTGACATTATTAATTTATACTTCACAGTAAAATTAAGGTAATTAATTTTACCATGTCAGGGGAGGGGGAGTTGGAGGGCCTCATGGAGTTTTTTGCCTAGGGCCCCGAGAGTCCCTAGAATCTCCTCTAATGGTGTGTTAACTGAATATCATAAGTGGATGGTTGCAGTGTGAGTAAATGCAGACTCCGCATGGCGACTGTTTGGACCTCTCCTGAAGTTCGGGGGCTGCCTCAACGCGAGGTGGCACGACCTGCGAGACCCACGAGGAGAGGCTCAGGACAAGGTACAGCTGTGTCACCGCAGTGAGATGGGGCGAGTGACAGCATCTGTGACAGACACAAGGAGCCGGCAGCTGGCCGGGCCTGTCGAGCACGTAGCCGCTAACGGCACTCGAGCGGGGATCTGCTCAGTGCCCCTGACCCCACATCTTTCGGGTCTTTAGCATTCTGCCAACTCCGCACTGCAGTGGTCAGGAGGCGGAGGAGAGAGGGAGGTGGGAGATAAGGATGGAGCGGAGGAGAAAGAGGGACAGGGGAGAAGCGAGAGAGACGGACCGAATGGCGGGAGGCAAAGTTCGGCAGGTGTTGCGTGTGCATCAGCTTGTTGGTATATTTGTTTATAACAATCGATTTGTTTCCAAGGATTTGCTCACCTTGTCAGCGATTTGCGAAAGCGGGCCTAAAGGAGCGCACAGCCGGGGAAGGCGATCTGCCTCACTGGGAGGATACAGGATAGAGGGAGGGCAGCCTTTGTGTCAGACGTATTAGAGAATGTAACAGGAGTGTGCAGCACACATAAAAATGTTTATTACTGATTAAAGCTCATCAATAAAGCTCATCTCGAATTATGCTCTTGACTTGTTTCATCGCATTTTTCTGGCATCTCCTTTTCAGAACATTCAGACCCCCTCTGTTCTTTATTTTCAGTCATCCTCGCTTCTCCCCCTGCCCTTTCTTCCCATGTCCCCCTGGCTCCTCCACCACCCTCCCCCCCCCGCCTTCTCTCAGGCACCCCCTCCCTCCTGTTCCACTCCTTTTCCCTCCTGTCCCACGCCTCCTCCCTGCCTACCCACGACACCTTCCTGCTGTTTCCACGTCGTCCCTGCGCTCCCACGCTGTCTCCCGTCGATTCCTTGGCGTCTCTCACCCTTACCCTCTCATCCTCTGCACATTCTTCCTCCACCTCACCCCGGTCAGGTTTGCGGGGGGGCCTGGAGCCCATCCCAGGCAGCTCTCTCTCGCTCTGCAGTTTTGCTTATTTATGACGTAAGTCAGGAGGGGGGGTTGCTATGGGAGGAGGGAGAGGGAGAGACTATTAATGAGCTCAGTGATGTCATTTCTGTCACCTTCAGAGAACATTCTCTGTCACACACACACATACACACACTTTGAGAATATCTACCACAATATTCCACATGTAAAGAGGTGTCGGTATAGCAGCTTTGTAGCTCTGATGATGAAGGGGCAGCAGGCCTGGTCATTCACAGCCAGCCGCTCTCTCGTTTACTCGTTGTAGTGGCTAACTAAATCACTCCAGCAGAGAATAGAATGTTCTCTTCATGCTGCGTAGCATTTGGCAAAGGGAGGATGCCCCCTAGTGGCTACCCTTGAAACTCCACATTTATTATTGCCCGTATGTTTTGCGCGGGAGGTCCTTCTGCAGTGGAACGGCAGCGTTTTGTTCACCTTAATAGCTCTCTTTAATCACAGACCTGAAGATGGCAGTGTTGAATTGCTACATGAGTGAAGAAGATGATTTCATTCGAAGCTTTTGCTGACGTCATTGCGCACTCTGAATGTGGGGCCGAAGGTCATTGCTATTTTATTGTGTGTGAGGCAGAGAGAGAAATAGTGACAAAAAGAGAAGTCTTTATAAATAAACGGTGACCCCTTCTTCCCTCCTTTGCCTTCCCTCTCGCTCTCTCTCTTGCTCTCGTTTTCTCTAAGGAACAGGGAAGAGGGTTGGGTGTTTCCTCTTCTGGTCTGTATTGTAAAACACTCAGAAGTGTGACCCCCCCTCCCCTATTATAACATACAGGGTTGAGTATGTGTTCTTTCCAGGAGTACTCTCTACCACATCCAAGCAGGTCCATCCTTCTTGCAGTCCATTTCACTACTGCTGTGTCTCCAATCTCCATCGCTCCTGTAAGTTCTCGTCCCTCAGTAGCTATGTGCTTTGTCTGTCACCCTCTGTCCTGCCCACTTACTGTCCCTATGGGCCCACCACTGTCTGTCACAGGGTGGTGTAGGGGAGCCCTGTTCTTTGCAGCTTCTTCTGTTCTTCCTTCTCTGTGATGTGCAGTGAGCTTCCCTCATCGGTTACAGTCATTGCCTGATGACTGTAGCACGTGGAGAGGGAGCCCGATATCTAAGCCATGTGTAGGTCTTTAAGGTAGGTGAGTAATATCCCACCTGCCTATCAGCAGCTCTCCAGGTCAAGCATGTGTCATACTCTTAGTTTATTATTAGTTATTCTCACAGCTAAACAATTGCATTTGTCTGTGTGGTTTAATGGATCGATTTCTTTAATATTATGTCTTGCTTTGGGAGTAACTGAAATGCTGCCCCAGTCCAAGCACTTTGGAGTCGATCTGTGTATTTCGTTAAACGTAGGTGTGTAGATGTGCATTTGTGAGACGCTGAGAGTGTGCTGCTTGTCTGAGGAGAAGAGGGCTGCCATGCACTCTTTCCACAACACATGACCTCAGATCAGTAGATGTCTCCATTGGGAGACTTTTGTTTACTGATCGGAGATAGGTCTGACGGAAAGAAGCACAGAGCTTCCGTTTAGGAATGGATCTGTATTTTGTCAGATGCACTGACCGCTCCTTTCCATAATCCCATAATTCATCCTCTACAAACATCTTCCAGAATCTTTCAGGTTTCAAGGTACGTGTTACATGTCCACTTTTGTACAACTGCAGACAGAGTGTATAATGGAGCATTTTTCTCTGATGGTGTGGAAAGGATAACACCTTTTACTAAAGCCTGCTCCTGTGATTGGAAGGTTACTGGTTTGAGCCTGGTTTCAGCACATCTGTGGGTCATTGAGCAAGACTCATAACCCCCAACTCCCTGGATGCTGCTGTGGGTGGCTGCCCTTCACAGCCAGTTTGCTCTCACCTACAGAGAGCAAGTAGGGGGAGGCATAAAGAGAATTTCCCCACAGGGATCAATAAAGTACCTGTTATTTTTATCATGTATTTCCTGCCCCTCCCTTCCCTGGGGTTAGACTTAAGTTCTCCCACAAATGTTCCATTTCATTCTTTGATCTGTGATGGACTAGTATGTCTGTGAGGTGACTGACATTCAGAACACCAAGTCCACTAAAAGCTTTGGTACATTATCACGCATGTGAAGATGCTTGTGTGCCGGGACTGTGAGCGAACAGAAATGCACGTGTGCCACACACATCCCTCCTTAGAGCTTCGCCGTCAGCTTGGGACTCGGGGTTTTGTCTCCCCATGCCAGGCAGATCGCATAATGCTGCTTCCTTCCAATAACACTCAGCAGGAAAGCATTTCAAACAGACACATTCCACGCAGGGAGAGTTTCTGCTGTCGGGAAAACCCCTCCCTTCCTCTCGCCACCCTGAGAGGGGCTCACGGACACAGCGGCACACGGTCACACCCTCACCAGCATCTTGGGTTATTGTCAGTGTGACTTTGAGTCCAGAGCAGAGCTGCTGTTAAAGCATGCTTGTGTGTATGTGTGTCTAGTCTGCTGGAGTAAACACGAAAATCTGGGAAGTCCCACAAGGGCCCAGGTGCATTCTGGGATACCTCTGCTCAGGGCAGCTCACAGGACAGTGGGTGGCTGGCTATCTTTGACACATGGATGTTCCCCAGTGAGTCTGGGGTGTTTCTGGGCTCCAGGCCACTCCACCCGCCAACTGCGTGCGTCACAGTTTACACTACTCCTCTTCCTCAGATAATGTCTCATAACTAATACAGCAACTGCACACTGAGGCTGATATGTTATGACAGGGTACCCCAGATACTGGTCAGTGTGGCAGGGTGTGCGTTTGCAGGCTGCGCCTTGCTGAAGGGTGTACCTTCCTGCACCTTCTTCCCTTTGCTCCGCTCCTCCCTCTCCATGTTATCCTGTTCACTCTCCCCTTCACTCTGCAGATGTCAAACTACAAACGAGCAACGTTTGACGAAGACGACGTTGCAGATTTCCCTGCCGATGGGGCAATCTCTCCAGATTGTGTGGAGGTCAGTGTTACGGCGTACACAGATACAGAATCCACACCGATCATAAACACACAATAACGCTGTGACTACAAGAACGGTTTTGACCCTGTATCCGCAATCTGTGGTTATCAGTTGTCTAAACTAATTAGAGGTAGGGTCGCCTTCTCGTGTTTCTTACAGCGCCTTTTCTGCCTGCTGGAGAGTCCAGTTACGGTCTTAAATATAGTAAGTCGGTTTGTGCAATAAAGGAAAGGAAAGTATTGTCAACATTGGATTCTGACTTCTTCTGTCAAACTTTAACCCCGTAAACAAGCCTTATAAAACAACGTAATTATCTTCAGTCCTGATCGTAGACCCTCCCCCTTAATTGCGCTCCCCGGTTCAAAATCGCTAAACGCGAATTAAGAGTTTAGTCGGGGAGAGCTGGTGGCTCCGAACTGGTCTCTGAAATAAGCCTCATCCAGAATGTTGGTAAGAATTTACTCTTATACAGTTGAATTGAATATTCCTTAAGCTTAGAGTATTTGTTTTGCAACTTTGCATTTTCTCCGTTTTCGCTAATTATCAGCAAGTGCCGCTGGTTAAGTTAAGAGCCTGGTTAACCCTCCGATGCGCCGGGTGCAGATTTCACGTAAAGACGGTCTGGAAAGGGCTCCGCATGCTTTTCCCTACCCTCCACTTTTTGTGGGGAAAATAAGTAGCTTCCCTAAATAGGGTTGGATATCTACTCTTCAAACTGTGTCAACTGCTCGTAGCATAGCGGAGTAAACTCCAATTTGGTTGCTGCAGGTAGAATTTTGTTCAGAGAAAGCTATTGTAATCTTATCTTCGATTTTGTACACAGGTATTTTTGGGGTATCTGTCGGTGTTCTCCTGTAATATTCTGTTGGAATAAAGTTATGTATGTGACCTCACGTAATGTGTAATCGCCGTATACTTGGGCTCGGTAAAAAAGAAAATACTTGTAATGCATCGTAGAGAAGGCAAACCGTCCTGTAGAATGATTGTCCAGTAAGCCATTTGTGGGTGCTTGGCAACTCTGTACCAAAGTAACACTGTATGTATGTCAGCGAGTGTATTAAACCATTAGCCCAAATCATGGCAGATGCCTCATCAACCACGGCTGGATGAGCTTAGAAATTGAGACCTTTTGCTCACGGAATCCTCCTTTCATCTCGTTCATCAGAATAAACTAAACCGCTGAGGCATGAGTAAAGCTTATTTGTAAATTCTAGTAAAGTAGTATGTGAACATGGAGTTTGCACAGCTAGTCATGGCGAAATGGTGACCAGCAGTTCTGCACACTGAAAAGCTGGGGAAGAAAATTCATTAAGTGTGTCTGCAAATGAAAACGAGTCCATAGTGCTAAGGCTAGATAATAAATAGATTGAGAAAAGTGGTCTTGTGGGCAGTCTGCTATGAATATGATCCACAGAAGAATATGTGAAACTTTGCTTCCTTCCACAACAGGTGGGGTTCAGGAAAGGGGGTGTCCAGCTCCTGGGTCCACTGGGCCGGAGGACGCAGCTGGAGGTGATTCTGTTGGGTTTGTTGCTGGTCGCTGCCTTCGCCCTTTTTGGCTGTGTAGTAGCCCTAGGGCTCCAGTACAGCACAGGTGAGGTGTCTGCCGCGGCTCCTTTTGCATCTCTCAGCCGCCGGAGTGGAAGGCAACCGTTTTTGCCCTTGTCCCGCAGAGCCCAGCCGCACCTTGTGCCTGTCCGAAGCCTGCGTAATCGTGGCCAGTAAGATCGCGGAAGCCCTCGACCGGCAGGTCGATCCTTGCCAGGACTTCTATCGGTATGCTTGTGGGGGCTGGATCCGCAAGAATCCTCTGCCCGACGGAAGGTCACGCTGGAGTACCTTCAACAGTATCTGGGACCAGAACCAGGCCGTGCTGAAGCACTTGCTGGGTGAGTGACTGCAGTGGTGCTACTGGAGTTGCCGCATTGCCTATAAAAACAAGTCTGCACCCCTGATGTTGGATGTGAAGCTCGAATCCTGTGTTTGGTTGGCAGGACTTCAGTGTCATTGTTCTCATTACGTAAGTCAGTAGGCAAGAAGCATTATTCTATGCGGCTTCTGGCTTGCCTCTCTGACAGGACAGATCCCCCACATGGGAAGGGAGTGCTGTAATCGGTTATCCATACTGCTGTTCTTGCCCTCAAGGAACCTGCTATAATACATTCTGCCAGCAGAGGGAGCTGAGTGGAACACTTGTAAAGCAGGCCAGCAGCTATTGTAATAGCTAGGCAATTTTCTACATGTGAACTGCCCCTCTGGGCTCATGTGTGCTGAGTACATGTGGTACCTTTTTCTTTTTATAATAAATGTTCAACAGATATGTAATAAATGATTGCAGCTTGGCAAGGGGTGTTGGTTTGGTGATCGTTTAATGCTTAAGCCATGCCAGAATGTGCTATCTTGCCCTATGAGACACTGTCCTTTCCTTGTGTCTCTCCCCGTCCCCCAAAACAGAGAACGGCACGTTTAACTCGAGCAGTGAGGCTGAGAGAAAGACCCGTCAGTACTACCTGTCATGCCTGAATGAGCAGCGCATCCAGGAGCTGGGCGCTCAGCCTCTGATTGATCTTATCGGCAGGGTGGGTTGTGTGTATCGTGTGCATCATGGCCGCCCTTCATTCAATGTTGACCTTTGGCATGAATGTGCTGCTTTGACCACATGAGTTTGACACCGATTCTGATAATGCTAATCATGCAGGCTTGCCAGATTTTTCCATAGTTTTCTGTAGTAATCCTGCATGAGCTTGGAGGGAAGTGCATTGTGGGATTTGGGGACACCTGGTGACATGCCTTCATCTTGCCCTGTGCAGATAGGTGGCTGGAATATCTCTGGCCCATGGGACAAAGACAACTTCATGGAGGTTCTGAAGACTGTGTCTGGGCCATACAGGGCCCAGCCCTTCTTCAGTGTCGGCGTCAGTGTGGATCCAAAAAACTCCAACAGTAACGTGATCCAGGTCAGGCTGACCTATACCAATAACAGACTGAGTTACTGTCCTTGGGTATGTTTCTCATAAGCATAGTTGTAAACATCGTTATGTGGAACTATGCGACAATGTTTTTCAAGATGGTGACGCGGCGGTAGCACGCAGCGGCCACTCCGAATCTCTATCACAGACACCTATCGCACCCGCCGCATCCGCAAAGTCACCAGCATTGTGGAGGACCCCACGCACCCATCACACACACTCTTCACCCTCCTGCCTTCTGGCAAGCGGTACCGGAGCATTCGGGCCCTCGCTGCCAGACTGCAACAGATTCTTCCTCCAAGCCGTCAGACTTCTGAACAGAGACCAGACTGATACACACACCTTTTATACAGTCCACTACCTCAATAACGTTTTGCACAACCCATTGCACTTTACACTATCTTACCTACTATCATCTCTTCCATTACTTCTATCTCTTCTCATGTCGCACTGCTTTTGCAATGTAGGCACTTTTTTGCACGCTTGCACTTTATGTAGTCCTGTGTCGCAGTAGTGTTATATGTAGCACCATGGTCCTGGAGGAACGCTCTCATTTCGCTATGTACTGTATATGGTTGAAACGACAATAAAAGCCACTTGACTTGATTAAATGGTTCTAATTATCCAAGCTGCTAATGGGAGCTTCTGAGGAAACTTACCCCTCATTCATTACCAAATGAATGTTAATAATGAGGGTGGGGCTGTTATTGTGTAGCATCATTGTGCCATCCTCAGTCTTTTGGACCTGTACTTTCTGGGGGCTCCCTTTTCCGTTCTTTTGATCCAGACTGACTAAGCATGGATTTGGGGAAGTAGACATCCAGCTGTTGTCAGTTAAATGGAGTCATGTATATCCTTTCAGGTGGACCAATCGGGACTCTTCCTGCCATCTCGTGACTATTACCTGAACAAGACAGCCAATGAGAAGGTGAGCTGTGTATTTGTGTATGGGCACACATTCATATGTGTGCATGCATACGTGTTTGTCATTGTTTGCATGCGCTGCTCAGGTACTGAAGGCGTACCTGGACTACATGGTGGAGCTGGGCTGCCTGTTGGGTGGCGACCGGAACTCCACTCAGGCCCAGATGCAGCAGATCCTGGAATTGGAGACTGCCATTGCAAACATCACTGTCCCTCAGGATGAGCGTCGTGATGAAGAGAAGATCTACCACAAGCTGACAATCGCTGACCTGCAGGTGCACCTGTGTGTGACATCTATAGAACTTAAAGCCAGTCTGTAGGCTGACCCTCCTCTCCATCAGCTGGATCTAAGGGCAGTCTGTGAAATGCTTTTTGTAGCTATTCTGTTCTCTCTGTCCCTCTCATCCTCTCACACCTCCTATGTTTTATTTTCTGGCTGAATTCATGCACTCTTAACAGACCCCCATTTCCGTTTGGCCTTTATTACTATTTCCTCAAGCCTGCTCAGGAACCATTTTTTTTCCCACTCTTGTGGTGACCGATTGAGACATTGCTGTAGATCCGTTGGTTCTGCCTGGGGGGGAGGGGGGAATTAAGTTTCCTGTAGGTCAGGTGTGTATTTGCATGTGTCTGCACACATGTGACCTTTGAACCCACCCCCAGGCCCTGGCCCCTGCAATCGAATGGCTTGACTACCTTTCAGCAGCATTGGCCCCACTGGAGCTAAACGAGACTGAACCTGTAGTCCTCTATGCCAAGGAGTACCTTCAGCAGGTGTCCGACCTCATCAACAGGACGAGCCACAGGTGAGGTGGCTTTAGATCTGCTGTTGCATCTCTGTGCTTCCTGTGTGAGACTTTTTACACGTCCGTCCCTCCCCCCCGGCACCATTCTGCCCATCAGCCTGCTCAACAACTACATGATATGGAACCTGGTTCAGAAGGGAGTGTCCAGCCTGGACCAGCGCTTCGAGAACGCCCAGGATAAGCTGCTAGAGAGTCTCTATGGGACGAAGAAGGTGCGCGTGTGCCCTGTGAGCGAGTCCGTGAGTGTGCCGGCTGGCTGTGTACTTGTCCTCACTCGGCTCGCGTCCCCTCCTCAGTCCTGCACGCCACGCTGGCAGACCTGCATCGGCAACACCGACGACACTTTGGGCTTCGCCCTTGGGGCACTCTTCGTCAAGGCAACCTTTGATAAGCACAGCAAGCAGATTGTAAGTAAATGCAGCTCCACAGAGGCTGCAGGCATCACTTGTGTTTGTCAGATGTTTGACATCCAGTTAACTTTAACATTCTTCGTATTAAGTCAGGCCCCTCATCTAACAGAAGCGTATTGTGCACAACCTATCATGGGGAGCTTCGCTTGTGTGGGCGTGGCTTGTTTGCCTGCTCTTTCTGCCATATGATGGTCTGTATGAAGGGTATGCATTGACACCTTCCCGCTGGAATACGCCCCTTCAGATGGACTGAGTGGCAGTGTGTCCTTGTGTGGGAGTGGCTTTAGTCGGGGGAACTGTAAAACAAATGATCACCTGCTTTAAGTTATAGGCAGTTGAACTCAACAGCCACAGGCACCAGAGGACCATGGGCATTGACATGTGGCCAGGAATCAGGTTTCCTGACAACATATATTTTGTCAAAACTTTTAAAGTGATCTGTCTGTTTGCCTGTCTTTCTTCAACAATGTAATCATTTTTCCTTAATGTCAATGATGTATTATATTGGTCAGTTATTAAGTTTTTGATTAAGACTTATTACATTGTTGGCAAGTAATGTATAAAGCTGATTACATTAAGAATGTAAATAATTGGCAGTTACATTAATAGTAGTTAATACATTATTGACTGCTACAGCTCATATAAGAAACTCGGTGTTTAGCTAGCCAAGAAACAATCTAACCACCCCCCACACAAGGCTCATCAGGGATGTTTAATAAATGTTGACAAAACATGAGTTGCACAATGTAAATGAATGATGCTAAATGTTTGATATGTAATCAGTACAGTATATAATTTAAGATGATTTTATCCAAAAATCTAATAACTGACACGAAACAACAACCACGAATCCACATCTTGGGGCCTGGATTTCAGTTGTTTCGGGTTGCGATCCATTTGTTTCTCTCTAGTTTTCAGCAGTCTGTAAAGAGAGCTCCAATTTCTTGTTAAATCGATTTTGTACAATCAGTTGCACATCCGCGCCTTCCCATTTTGGATATTTTCAAGGCGTCTGAGCTAAACGCTAACTCTGTCTTTTTGCCACTCAATAGGCAGAAGTAACTGTTATACCCACCATGACGTCATGCTTGCCTTCTATACAGGCCGAAGGCATGATCAATGAGATCCGCACAGCTTTCAAAGACGCCCTGGACGAGCTCTCCTGGATGGACTCCCAGACACGACAAGCGGCCAAGGACAAGGTCTGTGGGGTAATTTATAAAACTCTGAACCCTTTAAACCAATGGTTTTCAATTTTTTACCGTGTCAGCTCAGTCACGATCCTATATCAAGTATAGGTTTAAATTAATGCTATGATCAAGCACGCAGTGCACTCTGCAGTTTATGCCGATCAATGCCTATCGCACGAATAATTCAATGTGCCGGTGAATTTTAAAGTAAGCATCTGTTGGCTTCTTGGATTGGTTCGGTTTTCACCAGTTTTGCACTAAGCATTTGCAGACCCGAGACCTGGTTTTATATACTGTAGGTTAATTCTGTAATCGAGCTGGGAAATCTGAGTGTGGATCAGCATAGGAGCTTTCTGGTTTAAAAATGCTTACATTTCCAACTCCGCTTCGTGATACCTTCAGAACTTGTCGCGATCCATGCATGCTTTATTCTATGTTTATGACTTAATGACTGTAAAACAGGAATTTGTTGGATGTTCCCACTAACACAGCTGTGTGTGTTACCTACTGACTGGTGACCTGTTTGTTTGTTTGTTTTGTTTTCCCCCCCCCCTCCTCCCAATGCAGGCAGATGCGATCTATGACATGATTGGATTCCCAGACTTCATCCTGGAGAACAAGGAGCTAGATGATGTTTATGATGGCGTGAGTAAAAGGGGTGTGGCTTATATGCCACACATTCTACATACTGCCATGTCTTTGTATAAATGCCGCACTCACCACCTGTATTTGTAGCAAAAGGTTAGGATGTCCTTGTCGCCTTCTGCAGTATGAAGTCTCGGAGGACAATTTCTTCCAGAACACGCTGAATTTTTACAACTTCTCTGCTAAAGTGATGTCTGACCAGCTGCGCAAACCCCCCAACAGAGACCAGTGAGTGCTTCCCCCGTCCTTCATCTCTGGCATCAGTTAGGTGTTCTTTATCAAAGATGCAATGTGAATTTTGGGTCTGGTTTCCAGAATTGGGTATCCGTGAGTCCGAGGAGGATCTGAAACATTCAGATCGTTTTGTGACTGCTGACGACCAGCTATGGAAGGTTGTGGTCTTGCACAAATTACATCCTGGGGCTTTCTTCTCAGGTGGAGCATGACGCCTCCTACAGTCAACGCCTACTACATGCCCACGAAGAATGGGATCGTCTTCCCTGCTGGAATCCTACAGGCACCGTTTTATGCGCGGGACCACCCCAAGTGAGTGACCTCCAATCTACTGAGTGTAGTGATTCTAGCCCCAGGCCTTGATAACCTCAGACCGCTGGCACTTTCTTCTCTCTCCCTGCAGGGCATTAAACTTTGGGGGAATTGGGGTAGTGATGGGCCATGAACTTACCCATGCCTTTGATGACCAGGGTAAGACCCTGACGGATGTCTCTTCCCCATCGGCCATAGGAAGTGAGCATGGTAAAGATGGAACTGTGCCGGTAACATCACTCAATGTCCTCTTATTGCCCACAGGAAGGGAGTATGACAAGGATGGAACCCTTCGTCCCTGGTGGCAGAACAGTTCAGTAGAAGCTTTTAAGAACCGCACGGAGTGTATGGTGGACCAGTACTCCCAGTATGCCATCAACGGGGAGCACATCAATGGACGGCAGACACTGGGAGAGAACATGGCAGACAATGGTGGACTGAAGGCTGCCTATCATGTAAGCGGGGTGGTTGTATAGATGCTATTCAACAATCTGAGGGGGTGGGGATTGTCATCATGGCAACTTAATCATCTCCACAGGCCTATAAATCATGGGTACGGTCTAATGGGGAAGAGAAGAGGCTGCCAGCCCTCGATATGACAAATGACCAACTCTTCTTTGTGGGATTTGCCCAGGTGAGCTATCTTGCATGCCTCTGTGTGTAGTGCCGCCTGCCCCGGTGTGGTCAGTGTGCGTATGCTGTTAACCTCTACCCCTCTCCCCAGGTGTGGTGTTCAGTGCGCACCCCAGAGAGTGCCCACGAGGGACTCATGACCGACCCTCACAGCCCTCCCCGTTTCCGTGTCATCGGCACGCTTTCAAACTCTCCTGACTTCGCCGAGCACTTCAACTGCCCTGTCGGCTCCCCCATGAACCTTGGCCAGCGCTGTGAGGTGTGGTAGAGGAAGAGGAGGGCAGCGAAGTCAAGGGCTTCAAGAGTCTGCCTCTGACTGGCTTTCTGTGTTTGAACTCCTTTAGGGAGCAGCTCAGGGGGGTGGGTCACCTCTCCTCCCTCTTCTGCTTCTGTGTCTCCTGAGTGCCCTGTTTACAACCTCTGCTTTCTGCAGCAGAGGAAAACCACTGTGACATCACAGGAAGTGACCTCACAGGAAGTGCTTGTCTGGACTGCCCACCACTTGGTTTTTTTTTGTTTTGTTAGAATCTCTCATTTTCACTGCTTTTTGCCAAAGAAAAGCTCATTTCTGGTGTTTAGTATTTATAAGGGAGATGCTTTCAGAGTTATGCCAGTCAACCAGTCCATATAAGATGGTGTGCAACTGTCTAGATGAGGAGTGGGTGGTATAGAGAGCTGCATCCCTATGGAGGCTGAATGTTCAGTCCTGCTGGATTTGCTTTGGGGAAAACTACCTGTTTATCACTCCATTTTGCTGGCTGTATTTCACTTAAATTATATTTTATAGCCGAAGCCATTTCCCATGTTACAAGTACCTTCCGAATGTAACATGATCCATGCGAGTTAAAATTTGCATCTGCAAATGCGTTGGAGGTTTTTCAGTACGAAAGAGTTGTGCGCTCGCATTATGCCTTGATTGTCTCGTGCCTCTGCTAATGAGCCTGGTGACTGTAGGCATCTGTCCGACACACGTGTCCAGGATCAAACTCGAGTTCGGCTCGGACGGTGATGTATTAAACGGCCAGCTTGAAATGTTCGTTCTTGGGCGCCGGTTTTGCTTCGTCGACACATCCAGCTCATATTCCCTGTTCCCGTTCTTGCTGTCCCGCTGCCCACAGAGCAAGTAAACAGCCAATGACAAGTGTTTATTTCCCAGGCCAAGCGTGTGTGGGGGTGTGTGTATGAGAGGTCTTCCTCTAAGCACCATTCCTGCTCTTACTCAACGTGCATCACTCTTCTTGATCTGCCTTCCTTTGAAATTGTGTGTTATATATTTCTGCTCTTCAGTGTTTTTTTGTATCCTTTTGGATTCTGCCCGTATGGTAATAACTGGCTCTGGGAGGCATTCCAATGTAGATTATACCCAGAAATAAAGCGTGTATACCCACCTCTTGGTCATTGTCATGTGCTCTTCCTTTGTGCTTCCTTAAGCTGCACAACTTCATGGGTGTGTGGTGGAGTATGTAGGACAAGGGTAGGTGGTCCTGGAGTGCCGGTATCTAGCGGGTTTTCCATCCAACCTGGTTTCTGATGAAGCTCACCAGGTCTCGGGCAGATAGCAACTCATCAGGTAGGATAGAAAACGTGCTGGGGTCTGGCTATCCAGGATCAGGGTTGCCTACCCCTGATGTAGAAGGACAGAGGCCGGGTTCCTGAAGCTGTTACAGAACTTAAATTCCATTGAAAATGACAAATGGACCTCTATACAACAGCTAGTGCTGCGTTATTCAGCTTTGATAATTGCTTTTCCAGATATTGATAATTTTTGGGGGGGGGGGGGGATTTGAATGGTTATTCAATGAAAATTAAGAAATTCTGCTATGGTGTCCCCTTTCTGCTAAATGTTCTGCAGACTTCTGCACTAATTCAAGGGAGCAGTAAAGATCAAAGAGTTTAAAAAAGGGATAAGCCTATTACGCTCTCTGATTTTAGAATTTAAGCCAAGTACCTTGACTCGTTTAATGTCTAAGATGCAGTTAAGCTAATGACAGAGCAATTGCCCCTCTAGTCTTAGGTCGGGGTTCTTGTAGAAGTATTCCCGTACATTTCCAAATGTGCAACAATTAGCCATTTCTGAAAAGATTTCCTTGCGGAACAGCAGAGGGGAGTATTGTACCCACTTTAATAGATGCTTTCACAGTCTCATGTACTGAATGCGTATTGTACTGTAAGTATATGCTGCTGGTTTGGAGTAATTGCTTCATAATCAGCCAGGGACAGCTTTTCAGGGAAGTAGAAGTACGAGCATGCAGTCGCTTCCCTTTCCTCATGGACACGCTCTTGCATATACGACGGAGGACTGTGCAGACAGGTTATGCCTTAATGCAAGAGGTCTGGGTGCACCCAAAAGAAGGTCTCACCTCTGTCTCTGGACATGACAGGTGGCAGTTTTGTCCTGGAATGGGTCAGGAGCCAAGATCTCCATAAGAGCTGCCATACGTGCCTATTAACTGAAAGGGTGGAGCGAAGGAGAGAATGAAGTAACGCCACCTCCGCAAATATGTGCTCTCTTACCCTCCTCCCTCTCTTTCTCGCTGGCACACTCCTGTAAGGAAGTCCTCCTGTAACTCTGCTTGTCCTTGCTGGGGCATAAGTTCGCTCCCGCAGTTGAGGGGCCGTGTGTGCTTCCGAAACAGCTGTTGAAACCCCTGGGTCTGGCCCAGGACCGGAATCAGGCGGCTCGTTCTTAGCTCTTGCTTTTGGGAGTTCAGGACACTGGATGGTGAGAGTGTGAAGTCACAATCAAGAAAATCCTCTGGGGAAGAAACAGTCAGGTAAGGTATAAGGAGGGAGGGGTCACAGCTACCTGTGGATACAGCAGTACCGCGTCAAACGAGGCTACCTGCATGTCACAGAGCGAGCCTCACACATCAAATAAATCGGAATATTTTTGGAGCTTGCCAAAAGATCGCAGAAACTCACTAACAACGATATGCCAAGAATATATAGGCCTAAATAATACTGAAAATCATTTGGATGACATATCGTGTAATATATAAATATTTGTGTTATGTAATATCAGTCAGTGTAAGTGCATACTATACCTTTAATATTAAAAGTTATTTTTGGTAAAATATATTTGATACACATATGAAATATGATCTACGCATCTCTGTCTCGGAAACCAGCCTATTAAATGTTAGCTGTCTTTGTTACTGTGGAATCTCACGTTCCTTGCAATAAACTTTTCCATGCCATTAATTTTGCATTTGTAATGTAGCGTAGCGTTCCCAGTGCTTCTGAAAGTGTTCCTGTGATGACTGACACAAAAACTGGAACTGCAAGATAAGCTTCGCGGCAGAAATTCTGCCAGTGCAGTACTGTTTGTTTAGAAATTTGGAATAAATAAACTGATGCTATCGGTCAAACAAGCAGACTTATATGGGCTGATGTTGGGGAGGGAAGTATTATTGACATTTGTAGGGATGTTGTGCCCTTAATCGTCACAAATGTGAAGGGGTGACTGTACTCTTAACCAGTTTATATGTTTAGCCATAATAGTGGGATGAAGGTGGTATTTTCAGTAGACAGGAAGGTAAGGTCTGGGGGGCTTGACAACTGAAGGCTCTTCTGTGGAGATAGACACCCCCAAACTACTGGCACAGAGCTGGCGCACGGCCTCATCGCCCCGTGTGTCACCAGGACAACTGCTGCAAGGAACCAGGATGAAGAAAAGGAGGGCAGAAGAGGACAACCACACCCTCATCGCCATGGCGATGCCGGCAGAGCAGAGCTATGGCAGCATAGAAGCTGGGGTGAGTTCACCCATCTGCCACTGGCATCCTGTTTGCAGGAGTGAAGGACTAAAAATCCATTAGGGCCATGATTAAAGGCAGCATGAGAGATGACAAGTTAACAAGTCACTCCCTTGAAGCTCTCACCAGAATGATCTAACCCTAACCCCTCCAGGCTGCATCTCAAAATGAACACGTAGCACTTTCCTGCAACATCAACCTTGGCCACTAGGATTAACATGATCATTGCCAGAATTTGTAGCTTCACCAATGTGGAAAAAATGACTGGTGTATCTATGCCAGATATACAAAACGTCAACATGTCAATTTTCAGGCATCTAACAGCACTGCTTGTCCATGTGTCCATCTCCCTTTCCAGGACCAGTCCAGTCCTACACACAGCAACACATTCAGCGATGGCACCACCCCGATCGGTAACCACTACTGCCTACACCTCAATGAGCTTCCTCTAGCCCCCATTGCCTCTTTAAGCCGGAAGACTTGACAGCTCCGTGTTTACAGACTTTGTTTTGGTGTGGGAGGAGCACCGGACACAGCTAACAGATGGATTGGCAGACAGGAAGAGTCCCCAAATCTCAGACTCCAGTGGCCAATCACGCGAGAACTTCCTGTCTAGACTACAGGCATCAGGGATTCTTCAAGAGAAGGTAGAGAGTGCTTATGGGTAGGAGGCCATGGGTCAAGGGTCACAGGTTAATCGTTATTTAATGCTCATCATGCCTCTCTTCAGGATATCTGAAGTAACATAACTATGTAAATATTTGAACAGTATTAACTCCAATGAGCAGGATTTCTCCCATGACATGTATTAGTGTTAACATTAAGTTTAGGGTAATAGCTGTTCACAACCACTTAGACTTACTGTATGTCTGAACTTTGCATTGTACTTGTGTTTTGGAATATTTGTCACCTACTCTGAATTTCTCACATAAATTTCATGTCACACATTAAGCAAACAGCATGGTATCAGAACTTAAATATTTGAATAAAATTCAATTATATGCCAGAGAAACAGTAATTATGGTGCTTTTCCACAGCCACCTGGAACCAACCCATACTGTGAACTGACAGTTTCCCATTGCAAAATATGACAGCCATACCCGACTCATACCCATGCAGTAAGCAGGGCGGAAAGTGTGCCTAAAACGAGCTGGACGGGCGACCACCATCTCATTCGTCAAAATGCACGGCGATACCAGTGATCCGCGTCGATATGCATAGATTATCTACTGTGCATTCTATACATTATTAATTATTAGTCATATTACACATCGCGATGGATTAATGCATTCCCGATAACTCAGAAAATTTCCAACATCCATCTTAAAAATGTATGATACACACAGTAAAAAAATAATATAATAATAATTGTAATTGCAGATAGTAAATCATTATGTGCAACATGTGAACAGTAAATAAGTGTCTCTCTGGTTTTACGTCACTGTCACTTTCCAAACCTGACAATGCCTTCACTGGGCAGACCCATCTGCAGTGGAAAACGTAAGCGAGCTGGAACCACGCTGTAACTAGGCTCTCTTCGTCATACAGCTCGGGTACGAGTCGGTTCCAGTACGCAGTGGAAAAACGCCATTAGATGTGTGTGGTGCATTTCTTGATAACAGAATGAAAAATAATCATATTGCTGAGAATAATAATAATTGTTTTAATTTTTCTGCAAAAGTCGTATCTGTGCCATATCTGGCTACCTGTCTCACCTATACATCCTTCTGCCTTTTAGAGGGTCGTGGACCAGGAGCAGACACAAATCACCTATTTGCTTCTCAGCGCCCCCTGGAGTGTCTTATGTTATTATGCAGAGGAAATTAGCCTTAGGGTGCCCCTAGAGGTCAGTCTGTCATATGACACTCCTTATAAAAGTGACATCACCTATGAACACCCACTGAAAATTACTGTTCTATATTTTTCATACAGCAATCTCATGACTTTGTTTTTGATGGCACTGTAACATGATATTATATTATAATTATGTTTTGTTAAAATGCATGAAATAGTCCCTATGTCTCTGACCAGGATAGGCTATTTCAATATGGACAGCTTAAAAATTGTATCACTTGTACAGATTTTCAGCCATGATTAGCTTAGAAAAACGTGTTTAGATATAAATATAACAGACATATTCATGCCAAGTGACGGGTCTTATGCAGGAAGTCTCACACACAAGCCTGCACGGATCAGAGAAGATTTTAAAGAAGCTGTCTATCCCAAACCTCATGATCGAGGAGGTTCCCAGTCCACCACGACACTTCTACACCTGTCAGTTTCGCACCAACAAGCTCAAGAGGTGAAGTGTGTGCACTGTACCTATGTGCGTGTGTTGTACGTGTGTATGATCTGTGCGTATGATATGTGTTGCACATTTGTGTGTAAACAGTGTGTGTACATACTCGCATTGTATGTGTACTTACTGCAAGTGTGTATGTACTGTATGTTTATGCAGAGTAAGTATTTATGTACTGTATAAGTGTGAGTTTGAGTGTGAATACGCCATTCCCTCTTTATGGTGAACTGTGACGGCTGTGACAGCCAGAACACACCTGTGTTTGCATTCAAGGTGTTGTCAGGAACTGAGACGACGGGCAAACATGCCAACTGGACCAGGAATTCACACACTGACATATACGCACTGGCCCATACTGGGAAGGATTCACGTACATGTGACAATGACTCATTCCTGGAGTTCCACATTACAGTTTTGTTTGTTTTGTCCCAGCAAACCATATCATTATGCACAGTGTCAACGTGAATTTGAACCTTTCTGCAGGTTTCTGGGGAGTGACAACAAAGAGGCCTTCTTCAAGACAACCCAGAGACACCAGATTGTGAGTCTACTTTTCTCTGATGCCGCGCTTGTCTGTCCATCTGACTGCCTGTTTTTGCCTGGCAGTCTACTCCTCTTTTCGTCAGTTTGCCTGTATCCTTCTTTCTGTCTGCCTACCTGCAGCCCCTTTCAGACATGAACTTTTCTAGACAATTCCCAGAGGGGCTATATGTGTGAACGTAAATGTCTAAATCAGTACCGGACTTTTTTGGTAAACCTGTCTACAGCCATGGTTAAACATGCAAACTGTTTAAGCGTACAGTCACCCCTTGTCATTAGCGAAGACCCCCGCAAATGTGAGGATCTCCACAAATGTGAAATCTGTCACCAAAATTGTCCAGCAGATTCATAGCACAGCAAGAGACTCTGTAGTGTATTATGAAGCTACAAACCAGCACATCATCACAGTGTAATCCGAACTAAGGCACAAGTGAACAGCAAACATCTTCAATGCCCTGTAAATAAAACACTGCAATTTCCTCTGAGTACTTTTTGAATCATTTCCTGCCTCCTGTATGCTCTACCCAAGCACGACCCCTCACCGAAACCAACTGGAGTGTCTAGTAGGAGTGAATGCATCTGACATGGACTGTCTCCAGTTGTGTGCCACATATGCAGGCCCGGAGTGGCCAATTGGGAGGCTCAGCAGAATTCCCCGAGGGCCTCGTAGCCGTTGTGGCAGTTAGAAACAAAATAATTTGACAAGTTTAAAACTGAGCCAGTTGGAAAACAAAATACTCATACAACTTTAAAATTCTACAACAATGCTTCAGAATGTTAATCAGCAAGTTTTCTCACACACGATAGACTGCGGTTGCTCTGCAAAGACACATGCGCAAACACGCAGCACGCGCATCAGTGTGATTGCTTGTCATCTAGAACTGAGTGAATGCAGTGTACGGTTTTATAGAGGCCACGATTAATCGTTTGCTATTGCTACTCACTGGAAGTTTCTCAAACAATACATGTTAGAAAGAGACCAGACAGGGCTGATAAAGTCAGACTGCTTGAACAGTTCAATATGCTATTTATTATTTATTTTCTTCTTGCAATGTCAGTAATAAATTTATCGAGATAATAAGACTTGAACTCTGGCATCATTTATCGAAGTTTCCCCAGAACAAGGACAAGATGAGCTGGTCTTGGGCATAAAACGTCCAGGCTGAAAATGAGTCCCACCTTGTGGCTGCACATATGTGAAAGGGCAGCTACAGGAGATGTTTGGACCTGATTCTCCCGACAATGCCTAGAGTTTGAGACAGGTCACATGGATCTCCATCCCAGTAACATTACATGCTGCATGGGCAGACTAAAGATTATACTCATGCCTGATCCCCTAAAACAGGATAAGAACACTGACTAGAGATCTCACTATTTAATGCACTTACAACTACTTTGTCTAGACATCTAGAACATATATATTTACGATTTGCAGTATTGCAGTAGAGTTTTGTTTATCACTCCATACCTGTATTTTCTTTTATGTTTACTTTATCTAATTATTTAATGTTTATTGTCTTGTTTGTACTGGAGAGAAATGTCAAGACAAATTCCTTGTGTCACCTTACTTGGCCTATAAACCTAATTCTGATTTCTGATGTGGGAATATGGCTTGTGTCTGTCTGCCTGTCTGTCTGTCTATCTGTTTTTTTTTTTTTTTTGTCTGCCTGTCTATCTGTCACATCATTAAAGTTCTCTCTCCCACTATGTGTGAAGCTGTATGAGATTCTGGCCCGGACCCCATATGGGATGATAAATAGAGGAGAAGTGGGGGTCGACAGGTTGGTCAGCGAGAAGGTCTTTACTGCTGCATACCCTCTGCATGAGGTGAGACCCCCCCCCCCCCGCCGACAACACTTACATTCAGCTGGTTTGCCGGGGAGCATGGACCTGCTGAAAGTCACTGTTGCACTGCCATGCTTCAGGGTCCATTTGAGGCGGCAGAAGAACCAATGGTGCCACATTCCCTGGGCCTGAGGCAGATTCTGTACCAATACTGGGCCCGCTGGGCTTGCTGGAGACGCTATCAACCCCTGGACCATGTCCGCGAGTACTTTGGAGAGAAAATTGCTCTCTACTTCGCCTGGTTAGGTATGGGACTTCTCTCCTACAACCTTTCCTTATTCCCAGGCTATAGACACCACCGTTCCTGTCATCCTCTGTTACTCTCTGCAGTATAGACACTTAAGAGCACATTTCTGAATAAATGATTTTCAGTTGGATCTTCACGTGAGGAATACTGTGTGGTGGGTATTGCTCTCATTGAGGTCCTTGCTGTTCCCTCGCTGTAGGATTCTACACGAGTTGGCTGCTGCCTGCTGCTGTTGTGGGATTACTCATCTTCCTGTTTGGGATCTGGCTGATGAGCATAGATGTGCCAGTGTGAGTGGGCAGGGGTCAGCTTTGCTAACACTGTTAAAACTTTGCAGACGCCCCCTGGCAATGATACAGAAGATTTTACAGGAGCTGCACAACGCCCTTATTCAGAACTATTTACAGGGTATACGGATGATGGTGTCTCCAGGAAAAGTAAACATAGAAAAAATATGTCACAGCCTTTAGTACACATGGGCTGTAGTTCTCAGTAAGAGGCCAGTGCTTCTGTGTTCTTGTGCCTGACACGTCTTCCTGTGCCTTGCAGAACGGAGGTCTGTGACAGTGGGGACACTTACGTTATGTGTCCACTTTGCAACATCTGCTCCCAATGGAACCTGTCCAGCATCTGTGTCACCTTCAAGGTGTGTGCATGTCATCTCTGTCCATGAGAATAAGGCACAGGCTGTCCTGTCCAGCCTCAGACTGACTGTGTCTCTGCTCCCTGAAGTTGGGCATACTCTTTGACCATGGTGGCACGGTGTTCTTCAGCATCTTCATGTCCCTGTGGGCCATCACCTTCCTGGAGTACTGGAAACGCACGAGTGCAGTGTTGGCCCATCGCTGGGACTGCTCTGAGTTTGAGGAGATCGAGGTAACAAGAAGAACAGAAAGGGCTTTAGTGCATGCAGAAAGTGGCTTTAGACTGATGCCTGGTACCCTGTAGTGTGGGTGCATGTAATAGGAAACTGTGGGCCTCACCCAGCTGCTGGGAAAATTCTTTGTTCTAGCTAAGCTTTACTTGAGACGGGAAAATTACAGCAACTCTTCTGTCAACCCATTTGATCTACTGTGATTTAAAACATGATGTATTTAACAGACTACTTGTTTCTTGATAAGAGTTATGTGGATTTAACATCATTACTTAGGAGTCAAAACACTGGACACGATCAGATTCCTGAGGACCACAAATCTCTTTACTTTTTCTACGAGCCAGGAACGCCCAAGGCCAGAATTCACCGCTATGGCGCCCATGACCATACGCAATCCTATTACAGGCGCCGAGGAGCCCTACTTCCCAGAGAGGCGCCGGTTCAACCGAACAATAACGAGCTGCATGGTCATCATTGTCATGGTGAGATGCTGTTTGTGTGACATCATCACTGTAGTTACATGGCTACCAATTGTGTCTGTGGCTAACAGTCTCCCCTTCCACACTCCATATGCTGTTCATCGTCTGGTATTCTCCATAGCCCCTTTGATATTATCCATGGCTGCCAGATCACACTGTGCTCTCTCAGGGCTCAGCACTGTCACTTTTTGTCCCTCTCAGTTGGCTATAGTCCTGATTTTCCTGATGGCCATAATCCTGTACAGGACCATAGTCAGCATCATCATCTATGGGTCCAGAAGTCCCTTCTTCATCTTCGCTGTAGGTTATCCAGCCTTCTTAAGTCTAATTGATTGAATTGAGTCTAATTGATTCCTTTTAAATTCCAACCCTTGCTGTGGTTCTGGTTATGTGCTCCCCTACAGGCCGGGAGGATAGCGAGTCTCACTGGCTCCGTGCTTAACTTGGCAGTGATCCTGCTGTTATCCAGGCTCTACACTTACCTGGCCCAAGTTCTGACTCGTTGGGGTGCGAAGGACAAACTCCAGAAATTCTACTTATTTTGGCATCAAACCCATAAATACTTCATTGATTTATTGTGTTAATGGCAACAATTCTCTGGTTATATAGTTTAATATTTTGTTCATGGTGGTACTTGGTAGTTTACGCACATGGGCTGAATGTGCAGTTTCTGGTTTCCTCATCTGCTTCAACACTCTTATCTTTTTTTCCATATTAGAGATGCACCGCACTCAGACTGAGTATGAGGATGCATTCATTCTGAAGGTCTTCATTTTCCAGTTTGTCAACTTCTATTCTTCACCCATCTACATTGCTTTTTTCAAGGGCAGGTGAGTCCACCACACTAGGACATGGCCAACCTATGGTCTCCTCCAGAAATTTGACCCAGTCCTACCAGCATGTTACTCCAGTCAAGCTGCTAGATATTTCCCAGCTTCCTATGGCTGATTTACTGAGTGAATATTGACGACCACAGAGTACGGCAGGAAGGACGTTGAGTCCTGTCATCCCCCTTGTAGCCTTCACCTGGCTGCAAACTTCCAGACACACCAACGCCTGTATAATGTCCTGAGTTTCACATTGAAAGCTAAACAGTTCTGTGAAATTTTGGAGACCTTGTTCACACCAGTGGTCATGGTGAGAGACACAATAAGCATGACTCTCACAAAGTTTCCTCTTATTCCCAGGTTTGTAGGTTATCCTGGCAACTATTACACATTCCTGGGATTTCGTAATGAAGACGTGAGCTACAACTTCTATCTGTTCTATGTTCAGTGTGCAAAATTTTTGTGACTGTATATGTGTGACTCTCATGTCTAGCATGCGTAAGCCATGTGATTCCCATGCTGTGTGCAGTGCGGTGCAGGAGGCTGCCTTATTGAGCTGGCCCAGGAGTTGCTGGTTATAATGGTGGGCAAGCAGGTTATCAACAATATCCAGGAGTTTCTTTTTCCGTGAGTACTGTCTCCTCGACCAACAGCTAAACCATCTCCACCCAAGCCACCTTCCGTTAACAGCCGTACCATAAGTTTTGTTATCTGTTTTACACATTTCCAGTTATACACTATGTGGATAAAAGCATTGGGACACATGCCCATTCCACCTACAAGAATTTGCATGACATCCCATGACATCCCATTCTAAATCCATAGGCATCTGTATGGAGTTGGTCCCCCTTTTGCAGCTATAACAGCTGCCACTCGCTTTCTACAAGATTTTGGAGTGTGTCTGTGGAAATTTTTGCCCATTTATCCAGAAGAGCATCTGAGAGGTCAGGCACTGATATTGGACATGACGGCCTGACTCACAATCTCCGTTCTAGTTCATCCCAAAGGTGGGGTTGAGGTCAGGGCTCTGTATGGGCCAATCGAGTTCTTCCACACCAAAATCTCCCAACCATGTCTTTATGGACCTTGCTTTGTGCACTGGGGCACAGTCATGCTGGAACTGAAAAGGGCCTTCCCCAAATTGTTCCCACAAAGTTGGATGCATAGAATTGTCCAAAATGTCTTGGTATGCTGAGAGATTAAGTGTTCCCTTGACTAAGGGGCCCAGCCCACCCCCTGAAAAACAACCCCATACCATTATCCCTGCTCCACCAAACATTGCAGTTGGCACAGTGCAGTCAGGCAGGTAATGTTCTCCTGGCATTCACCAAACTCAGACTCGTCCATCAGACTTCCAGACAGAGAAGCGTGATTCATCACTCCACAGAGCACATTTCCACAGCCCCAAAGTCCAGTAGCGGCGTGCTTTACATTACTCCATCTGACACTTGGCATTGTGTTTGGTGATGTGAGGCTTCCATGCAGCTACTCAGCCATGGAAGCCCATTCCATGAAGCTCCTGGCACAGTTTTTGTGTTGGGGTTAATGACAGAGGAAGTTTGGAACTCTGCTGTTACTGAGTCAACGGAATGTGAGCGACTTTTACGCACTATGCGCTTCAGCACTCGGCGATGCCGCTCTGTTACTGTACGTGGTCTGGCACTTTGTGGCTCAGTTTTTGTTGTTCCTAAATGCTTCTACTTGGCAATAATGCCACTTACAGCTGACCGTGGAATATCTAGCAGGAAGAAAATTTCACAAACTGACTTATTGCAAAGGTGGCATCCAATGACAGTACTACGCTTGAATTCACTCAGCTCTTCAGAACGACCCATTCATCCATAAATATTTGTAAACTTCACTGCATGGTCAGCTGGTTCATTTTATACACCTGTGGCAATGGGTCTCAATGAAACCCCTGAATTCAACGATTCATTAGTGTGTCCCAATACTATTGTCTGGATAGTGTACATTGACACAGTTTTTGTTTTGTGCTTTATCTATGGTCCCTTAACTCTGTGTAGAAAGCTGCAGACCTGGTGGCAAAACCGGAAGCTCCAGCACCATGGAAAAAATGACAAGGATATGGAGGGTCAAAGGAGCCTGAATAAAGAAATAGCTACACCCTGGGAAAAAGACTACCAGCTACTGGTGTGCGACGGATTGTTCGACGAGTATCTGGAGATGGGTGAGTGGTCTGAAATAATGTGTCAGTATGATGCAGTGACATACTAGGAGAGCATACTGCAGTGAATCTTTGTGATGCAGATTGATATTATGATGCAATATGACATCATGATGTATTGTGACATGGATAATGTGAGGCAGTTAGACTTTGATGCAGTGAAATGTTGCAATATAGTATGGTATGAACAGCGTAATATATAGAAACGATGCAGTGTGACATGGACAGGGTGATGCAGTGGTGTGTCATGTTGCTGTGAAATGTGAGGCAGTGTGATATACAGTGTTATGCAGTAAGATATCGTGACGTAAAATGTAAGACAGTGTAACTTGGACAGTGCAATGTGGTGAGACGTTGTGATGCAGTGAAATGTGAAGCAGTGGAACATGGACAGTGTGATTCAGTTAGACATTATAGGGAATGGCAGACAGTTTGATGCTGTGAAATGTGATGCAGTGAGATGTCACAATGCAGTGAATTATGAATCACAGTGACTTGGACAGCGTGACACAGTGAGACAGTGAGGCAATGTCTGTCTGACTCTTGCAGTGCTTCAATTTGGCTTCATCACCATATTTGTGGCCGCCTGTCCTCTGGCTCCCCTCTTTGCATTGCTCAACAACTGGGTGGAGGTGCGTCTGGATGCACAGAAGTTTGTGTGTGAGTACCGGCGGCCGGTCGTGGAGCGTGCCCAGGACATCGGGATCTGGTTCACCATCCTGCACGTCATCTGCCACCTGGCAGTCATCAGCAACGTGAGACATTGTCGCACGTCTACTTGCCACTGTGGACTTCATGCCGCTTTTCGAAGTAGAGGGGAGTTGTTGCCATCGTAACGACTGTTTCCATTGTTTCCACGGCAGGCCTTCCTTATCGCTTTCACATCCGACTTCCTGCCACGCCTGTACTACAGATACACCAATGATGGGAGCTTAGAAGGCTACATCAACTCCACTCTGGCTATAGCTCCACTGAGCTACACCCAGAACCAGACTCTGTGCAGGTAGACCGCACCTCCCTTTCCCAGCATGAAATGTCATGCCTTGTGTCAGCAAATACTCCACACCTACTGAGCAGTATTACCAGTGCTACAGCATCAGCTGGTGCTGCTCTCCAATGCCTGGACATTTCTAAGAACTCTCTCTGCTTTCCAAAACACACAGGTACCGAGGCTATAGGGACCCCCAAGGACACTTCCTGCCTGAATACTTCCACCTTCTGGCCATACGTCTGGGTTTTGTCATCATTTTTGAAGTCAGTTTGATTTTGATGAAAAGCAGTCGTCTGTGCCACTAATGTTAGATTATGTTGTTCTGTGGAAATGCAGCATCTATCTTTATAAAGACTAGTAAAACGAGTCACTTTGTCTCCCCACCTCTTTCTTCCACAGCATGTTGTATTCTTTGTTGCCCGTTTGATCGACATGATGGTTCCAGACATTCCAGAGGAGGTGGAGGTCAAAATAAAGAGGGAACACTACATGGCCAAAGAGGCGCTGGCTGAGAACCAGGTGAGACGGGCACTCCAACACGATACCCGCATCACTCCAACACGATACCCGCATCACTCCCACACGATACCCGCATCACTCCCACACGATACCCGCATCACTCCCACACGATACCCGCATCACTCCGACACGATGACCATACCACATCCACAGGATGCCCATGCCACGCCCACAGGATGCCCACATCACTCCAACACGATACCCGCATCACTCCAACACGATACCCGCATCACTCCAACAAGATACCCACATCACTCCTATACGATGACCATATCACACCCACAGGATGCCCATGCCACACCCACAGGATGCCCACATCACACCCACAGGATGCCCACATCACACCCACAGGATGCCCGCACCACACCTACAGGATGCCCGCATCACACCCACAGGATGCCCACATCACACCCACAGGATGCCCACATCACACCCACACAATGCTCACACCATACCCTTCTTTTCCCCCATGCATCCTTGCCCTGCTTTCTTGTCTTCTGTTGCCCATGTGAGGAGCAGAGATGTAGAGCAAACTGTCAAAAGCCTAAAATTGCTCCTTTCTCTCTATCCTCTTTTCTCTGTCATTCTGTAGTCCTTGGGCAAGAAATTAGTCTCAGAGGAGGTGCATGAACTAGCACAGACCTTGAGGCGCCGCTGTAAGGACTACGAGCCCTCCACAGCCATACTGCCTTCTACTTCCCAAGATCATGGCCAACCTTCTATTTGACTTCTAACCCCAGGTTCTGAATCAATCAATATATATTTGGACTTTGAAGAAGATCCATTCAGAGTCCAATCAAAGGTCACTTTCTGTGGATATGCAAACGAAAATTTTTCAGGACCTGCCAAAAAAGGATCCCCTGCCCCCCAGCTGGGGCATGTTTATTCTGCAATGGGACCTCACTGGCTTAACAGCACCCCCTAGAATAATAACAGAGCTAAGCCTTGTTAAGATTCATTGGGTCCTGTTTACGTTTTGGCTGACGGTATCTTCCCACACACCAGGTTTACATCAAGCCTGAATTTTCGATGTAAGGTTTGCATCAGACCTGAGAGGAATATTAGTTTGAACTACGGGCACTTAATCTTAAAAAGTGATATTGATAATATAATATGCACACCATATTTTTCATTAAATTATAATATGTATTAATCTGCCTTTGCTTCTGTCTTAGTTATTTTGTGCCCATAGCACAAAAGTTTAAAAATAATTCTTTATTACATGTTAAAATTTTCCATCCATTTTTCACCAATATGAGCTCTGTACTTGCCTGGGGTCTTGTGTTCGTTTTGGTACCTGGTTGCAGATTTAAATCAGTGCTCGATTATGCCCATGTTTCATCTGGACCTCACCTCAGGACTGTAGGTGAAGGAAGACAGGTTTTCATCATTAGATAAGGATGAGGGCACAGTACAGCAGGCTCATCACTTGAGGCCTGTCATTATAGGAATATTACATGTGGACAAGTTAATCGATTGTGTCATTTCTGTAGTTTGGGCTACACCCATATAGCAATAATAAATGTATTTTTAAAAATCAGTTATGGTTAAATTGTTTTTCACTTACATCTACTCATATGTCATGAATGTGCATTTCTATGAGCTTCTACAGATTTTTTTAAATTGTTAATAAGCCAATAAACTGTTTGCTCGTCACGTTTTACTTGCTTATCGTTCATTCACATAGAATAAATATTTTGATAAAAGTTCAGAATAACACTGAGCATTATTATTATTTAAATAAAAACGTTCCGAAGCAAATATTTTCAGGATTTGGTTTCTGACTTGCGGGGACGCTAAAATCAAATGATATCTCCACTGGAGTCTGACATTGGCGGGACCGATTTTAAAATAATTTTGCAATAATAAACATTAAACATAAAATATATGAGTTGTTTATGTCAGTAGTCTTTGAATCCAATTGCAAAACAAGGCAAGTTTATTCAGGGTACATTTCCACCACACCAGGTACGGCACTTTTGGTACTTTCCTTTTTCCATTTACTTCCGGTCGAGTACCAGTACCAAAAGTTTCCGTACCCAAAGTACTATTGTTTTTTTGGTACCTCGGAACTTTGGGGCGGGACTTGCAAACGCATTCACTGTCGATTTAAAAGACAATTTTAAAAAGCCTAAAAGCCCAAAAACAAATAAACAGTTACCTAAGAAGAAGTTACATTGTACAGGCAGTGTATAACTAAACTCCTGCTTAATTTAACATAAGTTTGAATATAATTCATATGATAAAATATTTGTCTGATACAGGACTACAGTCTTTATTTGTTTCGTCCTCGCGCTCTGCTTAATAAATCATAAGGATCTTTTTATTCATTCGTTCATTCATTCATTCATTCCTTTGTAAGGAGGGTGGTCTGCCGATATCGCGCCCCCCCCGTCCCCGTCCCCGTCCCCCTTATTTCAGACGCCCCTTGCCTGTGTTTAGGGTCATTCGCCTATACAAATCATACATCTTTTATTCTTTATCCGATTCACTTTATCAAGTCGGAAGTCTAATAATATAATATAGCGTGTATCTTGTTTTCTGGACAATTATTCAAATATATTATTTCATAACACTTCCTGTGTGGCATCTCCGCGCGACACTGCGTGCGCATGCGCGGGAATTCTGGGCGCCAGGGTGCGCACATGCGCGTATTTACGGCGGAGCGCCGTAGGCTGAGAGGCTGTGTTTCGTTTTAGAGTTGGGGAACTATTTGTTGTTTGTTTTGTAGACGCCGAATCTCATTTTACTTCGTTCGATGGGATATTGAATGCGGTGAGTCGTCTTGTTGTTGTTAGGTGGTTAGTTCACAGATTTGAGGTGAATGGGCAACTTCGGAGCACACAGGCTTTAGACGGACCGATTCGCGGCGGGTCTGCGCTCTCTATTTAGTCAGCAGATAAGGCGCCTTTATTATCACCTATAAATTTGCAGTCGGTTGTCCTGATTATTTCACAATGTGTCACCAGCACGTGTGATCTGCCGCCTCTCTTTGTAATTATACGTACACCCTGTAAAATCACGGTCATGCTTAGCTCCCCAAAGGTACAACAGCGCAACTTCCCTATGGGCCGAGTTTACGGCCTGCTCAGAAAGACTCTATTTTTACCAGCTATTCGAGTGACCGCCGTTTTTTCGGTTCTGTGTCGTGTCCCTGACAGTTTGAGTACTGGCTTCTGGACGACGAAATAGCCGGGCAGGGATGCCCGTGGTGGCAGAGGCCGAGGGGAGGCCCGGGGGGCTGTCGCGGGCCGACTGCCTCTGCCCCATCTGCCTGGATATCTTCCTGGAGCCGGTGACGCTGCCCTGCAGCCACACCTTCTGCAAGCCCTGTTTCCTGGAGACGGTTGACAAAGCCAACCTGAGCTGTCCCATGTGCCGCAAACGCGTGTCAAGCTGGGCGCGTCTGCACAGCCGCAACAAGACGCTGGTCAACGCGGAGCTGTGGAGCCGCGTGCAGCAGGCCTTCCCCGCACAGTGTGAGCAGCGGCTCAGCGGCGGGGACACGGGGGACATGGCAGGTGCGGTCCCCTGGCACTGTGTTAATTGGGGACATGCAAATGTTTACTGTTAGACTGACTGAATCCAAAGTTTGTCACGTGGTACAGTGACTCAAGCCTTTCCCTAAACCCTGCAGCCACTGACACTCCTGCTGTGATTTACGGTAACACTGTAGTTAAATGAACTGAATGTATAACTGTCCGGTTTGTTGTCCTGTTGATCTACCACCAGCCCTGAGTAGTAGACCAAGAGTGTGCCAACCTGGAGAACTGCGTAAGGAGTATGAAGACCAGATGAGCCGGGTGAGGGTGTGTGTGTGTGAGTGAGAGTGAGAGAGTGAGCAAGAGTGAACAAGTCTGCCTGTACTCCTGTGAAGGACTCCTGACTTTTGGGGGTTGGCAAACACTATCCAATCACTTTTGAAAGCATACTTCAGGTGTACATAAAACGTTAAGTTAAATTAAGCTTCTGAGGCTCAACAAGTAGAGCACAGTGCTAATGACATGAAGGATGTGGGTTTGAACCCCAGTGGACATGCCCAAATGGTAACCTTCCTTCTATTATAAGTCGCATTAGATAACAGCGCCAAATAGGTTGAATAGTAAGTGTCAGGTGTTAATCAGCCAGTGCTTGTTTTACCTGAAAGACATGAGTTTCCCTGTAGTAACTCGCATGGTGAGCAGAGTATTCTCTGTATGACACACCCCCAACCCCCACCCCCCCGCGACCTAGCTGGCTGCAGAGAAGCGGGCACTAGAGGAGGCGGAGCAGGCAGCCAGTGAGCAGTACATCCGGCGACTTCTGGCTGAGGACGAGGACCATTTGACAGAGGAGTGGAGATTGCAGGAGGAGAAGCAGCTGGAGGACGACGAGAGGCTGGCCAGGATGCTGAGCGTGGAGCTGGTAGCTGGGGGGGTGTTGGGACGGGGTGGGCGAGGCTTGTGAAATCTTCATTTGCCTATATACACGGGGGTGTCTTTTCAGAATTCCAGTCCAGCCCCTGAAGCTCAAAAGCAGGTGCGGTCAACGGGCAAGATATCAGCCAAGAAAGTTACAAACACGGGAGACATAGAGAGGTGAGGCCGAGTAGAGTGTGTGTATGTGAGTCATAGTGTGAATGCACGACTACTTATGTCTTAAGTTCTGATGTCCGATTTGTAGGTTTCTGCTGCCACTTGCACAGAGGGGTCCCATCAGCAGTTCTACTGATGTGGTAGGTCACATGCTGATTTCAATCCTAAACACTTTGCCTTAGAGCTTTCTGCATGTGCGGCTGCTTGATGCGTCTGTAATTGTGTCTCATTGTGGTACAAAGGAGCGATCTAGGCTGGATGTGTATGGGTGGAATGAGGCTGAGAGGAGAGAGCCAGACACTCGAGTCTCCCAGCCGGAGCAGAACGACAGCACCGCCTCTGTGCCAGCTGAGATGGACAGCACTGCAGCAGCCTCCTGGATGGAACAAGATGGAGACTTGCGAGATCCTGGAATCATGTGGGTAAGAGAGCAGCCCCCTGGCAAAAGAAAGGGCACTGAGGTTGGATCTGAGGGTGCAGACAGCCATGCCGGAAAGCGGTCCTGCCACATCAACTTTCTGGCGGATCTGGAGGAGAGGCTGCAGCGCCAGCAGCAACAGGAGGAGGAAGATCGGCAGCTGGCCTTGAGACTGCAGCGGCTGCTGGACCGCGAAGAGGCCCTCCGGGTTGTGAACCGGAGCAAGGGCTCCCCCGACCAGTACCAGCTCCGTGAGCGTCCCAGCAATGTGCCAGCAGACCAGTCCAGCAGAGGGCGCTCTCATTCTGGACCAGAACAGAAGCAGGAGAAGCTGAGAGTGAGGCAGCGAGGGTCTAGCTGTGGGGCCCCCCGGGATCAGAGGGGGGAGCATGCCTCGGAGTCCCCCCTCTCTGTAGTACACAAGGCCTGCAAACAGACCACCCTGACTGAAATGTTCCCTTCCCTGAACAATTGAGCCTTAGGAAGCCCAGACTCTGCAATGTCATGCTGTTCATGCTCTTTTGCTTATCGGTTTCTTGGTAAAACCTTTTTTTAAAAAAAAAAAAAAATGTTAAATAAAAGAAGGTAGCGGCTTATTTTGTGGCATGTGTGTAATGTTGACAGCGCCGTGTGTCTCTAACATTATGTCCAAATTAATGTTTGGCTTTGCTGTGGGGCGTCTTTTTTTCTTTAGGTTTCTGGTGTCCTGTAGAGGGCGCTGCTCTTTTTTTTTGTACTCAGAGGCTCAGTCTGTGTTTGCAGGACATCTCCGTGGTGTGTCGTACTGATTTGCTGGCAGCCCATGCTCACTGGATTTTTAAATTAATTTTAGCTCTGGAAACTGAGTATTTGAGCCTCATATAAAATAATTCATTTATTGCATTGTCCTGACACAAGATTTTTCCGGTTAGAGCATTAATTCATCAGTTGTGCTGTTTTCTGCATTAAAGGCTGTATGATGTGTCGTGGTTGTATGACTGTGCCGCTTTGTGACTAGTTTGCCCCAAAAGTGGTCTGTGGAGGATTTCTAGCTTTTCCCAGTTAGATTAAGATTGATAAGCTCAAGCAGTGTGGCTTGTGGGTGTCTGAATAAGCACATGGGCTGCAAGGCTGTGTCTTCCTCGTGTCATTGTCCCTCGTGCCTGGTCACAGTTTCCCCACCGTGCCCACGTACTCGGTATGGACGCTAATATTATCTTGTAGAAGGAAATATGGAAATGAAACAGTGAACTATTTCTGCTGCTGTATGCCCCCCCTCCCTACAGAAACGGAGGAAATATTAATGGTAGTGCACTGATGATTACACTCCCTAAGGGGGAAGTAGGACATTCCAGATAATCTGCCTGTTTGTGCCGGCAACTGCCCTGTGCATCTGTCATCACTGTTGTGGTTTTTGCATTTTCTGTGTGATTTTAGTATGACAGCAGCCTGGGGAGGTTACAGGGTCACATGTCCATCTAATAAGAGCCAAAACAACCATATTTGGTCAAGTAGCCAATGTAGCTTTACATTTTTTCTTGTATTCTGGTGACATCCTCACTAGTGGTCATGTGACTTGGTCATGTGATTTGGCAATGCGATAACCTCTTCACGCTAGCTTTTTCTCACGCAGTCAAAAGAAACGCTGTTAACGTCAAGGGGTAAATCATGAGCTACTTCCTTAACGGGTGTCTGGCTAGGTTTCTGGAGTTTGCTGTGATTGTTTCACAAACACTTTTCTCAAGGTGGTGCAACTGTCCATGATGGCTTATGTAAGGAGTTTGATGCAGTAATAAAACTGAATTAGCATACATTTCAGGACTCATACACTGGCCACCAGCAAAGCCCAATACTGAAGTGAGGGGTGGAGTGTGTGTCCCATGCATTTTACAGATGTACAGATGACCCCATGTAGTTCCTCTTCTCTGTCCCAAAATAATCCTAAAAGCACTCTGTTGGAAGAGGAATTGTCCTGCCGCTCATTACCAGTGAACACTCATAGAACAAGAATAACACTTCTTAATCCTGTGTTTTACAAATAAAAAGTTACGTTCGGGGTCCTTAAAGGTGTAGTGGAATGAGTTGATCAGAAATACCCATTGGAGAGGCAAGCTCTGTGTGTGTGTGTGTGTGTGTGTGTGTGTGTGTGTGTGTGTGTGTGGGGGGGGGTGTGTGGACAGTATTTAGACAGGGTCAGAAGCTTCCTCATCCCTCAGTACAGAACAAATCTTACACACACTGCGTCAGGCCCCGCAGTCGTCTTGGAGGTGAATCTGCCCATTTTCTGTTCAGGTATGTGCTTCTTTTGCACTCTATCTTTGCAATGGCTTTTAAGATCATTTATTCGGCATTGCGCGTCACTTTTATACAATACTGTTCAAAAGTCTGAGGCAGCCAAAAATGTTTAAAGCTATCTGAGTAGTAAGTGCACATTTAAACTTGACGCTATAAAAACTAAGAATTTCTTCTGTTCTCCGAAAAGTTACTGATATCTAGTTTGATGGCTAGATGAACAGCGCTTTGGTTCCCAAGGATCTCAGTGGCACCTTAGCCATTCCGTATATTTATTACATTTCACCAGCAGCTCATTTAATTAATTTTTTTAATTATTTTAAGAAAAGCCAATGAGATATTGATTAGCTATGCGTGGGGTGCTGGTTGTCGAGTCAAAAAACACGTGGCTGTTTTGATTGGTTGCTGCAAATTCTGGGGTGATTTTAGCAGAAGTTTTGGAATAGCTAAGCTAACACACTTTGACAGGCATAACATCATAGTTTTACACCAACATGAAGACCATTTAAACATTATTTTGAATTATGACGTGAGGTAGAACCATGTCGGGTATGAAGTGTGTCCAAATGGGAAGTTAACCCCACCTCTGTTTCCTGCAGTAATGTGCGTCGGCCGCTGCTCCAGGTTTGTGGGCTGGTCCCTGGTTCCCATGTCAGTCCTGTCCATGCTCACCAACACCCTGCTCCTGTTCCCTGACCTAAAGGCACGATACCTGCTGGAGGGTCATGTGACTCCTGAGGCGACCTGGAGTACAGGTCTCTGGGCATCTGGGTTCCTGGTGAGGGTCTGCTGTGTGTGTTTGTGTTATTTAATCTTAATGTGTATGTTTTTGTAGGATGAATAGTCTCTTTTGCCCTGTGTATGTAAGTCACTTGCTGTATCTCACTGTGTGTGTGTGCCTGTTCCCACAGGTTCTTGTTGCGGCTAGAAGCTTCATATCCAACAGTCTGCAGAGGAGTTGCTGTGGTTTCAGGATAGAGGTTAGCTGATCCTGTGACATTTGGGTCCTGCTGGTTGTGTGTGTGTGTTTTGGTAATCTCTGCGTGTTATTACACATGTGTGCAGATGATGTGGCAGATTGGGACATCCTCTGTAGCAGTGGCTGCAGCAGGAATCTGCTTCCTGATCAGCAGTGCAGGACTGGCATGTGGCCCCCTCTGTCTTCACAATAGTACCGAGGGGCTGATCTGGGATCAGCCACTGAAGAAACTGATACGCAGGTGTGCGCTGCCTTCTCTCCCACACACAAACACACTCAGTAAAGCACAAACCGGATTAGCCATGGATGTCTTTGCAGATGTGCATGTGTATCAATCTATGGATTTTTATTGAAATGTCTGTGTATTCACATTTTGTGTACTTTGTGTGTGTGTGTGTAGGGGCAGCCCTTACTTCCCCATTCAGGCGTGGCAAACACTGACCTGCGAGGAGCCCAGCGGCGTGGTCCCATGGAACGCGGTGCTCTTCTCTGTTCTCATGGCAACCAGTGGCATCCAGGTGCTGCTGAGCGCCGCACAAACACTCAACGCTCTACTGGGCATACTCTGTGGACAAGGCTTTGGCAGGAACAAGGTATGATGGGAAACAACATGCCCATGTGTGTTTGTAGGAGAGTAACTCAATGTGGGACACCCCCCACTGCTGGATGGCAAGAGTTGGTGTGAGGCTGCGCTGTGATGTGACATTATTCTGAGAGTCGCTTATTAAAATAACTCTGTTGATGTCCAACCAAACATAGCTTTTAAAATGTTTTACCTTTGAATCACCGTAATGAATAGAGCATCGAGTTCACTTGATTGGGCAATTAGTAAAAGTAAAGAAACGTGGCTACCAGTGAGTATCATTCATCAATTAGACTCCCCTCCTCTGTTGTGGTAACAAAAACAGACTTTCGTCCAACTCTCCACACCAGAAAGTCCTCACTGTTTTTCACCCTTGATCTGAGTGCTAATGTGGGCGTCTGTGCATGAAAGCTTCTCTTCTACTGCAGGTTAGCCCAGCCTGAGGACAGAATTGGGGGAAGGGAGCCAAGCTTCTGCATCAACATGGAACAGCTAGGCAGCAGCACACGCCATGAACGGGGACTTCCTGAGGTGGAAAAGAGGAACTGGAAGTGCAGACTAGTTAGTGAATAGAAAGAGCGCCATCTAATGACTGGTGAGATAAATGTCATTCTGCGGTACGTATTTCTGGACTCTTCCCCTGGGTCTTTCTTCCAGAATGGGACGTTCACTCAGAAACAGAGGAGTGCCAGGGTTCTGCGGCTCACATTCTTTATCTTTGAACATTTCCGTTAAGTTTTCTAAGGTTGATTTTCTTTTTAAATTATATTTTTCAAGATTTGTGTAATCCTTTTCCAGTGGTCAGCACAGAAATCATTAGGAGATAATTAAATATTTATCCTTCTTATTATTAAATATTTATTATTCTTATTGTAATCTATTAAACATTAAATGTTTTTGCTTCCCTTGTTTTTCAGTTGTTTATCTGTAATGAACGAAATGTTGCTGCATTCATTTTGTATTTCGCTATGTTACGTCTTATTTTTCCATCACTCTCTTACATGAAAGAAATGCATTATGGTGGTGATGCTTCTCACTGGTGATCATGTGCGGCTTTGGGGCTAAACTAAGTAATAACAGTGACAGTATAGATGTCATGGGAAATGTGGCTGAGATGCAGTTGGCTTGTGGAAAGTTCTGATGTTCTGATGCTGCGAGATCTGCTACTAGAATGAGTGGACATCGCAGAGCAGTCTCGAGGTTCCCCTGCACCCATGACCAGCGTAAGAGACTTGAAGATAGGTGGATGGATCTCTTTCCACGCCCCAAAATACTCTTTCGTTTTCTCACCTCTTCCCTTGTGCTGATACCAGTGTCACAGTAAAACCCACATGCACTCCCAGTCCCAAATAAGGCAGCTGGTACTTCCGCCCATCTGCAGGTCATAGACTCTTCTGATGGCTGATCCATCAAAGTCCAAGATTCACAAGAGATGAGTACAGGACCATCTACTGCAAGATAAAACCTTATGGTTTCCCTTCCCTTGCCCCGGACCGCACAGCTCAGCAGAGGGAGGCATGTTCAGCCGGATGCATCGGCAAGGCTGCATGCACTGCCCTCCCTGCAGGACGTTTACTTCCGAGAGTACAGAAACAGAGCTGTCAAAAGACGCATTACCTGTTCAGCCACACTGCATCACAGACTATGGACAGTGTAAGACAATATACACTGTGCAAAATAGTACACATAGTTCAAAATAGTCCCACAATGCTCACAAGAGATGCATCCCTCCAAACCACTACCTCTTCACCAGGCTGAGGTGTGAAAAGCACTTCTGCTGTCTCTCAATGAGACCCGAGAGGCTCAGAAGGAGCTTCTAACCTCCAGCCATCAGATTACTCAATACCTCCACCACACTTATGATTTAACACTCGCTCCTTGCATATATACCATGCACTTTGATCTGATCTGATACCATGCACTCTGATCTTTTTTTTTATTTTTCGGTATAACTTTCTGTTCCTTATTTATAACATATTTATTGTCATCATTTTTGTTTCATTCTTTTATTGCTATTATTGTTTTTATTAAGAGTTGATCACTTTTCACTTCACTGCAGTATATAAGTCTAACTATATATATACCTTGCATATGACGAATAAAAAATCCTTGGATACAAAACTTTAGTTGGAGCATCATGCCCCCCACTCCCCCATTATCCATCTTTTTTGAGGGGGGTGTCCAGCGCATGCAGACCCATTGCCTCCATAAGCATCATAAGGACAACACCCCACACCCGCTTAACCTCGCACTCTCTGGTTGGCATGGCGACAGGCTCCTTCCCTGCCTGGCTGGAAGTTGATCCCCAGTAGCTTAATGTTATTTCTATGCACTGGGAGCATGGTGGTTTAAACATTGCGCCAGAAAGTCTCTAAAAGAATATCTGCGTGGGTCATTTCCATGAACCGTTATCTTTGGAATCTGGGTAAATTGTAATGTTAACAGTGTGAAAGAACAACAGTAGATCAAGAAGCACAAGAACTAGTAGCCGGCATCCGGTATTTCTGACTTGGAAGACAGATATAAGCCAGTGCCTGCAACAGCTTGCACTAAATAAGCAGGTGGTGTTTTTTTGACAAATATGGATTTCCTTTTTGTTCCCCAGGAGACAGTTTAATGTTCAATAAACAAAATATATTTTTAGAATGTTATTTCCTTCTTTTTATCCCATTTCTTTTCTTTAGATGTAAACATGCATTATTAACAGATTCAAGATGCAATTTCAGGTTCTGCTTCAGTGCTGACTAATAACTGTATAAGTATGACAACTATCATTATCAGGAATTGTACTGCAGTGGGTGTTACTGTCATCCATCATTGGGGGTGTCATTTCCACCCTTCTTCCCTGGGTATTGAGTTGCCCTGTTCTTCCCCCAGTCCAAAGACATGCAATAAAGCATACTGGCATCTCTACAGGTGGGAAAGGTAGAGCAATTCCTAAAATATTTAGAACATAATTGGATTAGTCTGGGTTGGGGCCCCAATGTGATATGCTTTCATGGGGCCCAAAATCTCTACCGGCACCTCAGACATTGTCCACGGTGTGTGATGTGTGTGTCCTGTGAAGGACTGGCATCTCGTCCAGGGTGTCCTGCTTTGCTTTCTGGGAAAGGCTCCAGGCCCCCCTTGTGATCCAATACTGGGAAAGCAATTGGAAGATGGAAGAATTCACACAGTCGTCGCACATATATCAAAGCAGCCAGAGAAGACAACCTGACTTTTCGGTCAGTGAGCTGAGCCCAAGACTATCATGCTAATGTAGCAGAAAGCACTGCCTTGTGGGACAGTGCATAGCTCCCGCCAGCCCACCGCGGACAGGATGTGTCAGCTTTGTTCTAAAGGAAAACCATTAGAAGCCAAAGTGCAGTGGGGGCAGTACACCCTGGTGCTAAGGGGGCCAACTGTTCACGCTCATTTAGGTGAGTAAGTAAACTGTTCCAACTTTTAGGTGCCAAGCAGCTGGATAAGCTGGTTGTGTTGAGAAGACATCATTTCCTCCATGGGGCACTGTGGAGGACCACCACGTCACACTTCCTGCAGAGGAGCAGGACTTTTTGCTGACACTGAGTTGAGACCTTCGCCCACATCTGGTTCCCCAAAGTTCTTCTGAAAACACAAGAACATGAAAGACTAGAGACGCCTCATCTCCCTTGGTGGAGCAGTGACTGAGGTTTCTTCAATAAAAGCACTTGATCACACAGAGGACAGTAATGTATACTGTAAATACACAAACATTTTTACAACAGTAAACCGTTTCACAATGATGGTTTGTGTATGTGTGCATGCGTGCATGTGTGTGTGTGAGAGAGAGACAGAGAGAGAGACAGAGAGAGAGAGAGAAAGACATGCGGACGTGGTTATTTCCAGCAGTGTTAATGTGATACACTCACAGACCCTGTAAGGGACACCGACGAGCAGCCAGACCCCCGGCTCAGGACATTTTTGGGAGAAGCACCTTCTTCAAGGTTAGTGACATATGGAAATCTTCTTATCCAGAGGTGCCTCGAATCACATGACTCAGTTTTTATAACTTGAGACTTATGGAAAAGACTCCACTGGTATTTGGATATTGTTAACTACAAATTTGACTTATCATAAATGACTCACATTATAACACCGCAGTTAATATTACTTTCTATCTCGATTTTTCCCGTCGTCACCAACTCCACAATTGTGTTTCTAACTGCTCTTATCTGAATCTCTTATCTGTGCTGCTTGCTCCCATAACTTACAGTATCCACATGGCGGGCGATAAATTACTTGCTGATGAAAGCAATTAAGCCCGCTAAAGGGAAGCAACCGTGGCAGCATCGGTACCAGAAATTCTAAATTTTGGTTATTGACATTTTTACGCAGACTAAGTTTAAAAAAAGAAAGTACAACAGTATGCAAAATATGGGACGAAATAGCTGATACACTGACGACAATAAACAAAGTACAACAGTATGCAAAACTTGGGACAAAATATGACACTGACGACAACTTAAAATTTCATTCTATATTTCATTCCATAAAAAGAGGATGGCAAACTAGCAATAACTTATCGAAAGTGTAAATTAGCAGCTGACTTTAATGTTAAATGTCCCGGTCCTTTTGTTTGCATTACATTAGTGATGCTGCATTTTCTAAAGCTTTCCTAACAGTCTGACAAGACGCTGAGGTTAGGGTTACGGTCTATGAGGCTAAACTCTGCAGTGCTGGTTTAAAGCCTTGTATCCTTACACAATTACTGCTCGGTATTTTTGATGCGTTCATATAAACGTTCTGATTGTCGACTGTCTGGCCCTTGATACATTAAAGTTGTGGAAGATATTATGGGTGTAATGGTAGACCTATACACAAAATTCAAAGTTCGGTGAAAACCTCGGTTTTGGGTTCAGAGTTCGGTTAATTAGAACTTCAAACAAACACAATTAGGAAAAGCTGTAAACCAAAGGCAATGCGATTCTGAATAACAAAACCAAATATATTACTATGTGCACATTGTAAAAAGAAATATGGGAATAAAATCTTTTTCATCAAAAATATAATAATCACGTTACCTAGATCCAGCGTACTGTGACCGAGAATGGTGGCATATCTGTTGCGATAAACACCCTGCGGTCTTCATTTCCTGGCAAATCGCTTTAAATATCAAAGGGAGAATAACTTGCAGCGGCTGTTCCTGCCTTGTTCTGGCTGTACCCACACTCGAATAATCTCAAGTTGGCATGTTTGATCATTCAACCAACATATCCGATTTCGGTATAAAAGAGTCGATAGAGAGTGTTGGTTGTTAGCGACTCCCTCCAGTGCTCAGTAATTACTAGGAAACCAAATGTTCTCGAACTGCCGATTATGACCTACCAGCCGTAACAATTCACAGCCATACTTAGCACAATTAGGCTACTAATTGTGAACTTATTCCGCCCGCGTCTATAAATGTATTCATTCGTTTACCTGCGCTTACTGAAACGAAAATGATGAACCGAACGGTATACGGCGAATACGTTACAGCCGTAGAAGACATGCACATATTTTGTCATAAACTTATGTTTAACCTATTTTACATCGTTTACATGTATTTAATTTTTGCCTGGATGTGTAGTGTTGTACAGTAATTCTGATGCGTGCAGCTACGTATCAGGGTCAACTTTGGTCAGCTGGATGGCGTGAGATTTTCAGGTCGAGATAACCGGTTTAGTATTACCTTGCAAATATCCTGTAGTGTTTGCAAATTATCCCAATGCTTTTCATGTAGCTAGGTTTATAATGGAATAATATACATTTGCCTTGAGATTCCTTGCGTGAGTGTCACGCCAGATGCGTGAGAGCTGGCAAACCTGACTTAATCCTATCTGGACAGATCTGGTGCATGGGGTTTATAAAATCACGACTCATTTAGTGTTACAATATCACTTGGAATACTACTGTAATACTGCTTGGAATCTAGGTAACTTGGTGGCATATTAATTATTGTATGAAGTAACTGTGAATTAATTTTCCCTAACTAAAACGAGTGTATGAAATGATTACATAAAGCCACAGGAAGTATATCATTAGTTTATGGGAGGGTTCTCCAACTCCGGTCCTGGAGAGGTACTGTCCAGAAGGGTTTCTATCCTACCTGGCTTCTGATGAGCCACACCATTTCTCAGGTAAATACCAGGAACAGGTGTGGCTCATCAGAAG
>JAODKC010000039.1:521914-534578 GCA_026777985.1 Mormyrops attenuatus
TTTTTATAATATTAAGGTGTCCCCCCCGGGCTTTTTTATATCCCATTTTTCCCCACGTTTGTTGGGGTCGGTGGGTGGGAAAATTTAAGGGTTTGCCCCCCCCCCCCCCCCACCTCCGTCGGTGCTCGGCAAAATTTATCGCCGGGGACCCCAAACCACAGAGGCGATTCTTAATCCCAGTCCTGCCTGTGTCCACAGTCTTTTCGCTCGTTAAAACTCTTAACTGACAGGCGTAATGAAAATGCACTCGCGTGATCAAACCCGCTAGGCCGTCTAATTGACAACTCATTACGAGTTCATCATAATCGCACAATACGCCGCTGTCAAAGAGTGGTGAAAGTAGACAACGCGGGGTTCTGTTTTGCCTTAATGAGTTCTGGACATGATTCAAAGTACAGATGTTTTCTGCCTGATTTGTGTCTGACAACGTGCTGTAGATAAGGATGGGGCTGTTGTCATCAATGACCGACTTATAACGGCGTCGGGACTCCGGACACAGAGGCGTTAGAGCAATATGTTCTGGGAGAACTTTTATACAGTTAAGAACTAATGATCAACTAATACTGTATATTGTGCAAATATTTAAATGGGTGCTGGTACTTACCAATAGTTTTATGTGTGGTTCATATCTGTCCATCTGATCCCTTAATGTAAATTCCTGTTTTGTAGTTATTAAGCTGGCTTCTTCATACTGCAAACTGGGCTCTTCCTGACTCTGTTTTCTGTGTCCTGCCAGTTTTCCCAGATCTCATGGGTGCCATCCCCATTGTCCTTCACGGCAGTGTACTGTTCTTCTGCGCTGTGCTCATAGTCTTCTCATCGGTGACTTCAGCATTCTTCCTGTTCAATGCCTTCAGCAGACCCTATGAGACCCTGCATGGACCCCTGGGCTTGTACCTGTGGAACTTCATATGCTGTGAGTAGAACACGCAAAGATGTATGCATAATTACATACACATGCGTACACGCATGTACACATACGTTGTCAGAAATACTATCAACCGTCTGCATGTTGAACAACACACATTTAATTGATATGTTCAAAATCCTCCTACTTATTTTTCTAAACGTTTGCTGTTAAACAAATGTGTGAGAAACACAGCTTACCCAGAATGCCGTGGGACAGGTGTCTGCAGCAGCCTGGTGATGATCCTTTTTGCCTCGGAGGTGAGGCTCCATCGCTTGTCAGAGAAGATCGCCAACTACAACGAGAGTAGCTTTGTCTATAAGACACACAGTGAGCAGTTCGATTACTCTTACTGGCTCATCCTCTTCACCTTCCTCACCCACCTGCTCAACATCCTTCTCATCCGCCTCGCCGGAATACAGTTCCCCTTCCAGGAAGCTAAAGAGCCAGATGTGAGCAGTGGAGCCTCAGATCTTATGTACTGAGGATGCTGTGACATTCATGCCCTGCTTTCATATCATGTGACTATCATGTGTTTGGTGCTGAAAGAGCAAATTTTATCATTCTGGATCATTACCTTTACTTTTGAAAGGAATCTGTCATTTGTTAAAGAAACTGAGGCGATTTAAACCACCAACCTTAGAATAAAACAACCATTAACCACTAGGTAGCAATTTATGATACTGACAATACAATGGCACCTTAACTTTTGGAGGAATGAGATTAACGAAAAGTAGTGGGTGCCCTTCAGCTGCTTCCATTTAACTTTACCCGAAAAGCAGTTAACACCAGCATTCCCAGCACGAGAGCAGCAGTTGCACGGAAAAGTCCAAACCACTGTGACTGTTTTATATGGGTCATATCTTTTCTGTTAAGTGTTCCTAAGGCACATCTGTTAAAGCAGTAATTAGCAGAAAATCAGGTTGACCACTGAACTAACAAGACAATCTTCTCACATTTTTTTATCGTCCTTTACTGTTACTGATTGTGAGAGATGACATTTTCATATTGCATGGATGGTAGATTTTAACAGGATAACAGAAATGTGTCACGGAAACTTACTAACTGAATCTGCCTGCTTCGAAGTGTTCATTTAACGTGCCAAGTGTTAACTGGTGAAGAGAGTAGAACGGACCACTTTCTTTACGTTTTCATAAAATATATTCAGTTTTAAAAAAAAATTTAAGTTGTTCGGGCCCTTTACAGACCAAGCAGCAAATCAGTGATAACCACAAGGTGGCAGCCCCTGGGGTATTACAGATAAATGGTGGAAGATAACCCTGTTTGGTTACCCATACGTTTACCCAACATCTGTTCTGAAGACTGCAGCTGTACTTATACTGATGTGCTTTCATGATCTGAGAGGCCCGCGACCCTGTCCAGGGTCAGTGGTTGGTAGATGGAAGAATGGATGGTTAAATAAAGAGGTATCTGTTATTTTTGTCATGTGATAACAAACTAACTCAGCCTGGAATTTCATTAACCCAGTCAGAAAGCCACAATATTAATTTCAGCAATAAACAGTTCAATGGTTACATTGTCTCCTGGTCGTTTGTGAACTTCGATAAAACAAAACCTTACACGGTGTAGTTATCTGACCACTCACCATTTCTAAACAGTACACGTATAAGAGGGCTGATAAACACTTCATTTGCAGTTTCAACGTTACCAAAGGCCGCGCACACCTGTCAGTGAATACCACACTTAACATTGCGCAAACGTGTCGTGTGTGACAATAAGGCAATTAAAAACCGGGGGTGCTGATACACCAAAATACGCGGTAGGCTACCTGCATAAAAACATGAGCTACTTTGGCTTAACTACTAAAAAGGTTATAAAGACCGCAGAAACGATGTCTGATGTATGAGGAAGCCAGTGAAACAGATGATATGAAGGCTGGTAAACAGTTTATCAACAATTGGAGCCACTTTGCGGTCGCTGAAATCGTTAGAATAGAATAGAAAAGAAGCTGAATTTGTCAACATGGCGTTTGACCAAACACGTAGAAATAAAAAGTCGCCGGATGCAGGTTGTTTCTTCAGTAAGACCACAGGGTCGATATACAGTAGGCCTATTTAAATATGGCAAAATGCCTATTAATTTTTAATAGCCTCGGGCGGAGTCCCGCCTCCCCGCTTGTAGTCGCACCTGAGTCTGCGCTTCGTTTGAGCGCAGAACGAGGAAGACGACGAGGAAGAGGACGAAGACGCTTTACTTTTGGTCTGTAAGTCTTAGATTATCTGTATTTCTGTTCTTCCCGAACGGAGTCAGGTTAGAAAACTTTACGTATTATTATAAGGGTGGGATGTCATCTTTGCTCTTTTCAGCAACAAATATATGAAAAGGAATTAAGCTGGATATCTTTGAATACAAATAAATATGAAACTGCATGCAAACAAGTGCATTTTCAATATCAGAATAGGAAAGCGACCCCCCACTTTATAACCCCCGTGATGATAAAAATCACCAATCAAAAGGTGCTTCAGGGGCGCTCTGGAAAGCCCAAGTCCTTCGCGATCCTCTACACTGTAAAAAAGAAAAAACGCGGTTATAAGGGTTTTTTAAAAGTTCAGATGAAGCAAGCTTACTGGTTCTATGCACTCACAGATGGAAGACTGCGCCGATAATCGGTTTCAGCATGACAGTGAGGAGATGCACGACATCCTCAGACAGATATCCGAGCTTGTCAAGTGGAGAGAAATCTTCGATGACCGCGGGTAAATGAGAACATTAGTTACATTTAAAATACTCCACGATGTGGGTGTTTCTATGGCTACACATCACGAAGTACCTACTTCACCAACCTTATGGATGAAATATGAATGACGCGTAATCGCTTGTTTCAGAGCCAGCTCCTACGGATAACGTTTACGACAGGCGCAAGAATCTGCTTAGTAAATTATTCAGACGGTCTGATTACTATCGTGTCTTGTAAAGGAAAACATAACCGTATCTCTTCCTTTTCAACGGCCCATCGACCTCCGCTTGTGTTTCAGGATGGAACTGCGGAATTGTATCACAAAGGTAAGACTTTGTCATCAGTGCATTCAGATTTTTCTTTCCCGTAATCATGTATAGGCAAATTAAATGTTCCGTTCTTGTGTCCAAGGACGTTTAGATTTTAATTACTTATAATTCTTAAGATTTTAATTCAAGAAATGACCAGTTCATTTCTAAAACTAACTCTCAAACAGGCAGCCAAACTACTATTAAATTATGTAGTATTAGACTTGGATACCCTTTAACATAACTAAATAGACCAACCTTCTGGTTTACAACTACTTTCCATTAAGGTCAGTAATTTGGTTAACATGTGACACGCGTGGTAGACCCAGTGGCTCACTGGGTACTGCATTTGCTTCACACCACCAGGCATGGAGGTTCAAATCCCTCCTCTGGGTGTGCAGTTTGCATGTGTGGTTTTCTTGCTGCACTCGAAAGACATTCAGCTAGGTTAACTGCTACATATAAATTACACATAGTGCGTGATTCTACATGTGAATGAGCTTTGTGATGGACCTGCATCCCAACCAGGATGTACCCCAGCCTGGTGCCCTGGGATAGGCTGCTCATGACCAGAATAGGGATTAATGGTTCAAAATATCGGTAGATGGTTGTATCGGCAGATGTGCTGAAGAGTTCCCCTGCTGCCCATGCGTGTACATTTAAGTGTGTGACAGCCTCTCATCAGTGAACTTGATCTCCTGCTCATTGTCCCAAGTATTCGGTTGCATTAATCACGCTATTCACCTCGTGTGTCAGGCTGTGTGTGTATGTGTGTGCCCTGGCAGGTGCTGAGCTCTCTGCAGTTGTGTGAATCCAGTGCGAGGCACAAAGTCAACTGTAAGTGACCCGCTTGACTCTCCACCCAGACGCTTTCTGAGAGGGCTGCACTGGAAGGTGATGGAGAAGATGCTGCAGGCAGACATACTTACTGCACTCAGCGCCACTGCACACTGCACTCCCTGCCCTGCCTGGTCCCACAAACCTTAGCTGCCTCCCCCAGCCTGGGGGGAGTCCCTGCCAGCCCAGAGCAGGTCATGGTGAGTCCTTGACATGAGCCCATAACCTGCCACTTGCTGGTCAGTGCTGTGTACTGCCCCCCCCCCACACACACACACAGTGCCCACTAACAGACACCCTCATTTATTCATGAGCTATCTACATGAGAAAGAGGTCCGCCAAACTGTGGAGTGTGTGTTCATGTGTGTGTGTGCACTTTTAACAGAGCATAACCTGCTGCATCATTACTTTCTACACACCATATATGGCTCTTGACATCAACAAAAGAAATTATCCACTAAAATGTATAAACTTACATATAAATGGTTTCAACTTGTATATAAACATTAATCTGATTTAATTATCTTATTACTGAATGCCTTGCAGCTAAAAAATATTCATGGTTAATTTTTGTTATTTTCCTAATTGTTAAATTTCTTCTTATTTCAGGACCTCAGAAAGATTTTATTTGGGAATACTTTTAATTTCTTCAACTATGAGTGGAAGAAATCGGTTTTCCGGTTCAGGGATCCGTGCTCTGAGCTCTCCTACGCACTGCAAGCAGAGAGAGTGAGTCATCCATTCTGTGAGACTGCTGTTGAAGCCAGTGTGGGGCGCTGTTGAGCCAAGTGATCAGTATGGATGCTATGTTGTCTCTACCACATGTTCCATGCAACAATCTGGAAATAATAAGTAACATTAAATACCTCCTAGGTCCTGGGTACAATGTTAAATTGCATCCAGCACTGTAAGCGGTCCTCCCAACTTACAGGGAAAAATTTAGGGATTGGTGGCAGGATTGGCACTCCAATCACAGTAAAAACTTCACCCATCTGTGAAACAGCAGACAGGACTCTTTTCTGCTCTCCACTGGAGCTGCTCTGCTGTAGCCACCGACACGTCATGGGGCTGGGGCTGCACCCATCATGACGGGGATAGGGGAAAGCCATGGGGAGCCTCATACCTGGAAGAGTCAAAACCGCTGGAGAGCTAATAGGATCAGGCCTGTTGGGGATCAGAGCTGGTGTGGTGCTGAGGCGTCGCCCACTGCATGGCGGCACTTCGGTTCCTAGTCTGAGGCGGCCCATCCAGGTAGGCGAGTGGAATGTCTTGTATCTCCAGCATGGTGACTATCTTTCCCTGCTGTCGGAGCTTTGTGAAATCCACTTTTCAGTGGCAGCACTGTCTGAGGTACGCAGAAAGGGGAGTGGCCAGATCTCTGTTGGTGGGAGTAGCTGTTGCTCTAGTGGTGTCTGATGTCACTCCTTTCAACAAGTGTATTACAAGACTCAGATTAAGGCACTCTCTGAGTGTATTGCCTGTTGTCGCAGTATATGCTCTGACACTGTGATGAGTGAGATCTCGGTGAGGGAGATATTTTATTTGTAACTTCGCTTGGTGGTTGATGGATGCTCACGAGATGGCACTCCTGTAGTCGAGGGTGATTTCACTGCTACCAATGGCATTGACATGGCAGGTTCTGAGGACTGTGTCGGTCCCCATGGGTCTGGTTTGTTAGAGGAATCTGTGAGCATGTGATACACCATCTGTGTGCTAGTGACCCACGTCCTGCTTACAGAGGAATCAAAGCATTACGTACATCTATATGTGTCTGTCTGCAGAGAGAATGTTGACCACGTTGAGATGTTTACTCACCTTGGCAGCGACATTCATGTCTCTGGTGAATCTATGAAGTCAGTAGACGGAATGGGAGAGCATGGGGGTTGTGAGGTTGCTGGTAAGGGGTGTGTAGCGCTCCACATATCTTTGTGGTTCGAGAATTTAGAGTTCTGGTGCTCCCTGCTTTGCTGTATGGCTGCAAGACATCGACACTATCCAGCGACCTGAGCCGAAGACTGGACTCCTTTTGTACTGTGTCTCTTTGGAGAATCCTTGGATACCACTGGTTTGACTTTGTGTCAAAAGAGCAGGTAGCTCAGGGAGTCCCGAATGAGGCACATTACCTGCATTGTGGAGAACGTCAGTGGCGCATTGCTAAGGACCCGAGCGGCTGGACCAGGCCAACATCTGGCTGTGGCAGATATATGGCCATTTCCAGAGGGTGGGACTAGAATCTGCGTTGGCCTGGGGGGTCGCCAACCAGGATCCCAAGGTGTTTGGTCATGTGGTGGGTCCAGCAACATGCTGCACCAGTGTATGCTCCCCAACCTGACCTGACCTTATTAACTATGTGATGATTGATTGATGTTGATTCTTAACACCATGACAGCGACTAGGGCTTTATTCAGTGTCTCAATGGGTACTGGGTTGTAAATGAGTGTCAATGGGTTTTAAAACAGCATGAACCAAAAACCAAAAAGGTAAAACTTCATAAATAACTATAAAATGCCTAAGATTAGCCTTTGATAAAAAATCTAAAAAAGCTTCTGGCACCTAATGGGATAAGTTAGCAACCAGTACTAACTACTTGCAGGGTGGACCTGGAGCGGTCCAGATGGTGGTCCAGGCCAATATCATCAAGTTCCTGCTGTTCACCTGCCAAAGTCAATCCAATAGCAACCAGCTGCACAGGTGAGGAATGGGCCAGGCGTGGCAGTCATAACAGCAAGAAGCACATCTGAGTCACACCACATTGTGTATGTGTCAAAACAGTCTGGGGGACAAGGAGCAGGAGCAAGCCTTGGCGTCCGCACTATCCGACATCCTGTGGACGGCAGGAGAGGAGCAGGCCGCCACTGTTACCCTGGTTACCTCCGTGCCCAGCTTTTTCACCTTGCCAGGACATCAGCTGGACAGCATCACTGAGAGGGCAAGTATGCCACACTCATGGAGCAAGGGCTAGGTCAGGGGCGGGCAAACTTTTTGGCCCAAGGGCCACATAAAATTTTTCAATTATAAGGCAGGCCACTTCCATTACAGACAGCCTAACACATTTCATTTCCAACATATGTGTACTTTTAATATAACTGTCATGGTGAGGAAAATGGTGAGGTATGTTTAATGGTGTGCATTGTCCCCATAGTGAATAATTATGTCATAATTATGATATGATTTGATTTGGGCAATTCTGTACCAATCTTCAGCGGGCCGGATTAAAAAGACCAACGGGCCGGATGTAGCCTGCGGGCCGTAGTTTGCCCACCCCTGGGCTAGGTACACGCTATGCTGACAGAGCTGACCGTAGGTACACGCTATACACACAGAGCGGACCGTAGGTACAGGCTACGCCCACAGAGCTGACCGTAGGTACAGGCTACGCCCAAGGGGCTGACCGTAGGGACAGGCTATGTCCTCTTTCTTTTTCACAATTCATTAACTAGATAATTTATTTGATGTGGTTTTCAATTTTTTTCCATTTTTTTCTGTTTTATATTGTATTTTACAGTTGCATATTTTTAGCTTCATCAGAAAAGAGGACATGCGGAAGTTCATCTATGAGCACATCCAGTGTGTGAGTACAGAGAGAAACAGCAGAGAGCACTTCATTGTATTAAAGTCCTGACCCTATTTCTTGGTTTGCATCGATAGTCTTTATTGCGTTGACGGTAGTTCACTTATGGATTTTATTGATTCAGTACCTCATAAACATACATGTACATTGTACACATGTGCTTTGTAGGTGTCTGTTCTCCTCCACTTTATGCACAGCTATGTTCATGGTGTTAATCTTATTCTGGCTGCCTATATGTAGTTTCAGGAGGAGGGTAGCCATGGTGTCATCCTGTTCCTCTATAGTCTTGTCTTCTCCAGGACCATTCACAGGTAGCCGCCACCCCCTTCCCAAATCGGCCTATGAAAATGAGTGGCGGGCGGGGCAATGACTGGCCCAGTTCTAAGTTTTACCTGAGTATCTGCAGCACTGGGACCAGTGATTCTACTGCAGGCGTTAATGGCCTGCACTTTAAAATTCACCTTGGTACACGAATGAACAGCTGGCTGAAGCAGCTAACAGTTGTTTTTTTTTATTTCCTTAAAGGTTAAAAGCTGATCTTGATTCAACCACCTCACACCTCTTACATCTCAGTCAGGGAAACTTTGTGTGTCACCAGGTAAGCAGGCAGTAGCCAGTTGCTCATTGGCTGCTCATATTCCACAGTAACCAGGGCAACCACTGATGTAATAGATGCAGCAGAGGTTCATGGGAGTTTTCTTGAGAGAAACATTTTGATGCAAATTGTCACATTAGACTTGGCTGTTTGATGGGGCACTGAAAGTGCGAGGAATATATCACCTGGACTCTGCTTGTACTGAGGAAGTTAAACCAACACAAAATGTAGCATTATGGTGAAATACCTGCAAATTATATCTGGATGGCAACCTGTGTGTGTGTGTGTGTGTGTGTGTGTGTGTGTGTGTGTGTGTGTGTGTGTGTGTGTGTGTGTGTGTGTGTGTGTCTCTCTCTCTCTCTCTCTAAGCTGCCTGGCACCTCCTTCCTATATGACATCATAGTAAATGTCAACCAAAGTCCTTTTCAAAACTTTCCATACTGCTGTGTCCTCTTACAGAACTGAAGATGACATTTTTGGGCTCTGTGCTTCGAAAATAAACCTGTATAATATCACTGCTTTCTGCTACTGCACACTTTTTTTCATTCAGAAGACCTCATTACAATCATTTGTATTGCCGAAGCATTGTAGCATTAAAAGTCAGAAATACGTGAAATAATACTCATAAAGAACAAACCCCTGTCTGTTCCTGAAGGTCCGCACCTTGCCACACAGGTCTGTACCTCACCAAGGGGCAAACCCATTAGCTGAAATTGTGGTGGACAAAAATGTCTTTCCCTGTGTTTCTAACATCTAACGGCAGAGAGAAGCACGTTGATTATTGAATGCTGCTGGTGTTCTAGTGCTGTGCTTCCTGTGGGGAACGGTGCCTGCTTGCTTTATTGACATCTGTATTTATAAAAACCACAGTTTTCACAATTTGCTTCACATCAAAGATGGACCTTCCTCCGCTCTGTCCCAGGCCCTACTGAATCTCCTGCTTACGGGCCGGGCGAGTCCCAATGTGTTTAACGGCACTGTGCAGTTTGATGAGGCTGGGGCACCACTGTTGCAGCCCCTGCGGGGGGTGCTGGCACGCAGCAACGTGGGATATCTCCACTGGAGCTGGGAACAGGGGCCACAAACTCCCCTACCTCAGGTACAGAGCCGCACCCCATATACCTGAACACTAAGCTAGCAAGGCTAACGGCCAATAGCCGGCCCACGTTTTTGCTCCCTCCGAGCTTCTTGCCAAACAGTCCACATTTGAGCTGGGAGGGAGCAAAATCATGGACTGTCTGTAGGAACCTGAAGACCGGATTAGGAGACACTGCACTAAAAAATCCCTCAGCTTAGGATGTGTGGTGCTCTGGTCCTTCTCACCCAGGTGGGCAGCATGCTGAAGACACCCAGGTTGCCTGTGTGGGTTTGCTGCATCAACGGCACCTACAGCATCCTCTTCAGCCCCAACCGAGCGCTGCTCTCCAACTGGAGGACGGAGCACCTATTCGAGCTGCATTTCTACAACGGGCAGCCTTCTCAAAGGAGAACCACTGTTCTGACCATAGGTACCGGGACATGCCTGTCTGCACCTATCATGATTCCCCTGCTCTAGGGTTGCCAACTCTCACGCTTTCAGACTCTCACGCAAGAAATTTTATGGCAAATATATTTTATTCCATTATAAACCCCAAATTAGCTACATTAAAAGCGTTGAGGTATTTTGCAAACCCTACCATTTACAAAGTAAGAAAACTGTTACATACATGTAAATGCATGTGCAGACTTGTCTTGAATTGAAAATCTCACTTCAGTCAGCTGACCAAAGTTGCACCCCTGACCCTGACCCTCCACCCGCACCATTTCAGACACACACTCACATCACTGGGAACCTCGGACCACGGATACCCAGGGGGACCTCGAAAAGAAGTTCCCGTCAGTGGACATGACCATCCGGACCAAGTGGGAAGGGGCTGTTATTGACTGGAATGGGATGGTTCCTTTTTTCTGAGCTCTAGTATGTAATACAGCTTATAGTATCACATGCAATGTTGGGCATTTCAGGTCCAGGAACTACAAATCCAGAGCAAGATTTTGTTTCTACCAACCAGTTCAGCATAAATAGCCACAGGTACAGAGTACTCAACTGTTTGGTAGAAACAAAATCATGGTCTGGATTTTTACTTTCTGGATCTGAAATGCCCAACACTGATTACGTGGCAAAACTGTTTACTATTTACTTAAGATGTCTATCGCTACAACTATAAGATGGAAACACAAAAAATGGTATGGTAATGTTTTGTTTCTATTTAGTACGAATTCATCTCTGCTGCTAGTAAAACTTCCAGGCACAATTGAAAGTTTCATTTGAGCGACGAATCAGTTTATCCTCTAAAAAAATTCCAATTTGTATGTATAAGACACTTTATTACATGCTATAATAAAATAATTCAAATCGACTTAAATTTCTCATTGAAGTTTCAGTTAATAAAATGGATCACAGTGAGATTTTAAAAACTACACGTCACCGTTTCAGGCATCTTAATTTACCAGATTAAAACCGAAAAAACGCGGTTGTATGTGAGTTAAACCGAAGTAGAATGGGTGGGAATAAGACGCAGCTCTCCTTCGGCGCTGTGTTTGCGCTGCGTGTCATGCGTGTGAATGAGGGGCGGATTACAGCGGCTGCTCTGAGCGCAGACAACGGATCAGCGCCTTTTATTGGCGGCGGGCAGTAAAACGGAGCGGGCGATGCTGTGGGACACTGCGGCGTTTTAAGGAGGCCACATCCCGGAGGGGTTCAGGGCCGATTGTGCCTGAACCGGCGGCTCGGAGAAGCCAGCCGGCTGGTGCGCTCCCTGCGACAGAGCTATGTGCGAGAAGGTACGGAGCAACAGCGAGAAGGACACCACTGTCATCTGGAGGAACCGCTGCTGCAGACTGACCGGGCGGCGATGAGCCGGCCGTCCTCTACCGGCCCCGGCGCCGCTAAGACCGGCGCCAAAGCGCCGCACGGTGCTCCCACGGCCCCCGGGCCGGCCTCGGTGCGGCCCTGCGCAGCTCTCCCCGCAGCGGCAGCTGTCAGCCCCGCGCAGCACCAAGAGCTCACCTCCCTGTTCGAGTGCCCGGTGTGCTTCGACTACGTCTTGCCTCCGATCCTGCAGTGCCAGGCGGGGCATCTGGTTTGCGGCCAATGCCGGCAGAAGGTAACCTGCTGCCCGACGTGCAGGGGCACGCTCACCCCGAGCATCCGGAACCTGGCCATGGAGAAGGTGGCGTCTACGCTGCTGTTTCCCTGCAAGGTACCGTAACGCGCAGGGACCGGATCCCAGGCAGCCGGCATTCATCGCAAAGCGCTCGGCGTTAATTCAGCGGCTACCATTCCCCCACCCCCAATCTCCGCATTTCACCGGGTTATTGTCGGATATGAATCCCGAAGTATAAAATTCAACCGGCATGCAGTGTCCAGCTGTCTGATGAGAGTTTACTACACCAAGCTGACAGGCTCAGCATAAATGAGTCAGAAACAGGCTTGTCGTTTAAGTCCCATCCCGTTGGTGTAAGACTCAGGATCAGGGTCCAGATCAGACCTGCAGGACCAGGCAGGCCTTGTGTGAAGCACTTGTGATTTCTGAAAATACTTTAGTTATTTTATACATTATAGAAATGTCATCTTGATAAGTATCAGCTTGCTGCAGGGACATCAATTTTTAATGTGCATTATTCTAATGCAGGGGTCTCCAAGTCCGGTCCTGGAGAGCTACTGTCCAGTAGGTTTTCTATCCTACCTGGCTTCTGATGAGCCACA
>JAODKC010000039.1:534742-549089 GCA_026777985.1 Mormyrops attenuatus
GAGGACATCGTCTTCCTGGCCACGGACATCAACCTGCCGGGCGCCGTGGACTGGGTCATGATGCAGTCCTGCTTCGGACGCCACTTCATGCTGGTTCTGGAGAAGCAGGAGCGCTACGAGGGCCATCAGCAGTTCTTCGCCGTCGTGCTGCTGATCGGCACCCGCAAGCAGGCCGAGGGCTTCGCATACCGTCTCGAGCTCAACGGGCACCGGCGCCGGCTCACCTGGGAGGCCACGCCGCACTCCATCCACGACGGCGTGGCCTCCGCCATCATGAACAGCGACTGCCTGGTGTTCGACACAGCCGTCGCCCACCTGTTCGCGGACAACGGTAACCTGGGAATTAACGTCACCGTCTCCGCCTGCTGCCCCTGAGGAGCCTGTCCAGTTTGGCCCCTTGATCCCATGTTCCTTCTACCAGCACATGTTTTGTACCGTGAATGAAAGTTTCCATCCATTAATTTGCCATAAATAAATATTTTATTGACAATCAGCTTGTTTGCCATTGTAAAGGTCTATGGAGAGGTCAGGGTCTTAGCACAGCTGGGGGGGAGCTACACCATCCCACTCCACTGCAGAGAAGTATACAACACCTCCTCCGACTCGGCCCCCGGGGAGCACAGCAGGACAGTCTTCTTCACGTTGGCACCCAAGCGGGACAGGGCCAGGAGGTCGCACAGCGGCAGGGCCTCGTCCATCGGGAGGCATACTGCGATGAAGTGCGCGTGGAAGCGTAGGGGGTCACCTGGGGGCAGGTAGGCGGTCAGAGCAGAAGGGGGATAGTGACCCCCAAAAATTCACCTGGAGGATCCCCTACCCAGGACACCAACCGGGATACACCAGGTAATCCCCGCCAAACTTCCCGGCAGTGGTCAGGTAGAAGCCCTGCCGCCTCAGGTCCCTGAAGACACGGTAACGGGCTTCCTGTCGCTCATCCCGAGGCTTCAGCGAATCGGCAGCCAGGAAGCACAGCTCCTCTGGGCCATAGCTCATACCGGCATGGGCGGTGCTCAGCTGAACAGCCATAGCGGCACGGGGGAAAGTGAAGCCACGGTCAAGGGCCAGCAACCGCTTCTGCAATGCCTGGTCACTCTGTTTACTGCCTAAGGGACCGGGGGGGGTGGGGGACACAAAACCAGTCAGTCATGAGAGTGACTGAATTGCAAAACACTGACTCCCATTAATTTCCCTAAATTATAATTGATCAGTAGCGTGGACACTGTTCATGATAACTCTTCCTACTTCCAAATAGGAAACTATGCAGTATGAAAAACAGAAACTGAAAATTAACATGGAGTTAAAGTTCTCACATCTGATTTCTGTATCAGGGCAAGGAGATTGGTTAAACAGGATATGCCGAATAACTAAAATCTATATCCTTTACTGACACTTGGGTCATGTGATCCCTGTTCACCTATCACTGATCCTGGCTTTAAAAATACTGTAAGCCTAAAATGTACTGGGAACCACACCATTTCACCAGTCACAATGATTACTGTCATAAACATGGGGTCTCATCTAGGGGCGATACTGAACATAGTCCCAGCCAAAGGGATATCAATAGCAATAAGGAAAAACAGCATCAGGTCGCAACTCCTCACCTTGCTTCTTATCCGCCATAACCCTCTGCAGCACAGCCTTCTTGTCCTGTTGTGCCAGTTGGCTTTGTTCAGAATAGCTCTGGTCCATCTGCTCCTGGTACTGTTTTACGAGCTCAGGGTTGGCCGCACCTGTGATCTGAGCACAAGGACCAGTGAGCATGCCACGCATCTGACAGGGGGCAGCAGCGCTGCTGGGGCTTCCAGACTGCGGGGGACACTTTCCGGCTGCTATTACCCACCTTCGGGCGCGATGACGAGAGAAGCACAGCCCTCCCCGCGTCGGCCAGCAGCCTCGCTTCCTCCTGCAGAAGCTCCAGCGGCCGTCCCAGTCGGCAGTTTTGGCGAGGCTGCCGGGCTAACGAGCCCACCAAAGTGCCCACCACGCCTGTCTCCCGTGCGGTCCTCACGTCCCCAGCCCGCCACAGCAACGGAGTGGACTCGCAAAAACAGATAGCGACGGTCCCTGGATTCGAAGCGGGATCGGCCCCTGCATCTCCTCCCCCAGCGGTAGCCATAGCTGTTTATCGGAAAGCTGCGGGTATGTATTAAAGGTTAGCGCTTACACGCACGCTGACGGTTAGCAGGACACTGATTCTCCACTTTCATAAACTAACGAGTTACAATAAACTCATAGTAGTTGCTTTAAATATAACAAGAGGTAATTTAGCCGAAAATCCGCTATAGCATCAGGCGCCCAGTACCTTTACATGGCATAATTACTAACATACGGGATAACTAAATATGAAAGATAAAGCTCAATAAGGTTATTGCAGTCGAATCCCCCCAAAAGTCTTAAAGCGGACGCAGGAAACACGTGGCACAGCTTCTGGAATGCGAGAGAAAATGCCCTCCGATCATTGGCCGCTCGCCGCCAATGAGGCGGTACTTCCGGGGAATCCCAGAAGTGCGCAAGACATCACGCTTCAACGCGGAAGCTGGAAAATCTGGCATCACTCGTTAAATAATTTTTTTCAACGAATTATTTAATGTAAGCGAACCTCACTGAATCTTTTAAAAGGCAGCACTGCTGGCCTTTACTTGTAAAATAATCACCAGGCCACCCAACAGGAAATCCCCTGACGCCGACACAGCACTCTAGATTCAATGACTCACTTGTTTTCAAAAATTGTATGAAGCGGAGATTGTACATGGGCGGTGTGCTTAACTGGTCTGCTGACCTTTTATTTACAATCTAGCAATTGTGTTTTGTGTAGTTAACAGCAAATTGATTTAGTCAGAAAAGATGAGACCACACAGGTATCCCATTATATGTAATCCACTTTAATATCATTTAAGTTCCTCTTTTTTGCTATAAAAAGAAATATAAAATTACAGTAGCTCAGAAATTAAATTAATGTTAAATGCTTGTATGTCACTTTTAATCCTGCTGAATCAAATATAAAATACAACTGCCACTGACTTTAAGCTATATTTCGGCTCAAAACACAAAATGAATAGATTCTGCATTTAAAAATTGCACAAAAAAAAAAAAAACTACAATTAAGACTGTCTGGCTGCCACAGATCCCAGTCTGCTGCAGGAGGCTTGTCTAGAGGCTCGGAGGAACGACGGGTTCTTCCAGTCTGTGCTAGCAGTCATCCTGCCTTCAGCACAGACCTTCATCGGTGTCGGTCTTCAGCCTGGGAACATGCTCACCTCAAACCTGCAACACCGCAACAAGAAAGATGCATCTGTACACAACCCTGACATCTTGAACCTCTATTAGAACAAAGTGAATTTCATGACTAGAGGAACATGCAAGGCATAAGATGTAGTCATACAGGGGGGTCTCAGACCGCAGACGGGGACAAGGGGCCGTTACGAGCGTTGGTGTGGGAGGGAGTCCATATGCACGTTCAACTTCATTTCATTGTCTAGGATCTGAACCAGCTGCTGCATGGAAGGCAAGTGGCCCGACTGTAGCTTGGACCACACTGGTACATCTGCAGGTAAAGTGAGGTTCCTGTCACACTATAAAGCAGTATACATGACAACTTAAAACATCATGCTGCCTTCTCAGATGACTGATACCATCAGTTCATTGACAATGCAACACAAACAAAATAATGATGATCAGGTCCAAACTCAGATGACTAATTTTGTAATTATAACTCCACCATGGGTTCAAGACAAAGCCATGCATGCCCCCACCTCCCAATCTTATTAACAGATTCCCATCTTTAGTAGCTACAGGACCATACTATAGAGAGGGGACGGATACTTAAGTCAAGAATGAACCAATTAAGGCCCATTTTCCCACATCCCAAAGTTTCAAAAACACAACCTTACCATTTAACGTGATTTCAAAAGCTCCTGTAGACATACACTGGTTCTCAATCATATTGCTAAGGAAGAAGACCATCATGCAGGCATAGATCTGGCAAGAGGGAGAGAAGACAAAAACCAAATAGGTAAACATCTACAGAGCTCTGCTGATATTTAAGTAATGAAAAATTAAAGATAAATTTGCTCCAGCAACTGCAACGAGGCACACTGCTGCAGCGATACCAAGGAAAGGATCTCAAAGCAGTCAGCACCCAGCATGACCACACTGGGTCTTGGACACGCACTCCCTAGGCAACTTGTAAGGCTTAGGTGATACGAGAGGGGAAAAAAAAAGCTTCAGAGATTTCCCTTGGATATAATTAGTGAAGAAACATGCTCCCATAAAACAGGCAGAAGAGACTGTTCAGCTTTCCCTGGGGGGCCCTACTGTATACCAGTAGAACAACAAAAGTCTACAGAAACTCAGCCTGCGTAGTAAACTCTCCTCTCTCCGTGACCTTACCTTATTCTCCTGTCCCCAGACCCAGAGTCTAGGGGCTTGCATACCAAAGAACGTAAATGGATCCTTGCCCAGAATAATCAGCCCAATCACGGCGAGCTTGAAGATGGACAGGAAGGAAGCTATGTGTCTGAGGGAAAAAAAAAGTAAAATGCTGTCACGACTGAGCGCACAGCTGTGGGAGAGCAAACAGGCGTTTGCTTGAATGCAAGGCATATCTTACACCTCAAACTATGAAACTGTTAGGAAATTCTTACAAGCGAAGTTTCTTGTATTTTAAGCACAAAACACTTGCCCAGGTGGGTTTACTTGTTGTCATACACAGAATGCAGGATATCTGGGCATCTGATTATCCAACAGGTGCTAGAATAAAAAGCACTAACTGAACCACATTAATATGGCATCACCCCGTCTTCTAATCCCAGCCCACAAAGAGCGGCGGTGGATGAGGCTCCCTTACCGGTAAATGGGTATTGGCAGGTAACTCTCCCCTTCAATGCGGATGTCTGGGTAACGCTGGTTAAGAACCCGCGTGTACTCCTCAAACACCCGCTTGTAGCCTCAGGAAACACTGCGTTGGGGTAGTTTGTGGGAAAGAGGTATCAGCAACAAGGTAAACTCCATTCCCTTTCACAGATGCGAACTCTGGTCAGCTGACCAGAGTGAGATTTTCAATTCAAGTCTGCACACATACGCACACGCATTTACAATTGTGTAAGCATTTTATTACCTGGTAAATAGTCTGTTGGGTTTGTAAACTACCCCAACCCTTTTGATGTAGCTATTTTTAGGTTTATAACGGAATAATATAGATTTACTGTAAGATTTCTTGCGTGAGCATCAGACTCTTAAAGTGTGAGTGTCACGCCAGATGTGTGAGTTGGCAGCCCTGCAGATACACACATCACTCTCACGTGGAGTCTGTATCAGCCTCCTTTCTCAATGAATCAGAACCTGGCAAGGTGAAGATTGTCAAGGCAATAAAGCACACGACAGTGAACATAAACATTTATGGTGAGACGTATATTCAGAGCATATGATTAACTGCTACGTGACCCAGTCAAGCGAGACAAACGTGTAGGTATACCTGAACTATGCCAGAGAAAATCTCCTCACTGGGTAATTTACGTAACTTGCTTGACACCCAAGTTATTGGGCAACTTGGCATGAGTAAAAAGTTAAGCTGTGTTATGCAAAGGAGCTCCTCAATCACCGGTAGTTGCGACAGGGAATGTGAGGTCGACAGAAAAATTGCATCCAGTACACAGTAAACACCCCCAAAGAACCTTAATGGCACCCATTTAACTCTGCTGGCCAGCGAAAGAATCGAAACGGTAGCAAGCTAACACCTAAAGGCAAAACATGAGGTTAACATCAGACGGCACTGCCGGGAAAAGGCCATCTCAGGCAGCTACGGGTCTACCGCCACCCAGGCGGGGCTTCTGCACCTTGGCTCCGGGCTGCGTCATGGCGGTCCGCCGGCCTCGGAGACGCAGGAGCCCGGCATCACCATTGAGCTGCTCGGCGCCGCCACCGAGGTTTTATAGGTTTGTAGAAACGCGTGCCGGACGAAGTAGTTAAAAACGGGAAGCAGGTGGCTAGCAGCTAGCAAGATTTCGCCCGACAAAGCGACTGGAGGCCTAGGAACGGCAGCCCAGCGGTGCGACGGCCCTCCCCCACCCGACCAGGCACGGAGAGATCGGGACCCCGCTGGACGACATTTAACCGATCGACCTGAAGCGCCATCGGCCGACTGTGTGGCCAGGAACCAGGCTGGACCGGCTTCCCGAACCACCTCACGTACCAGATCTGGAATTTCAGGAGGGGCCCGGTGGCGAACTGCATCTTCAGCTTTTTTACACCGCCGGTGTCAGCGGAAGCTCCGTACAAAAACAGGCCTCCGAGGAAAAGGAGAGCCAGCGACAACGTACGCTTCTCCATATTGCCGCCTCGACTTCTGCGCTCCCCGCCGCACACGGCGTATTATCAGCAGCACGGCCAGGCGGGGGCGCTCAAGCGCTCCGACGTAGGCGCTGGCTTTATGGGAAATGGAGTCTTCTGCATACAGATTAATGCTTTCGTTACAAAACGTTCAAAGCCTACATGTATGGAAGATTCCATATACATGTCTCAGCCCGTTTTCTATTGATGTTTTTATGCATTATCTTGTGAGAAAAACAATAGCCAAATATGTATTTTCCTGAATCTCTCAATACATATATAATTATAAATATGTACATAACTGCTGATGACAATAAAGTACCTTGAACCTTGAAGAACACACACACTGCACTAGACTGACACTTCGACACCTAAAGGTTAAGGCAGACTATGCACTGTTTGTGTTATATGGCATCGTGAACCCTTGTACCATCTCCTCATTCCTGTACAGCACTGAAACCAGAATGTGTTTACAGAATGAAGTATTCCCTGTTTGCTACACCTCCTAATTATATGTTTTAAAGCAAATGGTGCAATGTTAAAAGCAAAAAATAAAAAAACAAAGCAGTTTAAAGTCAGCCTGAGCAGAAAAAGCACAAATTACAATCCTTTTTACCAGCAAATTTTATTGCCTTGTAGTAAGTTTGATAGGAATATTACTGCTGGAACAAATCTCGAATTGTATTTAACAAGTTGTCACGGGCGATGTCCCATATTGAAAAGCATTTGCTTTAAATCAGTTTAGCAAAAATAAATGGTCTTACACTTCAGGTCCTATCACCAGTCCATGTTTTCTGTGTAGACGCATTTGTACATTGTGAAATGCTTATTAGCTAAATTCCCGCTTGTGTTTAAGGCTAATGCTTATGGTCTAAACAGGCAAACCAGCAGAAAACCCAGCTTATCACAAATGTATATTCTCACCAAATTTCATAAAGGGAAAAACAGGTAGCTGAGTAAGACCAGCATTCTCCCAGTACAGTTTGTGATATTCCCTTAACCATGAACCATTATTCCATTCAAAGTCCCAACTCCAGGTTCTCAATCTCTTGCAACAGCTGGGGCTCCATCTTTATCTTCTCAATCTGACAATTAGAAAAAAAAACTGTATTCTACAACATGGTTGTACACTTCATATCAAATTATTGTGCCTTTATAATTGTGCAAATGGAAAGCAAACAGAAATAAGTGAGCTTCACCTGGTTCTTCTGCAGAGGTTTGCCAGCTGCCTGTTGGTCCTTCAGCTGCTCAATGGCCTTCAGCTTCTGTGAATCGAAAAGCTTGTCACATGACACCGAGGCTCAGCAGATGTGATCAGAGACACCACGTTGATGTGGAATCAACCTGACCTTCCTAAGGTTCCTTATCTTCTTGTCAGTTTCAGGATCTCCAGAGGTTGGAGTGGGTTGGTTTGGGGCAGAGTAAGCAGGAGCGGGATCCACGGGCTCTTCAGAGGCATCCGACTTCATCTCCTGCGAGAACACGAACGAGCCGACAGTGAGAGTCACACGGACTACTGGGGAGGGGGTGGAGCAGGGCGCAGGACACTGCAAATTTGCTGACCTGCTTGGCAGCTTTCTTGGCCTCTCGCTTCCTCTGGTTCTTCAGGGCAGTCTTGGACAGTGGTTTGTCTCCAGTAGAACCCGGTTTGAGGTTCTGTGGTGGTTCTTCTTCGTGCTGGCAGACAGTCAAGAGTCAGTCATAGCAAATCACACTGAAACACATTTTAGGTATAGCCATCATGTGAGATAGCCACCGGCCTTACAAAATGTCTGATTTTTTTTAGTCAATTCTCTTCCTGGGTCCATCTTCCAAGCACCAACATTTGTGGTAATTACTTAAATAGTAAAGCCAGAATTGAGACGTGGTCTGACCCTGACTTTCTCAGTACATTCACCTGAAGCATGCGGTTTGGCTACTCACCAGCTTGGTGATGGGACTGGCAGGCTGGTTACGGAGTGCGGGCGGGCGGTACGCCTGCGCAGGCTTGGGCTCCGCACTGCCCAGCTCAGTGGGCACCGCCTGGTAGCGGACCGGTCTCTCGGTGAAGGTGCCTTCCGGAAAGGGCTGCCACTGCACTTCCCAAAGTTCCGCCCCTTCTGGCACCTGCTCCTGGTGCAGGACAGCCCCCGCGTAGTGCCAGATCCGGTAACCGTTACAGACGCGGAGCCGTGGGGAGCAGGTCGCTGTGACAATGTGCTCACCGTCGGGGCACCAGGAGAAGTGGGTGGCGTCGGCCGCCTGGGGCTTAGACACTGGTTTGTACTTCTTGACATCCCAGACCTCCATCTGGCCACGCAGGTTCCCAAAGCCAGCAAGAACCAGCAGATGGCCCTGGGGGCTATAGAATGCCGCGTTCCGGGGCCCTGTGCCGAAGTCGAATATTGGGCTGCACTTGAGGTTAAAAACGGTGGCCTTCGCTGGCATAAAGCCATACACCACACAGAACTCCGAGGAGTTGGGACTCCACGCTACGTCGTAGATGGGCCCGTTCTTCGCTGATCGGGAGAGAGGAGAGAAGCAAGGTGACTTCACCGTCAGCCTCAACCCATCACCATCATCTAACCTGCCAACTTCAGCATCACCATCTGCATCTACTGCACCAATTTCCCAGCCTGCTAGGTCAAGAGGAGCACATGGTCTAGTTATCAACTCAATGCAACGTCCTGTGACAATCCAACAGACTGTGAAACGTGTAGGTCAACCAGTCAGGCAAAGGGTTCCCAAAGTGGGGGTCGGCAGATGATTTCCTGAGTATGTTAATAAAAAATTAAGAATGTGATTGTGATAAATTTACTGAGGGGGATCCCATCCCCCAATCAACAAAACAGGGGTCGTGAGTCTCTACCACTCTTATTTTGGGGGTCGTAGGCTGAAAAATTTGTTAAACAACAGACAAGAAACCAGAGGAAAGATGCTGTACTGAGAACTGAATATCCCTGCTGTACGTTCTACTGTTTAGTTTTACTATAAATATTGTATCACACTGGCAATACCAGAATGCTTCAGTCATGCTAATTAAACCCACATTGAAGAAGAGAGATCAGACATTGCTTTTAAACAATGTTCATCTTAAACCTTTAAAAACTGCTCATCTATGATTTATGCACATTAATTGTTGAAACTCTGCCAGAGCTTTGTGATGGCAACTCACGCAGCTGCACGACGGCACTCTCCCCGTTAACGGCCAGGTAGTGCAGGGTCTGCTCCCCGTAGTAGGAGGCGCCGGTCTTGTCCACGTCCGTGCTGGCCGTCACCAGCACTGCCATCGCTGGGAAAGGATCGGATGGTACGTGACACATCACACAAGTGCCTGCCTACATGCATCATGGGATTGATCAGGGGGCCTGATTCCTGAAGCTAAATACTGGCCAGTATCCAGCAAAATATGGTTTTACACAGTTTTTCCATACCTGCAACTTTTCTCAATCATATATGCTCTGTTCCATTCTTACACGGACTGTACCAACACTCTCCTAACACATCATTAGCACAGTCCAGCTTCAGCATACCTTTCTTGTTCCACAATAATGTCACTTTATCTGCCTTGAAGAAGCTTCTGTTTGCCAGGGCGGAGGACGGGCCCCCAAAATTAGGGTACTGGTAGAGACGGACGAAAGAGGGGGTGCCCTTACTTCCTGGGACATAGACAGCAACCTTGAGTGGCAATATATTGATTCGTGTTAGTCATGTCACCACAGTCATGGAAATGAACAAATTAGATAATACGATAGCCGCAGTGCCAGGACCTTGCTAGGCTGGGGTCCGGGAGATAGGGCGAAGTCGGACACCTTCTGCAAGTGAAGCTTGTTGGCGATATTATCTGGAAAACAGGAAGCAGCTCCTTACACAGGAAGACGTGAGCAGTTCACGGCGGAATAGACATGCTTAATGCTCCACTGAAACTCTCTGGCAGGAAAGCCAGCAGAGAAGCCCACCAAAGGCGTTGTTCTCGAAGAAGTGCAGCTCGTTGTTGACGTTCCGGACGGCGATGCTCTCGTCATCCGACCAGCTGGGACACCTGAGAACGGACGTGATGGAGGCGGTGAGGCGTCACCATGCCGACGAGCATAGAGGGCCATGATACAAACTCACTGTTGATACAGCCTAGAGAGTAAAGTATAACTGTATCGAACGTTGGCGGATTTCCGCTGGCCACACCCACTTCCAACCACATGAGAGCAAAACTCCAGAAAGACCCTATAGTTTATACTGTCACATGACGTCACATCAGCATGTGTCACAGTGAAGGATGATTTAGAATTCGACATATGATCTACGGCACAGGTAGTCTCGTAGCTGTGCACCCTATTTCGCAGCCTGACACACAACTCCCCAGAAATGTAACTACAGGTGTCAGGCTACGACGCAGGGTGCACGGCTATGTAGCTATCTATGGCTTAAATTCTACACAGAAGTGTCAATCGGCCTTAAGTCCACGCCCCCTTGGCTAGCTGCCAGAGTGTCACCTACCAACCCTGGGCTTTCTTCTGGTAGAAGGACTTGAGTATGGCACCAGTATTAAGGTCCCATAGCTGCAGGTTAGGTTCTCCCTGTGGGTTGTCCTGGGTTTCTGAGAGAAGAATCACCACAATGAGCTTCTAGGAGCCACAGAAGATGTGCAGCAGCTATACCAGAGGTCTGTAAAGCCATCGGAACCGCAGCTCGGCTGTGGGGCACCGGCACGTCTCGGGGTACCTACTGACATAGGGCTGCCACGTCACCAGCACAGAACCCAGAGGCGAGAAGTCCAACATGGCAGTCTTCGGAAGGTCGAGCGACTGAAGATACGTGCTGTCGACAACCTTGACAACGCTGACTCTGCGGGAAGGAGATCACGCGATACATGATTCCATAAAACACTAAGGGCAGATGTGTCAACTATTTATCCGCATCCTCCACCCAATACAAGATTGGTACGAAACATCACATTCCTTACTTTTCTCCATTACACCAGCCGAATAAAGAGCCGTCCTTACTAAAAGCAATGCATTTGCTTTTCTTTGGGTCCCTGGAAACAAACAGAATAATCCAAATGACTTCCGGCAGTTTGTGGAGGTTAACTACATGTAGAAATCTCAGGGCTTAATTCATGTAATATTATGTGTATACAAGCAGAAAGTTTAAAATGACAGGATGCACCTTTGGAAGGATGATGTCTGTGCACAGGCGGGGGGGCCGCATCGTAGGGATGTCCCGCTCGACTCGCGGACTGTCAGTCAGGAAAAATTCATTGAAACGTCTTACTTTAAGTGTAAAATGGCTGTAAATGCACTTAGAGAATCTGTTGTTATCAGTCAGACTGACCACAAGCGGATACGGAAACCTACGTAAAAGTTCAGCGCAGACTTTATCTTTCAGGCATATTTCAATCAAACTAAAACCAAGGCTGGCGATTTTAAACCCATCGTTCCCCTACAGCCGTTCATTTTGTATGGACAATCGTGTCGGTATTTAAATTGTACTTAAGCAAACAGGCTGTGGTTGAATTTGTATTTGATATTGATTTTATTCACCAGGAGTGGAGCGGAGTTGTGATACATGTGGACGGCGCCACGCATAGCGTGAGCATTCAAAAAAATCCGCTCAGACTCATCTCATGGTCATAATTAACTGCGAGTCCTCATTGTAACAATACGATCGGTGGCTTTTTACATTGAAATAAGCAGTAAAGCACGGGATTACGACACAGTGAAGCGAAGGAACTGACCTGCCAGCAGCGGAGTGGGGGCCGCCATCTTGTACCGGGAAGGGGGGGGCGGGGGGTTGCGGTGACACGGAGGCGTCTGCAGCCAGGCAGCGGTGATGAAACGCACCGATTCCGTTTACAAACTAACACACACAGTCAAACACTCCCATATAGCCTTCCACGCACCCATATGTCATACTAGTTTCAGTTACATGATTCATTAAACTAGACAAGGATCTCAGAAATGTGTCAATCGTTTTACGGCAGGTAATGAGCAAAACCGGTCCAAGGTAGTGTCATAGTAGAAGGCGTGCAGAGGAGTCATCACCAGACCAGCGCTCATCGAGGGAGGGGCAGGCCGCCAAGTGACCACGCCCCTCTCTAAATAACCACGCCCCGGATCACGCTGTCACCACAAATATGCAGGAGATTGCGTCGAAACCGCCCAGCTGCAGGGCTAAGGACAAGCACAGCAAGAGCATCCAGTGTCGCCCCTGGCCAAATTGGGGCCATAAGCAGAATTTTATTTTGAGCCCCCCCCCCTTACAAAAAAAAAACCACTAACAATTTTTTCCTTTTCCTGTGCACTCTTTCCTAAAAACTTTTGTACAACGTTCTTAGCGGTAAATTGATCTTGACAGAGGTTGATTTTACGTCTAGCTTATAAATTGAAGAACAGTCATAGACTACTAAGCACTTGTTGTAGGTCGCTCTTGAAAAGAGCGTCTGCTAAATGCGGTAAATGTAAATGTAAAATGACTGTATCACAAAATGCGGTTTCGGTTTACAACCTTGCGGTGTCAGATTACTCGTCTCGTTTTTTCTCTCCTACCTTGGTGCTCTACGCGCGCCTTACGGCAGCGATGCGCATCCTTTGCGCATTTGCAGAGAATGCGTCCCCTTGCGGAAAATGGGCCCCCCATGGATCGTGGGGCCCTACGCACAGCGCGTGTTCTGCGTGTAGGGAGGGGCGGCACTGAGAGAATCACACAGAGGATCAGTCACATCATTTAAACTGGTAGCACTTTGCAGATCAGTCAGTAGTTCCTTTGATACTAAAATGATGCATCACTGAACAAACCCAAACATGAGGACAGCAAAGTCATGCATTTAGGTGAAACCCCTATTTCAGGGCTAGCCAATCTTATCCGCAAAGGGCCGGTGTCTATGCAGGTTTTTGGGGTAACCTTTAGGTCAGCTGTTCAATCCCAGGTGTGAGGACTTGTCAGCCAATCAGTCCTCTAATTAGTGACCTAATTAGGGAGTTGCAGCGAAAACCTGCATACACACCGGCCCTTTGCGGATAAGATTCGCTACCCATGCCCTATTTTGTAGACCACTGATGGTCACCTATAGTGTCTTGCACAATGCAGGAGAACCAGTGTACAGGATCTGGCTTATCTCTGTTAGTTAGTCCTGTTTCCTCCCTCCCGCAGAAGCAGACACTGAAACAGGACTGGGGTGGGTGTTCCAGGCCATCCGCCCCCAGCAGGACCTCAACAGCAGCCCAGCCGATGAGTGTGCCCCCCCTCCCACCTTCACCAAGACCTCCCCACCTCAAAGCAGCTCTCATAGGGCTCCTGCCGGGAAGAAGAACAATGACTGGACCTCCAGGCTCCACATCAACATGGAAGAGAAGGACCGCAGGAAGCCCTTTCATGGCAGGCTCTTGTTGTGTTTGGCTTTCCATGTCCAGTTTCTGCAGCTGGACTCCCAACAGACAGATGCTGTTGATACGTCTGCCTCACTGTGGCTTGTTTAACCAGGAATTCAGAACAGTGGGAGTCTTGATGGAATGTTTCTGAAAAAAGACAGACGCATCTCCACCACGGTGCCTCTTGAGTCAGTACAAATTGTACTGAAATATATTGTCCATCTCCTTGTTTTCACGTGTTACTTGAGATGTTAGTGCCCCACCTGTCTGTGTCTGTTTTACTCTAATAATGGTGAATTGTCTATCAGGTATATCTCAGGTGATAGTAGTTTCTGTGTTAAATTCTCTGCAGACTATTTTTCTGACTGTGGTTGTTCTTCACCTGAAAGTGTCTGAGATCTGCCCTATCCGGCTTGACCTGAATGATGAGACTATCGTCCCCAAGTAGCTAGTTTCTTGCACTATGACTGGAAATAAATGCCCAACATGAAAGATACTGATTTATTTAATGGTTACATCAAGGGTTTAAATTAGCAAAGAAGGTTGTTTTGTCAAAATAAACAACTTGATTCCTGATAGAGTTTGTGATTGTCTATCCATTTTCTGTGTCTGTTTGTCCTATGCAGGGTTGTGGGGATCTGGATCCTATACCAGAAGTTATGGGCACAAGGCAGGGA
>JAODKC010000039.1:555839-577323 GCA_026777985.1 Mormyrops attenuatus
AGCATGCCAGGGTGAATTGCAGAGGTCTTGAAAAAGAAGGGCCAACACTGCAAATATTGACTCTTTGCATAAACTTAATTAATAATTGCCAAAAAAAAGCCTTTGACACTTATGAAATGCTTGCAGTTATACTTCAGTATACCATGGAAACATGACAAAAAGATAGACAAACACTGAAGCAGCAAATTTTGTGAAAAGTTCTCAAAACTTTTGGCCACGACTATATACATTTTTGAAAAACCAGTCCCTTTAGTGACTATGGGCTAAGGCCCTAACGGAGAAAGCCGGCTGCTGGTGCTGCGTTCCACTTATCTCGGAGGTCGAAAGTCAGAGCTGGGAATGATGTCACACCCAAGTTAACCGCGTTCCAAGTCGGAAAGCCATTTAGCAATACAAGAGACCCATGCAAAAAACAGGACTTCTTGCTTAACCGGATAACTTGTTCGATTTAAGGCACCTTTATCTTCATTCAGTTACATTTTGCCCAGACTACCTTAAATCCGGCTAAGCAAGAAACAGGCCCCAGTTCTAGCCCAGTTCATTCTTAGCTATTGTTAACAATATCATTTGAGAAGGCACATTCAAAAACAGTAGCAACATGTGCACAGATAGCAGTTCAACAGTACTGTGTGTACGACCGATTAAATGAGCCACAAATAAGATGCAAGTGCTAATAAACAGTATATAAATATAACTTTCCCTTCTGTTAATGAAGGGCACAGCCAACTTGAATTCTGAGTTCCTCAGACTTTCTGAATTGGAACTCCAACTTCAGGGACTGTTCCAGCTGAAATTTCCAACTAGGAAGTCAGAATTTCAATTTGAGATTTGAACCGGCGACCTTCTAATTACAGGCACAGCGTCCTACCCAATGGTGTCACACATGACCTCCATTAACGTTTATGTGTGTAATGTTTCCATTACAGTATGTTTGTGTGTGTCATCTCACTCTTAGTGTCTGTTAAAGTGTATGTGTGAAATCTGACCCTCAAGTAAAGCCATATCAAAATACAAACCAGATAATCAGTGTTTTGACTATTGTTGAGAATCCTGCTATTAGCGACACTCATGGGAGAACGGACATCTCGAATCCGAGGCATCAATCTCAGTTGTACATTAGTCAGTAACATCCGGTACTCAGCTGGATTGGGAGACGGGACCCAGACCTAACAGCATTCTCACCTGCCCCAGACATAGGGTCCGAACAGTCCCTCCGCCACGGCCAGCCAGCGCTCCACACTGCCCCCTAGCTTGCTGACAGCACTAGTGAGGATGCAGGGCTCTGCCCACACGCGGCTCCTAGGGGACAAGAGAAGGGACATTTGTCCTGCTACTCATTTGCCCAAGGGTTCCTTTAACAGCTCTGTAACCATGGCGATGCCCTCTCTGGAGCCAGTCGCCACCATGCCAACTGTTCCACTGGTTAACTCTGAGTGACTCTTTCCACTGATCTCCTACCCCTGGGAAAAGAACCACTAGGACCGACTATCGCCATGACAACCCCTCTCCCGTCTCACCGGGGGCCAATGTCGGCTGGCTGCAGATCTCCTGCCACCAAGGCAACCAGATAGGCCGGGACAGGGAACTCCATGGAAAACTGGAACGCCCTGTCCTGCTCTGAGTAGGCACTGTGTGAGGCACTCATAAGCACCGTCACTCCCTCGGGAACCTGCAGGGGGAGCTAGCGGTCACATTTCATCCAGCTGACACACAGAGCTGCATTTTAAGAGCATATGAAGGCAGCCTTCTTCGTGGCTGGGGGTCCACGGCAGAGTCTAAAAAAAGGTGGGAATCTGGCCCCATACACCAGTAATTTGTATGCAGCCATAGCACCCCAAGCCAAACCCAACCCATAATCCAAGCAGGTTGAACAATACACTCAGAAAGCCCGACGAAGGGGCCAGGGGTGATGTTTAAATCACACAGAGCGATACACAGGCATGTTTCTCATGTGTGGGAATGTTACAAAGAGACGGTGTGTTACTGACAACAGCGAGCAGAGGAAACCTGCTGGACGCACCAGCACGCAAAGAGGACAGCGCCCGACAGGGCAGGACATACGTGGACCGTAGCGGAGTAGGTGCTCTTGACAGCCGGCGTGTCGAAGCAGGGGAAGAAGGAGCGGTTACACACGGAGTGGCCCTGCGTGAAGACCAGTGGGCTCGTCTGGCCCGATGTCAGCCCTGCATCCAGCCACCATATCTGCAAAAGGGGGGGGATGGGGGAGTTGCAGGTGAGGTCACAGTCAGAGCAGACCCAGAGTTTAATGGAGGGCACAGGATCAGATCCATGGTCCGGAGAGAAGATCGGACAGTGAGGTGTGGGTGGGATTTCAGCTAGCAGCGTCTCTCTCTCGCTCTCACACAGCATTGGATCAATCACATGAGGGTCTGTAAAGGATGCAGATACTTCGGGGGGGGGACGGACTCAGGTCTCAGCATCAGACACGCACTCCGGTTTGGGATAACATACAGATCCGTACCAAGGCGCGGCCGTGCTCCCGTGAATATAATTAGCGTCGATATAATCGCTATCAGCACGACTACGATTAGCATTATGTTTAATGTTATAATAATCATCAACACCATGACAGCCCTACCGCTGGTCCGTCCGTCGTGGTATACCGGACCGTAATCTGTAAAGTCCGCCGCGGTCGAACCACGGCAGCCGGCAGACTGATGATTAGAGACGAGCCGTAGTCGGTAAAGGGGTCCAGCCGGTAAGTGAGCGACAGGCAGCGGTCCGGAGAGCCGGCGGCCCCGGGCACCGTACAGTCTATGGAGTGGACTAGCAGGGACGGGTGCGCGTCCAACACCAGCGTCTGCACCCCGGCCTGTAGCGGCACCAGCTCCAGCACCTGCCGGCCCGACATCTCCTTGGCGGCGAAGTCCAGCCGGAGGTCCAGGTGGAAGTGGCGGAGCCTGAAGCTGTGGAAGTTGGACGCCGAGGCGACATCAACCCGCTGGCAGCGTTCCGGACACGGACTCGGGCCGCCTTCCACCGGCGCCTTCCGGCAGCAGCACAGGGCCGGGCGCTGGAGGTCGGACATGGCGACTCCGGACGGGAGGATTAAATTAATATTAAAAGTTCAATTAAATTAAAAATAAAAGTCGGGAAAGCGTGACAAGGAGCGGCAGGCGGCATGGAGGCAGCTAGCCGGCTAACCCGCTAGTCTGTCCCTGCGGTCGTAACCGGAGCCAGACGTGCCGGAAAAGGACGAAGTCAACATTATACTAGATTAAACAGAGAAACCGGACCGTTTCTGGTGGTCCGGGAGGGAAGGGAAATCCGCGTGAAGTCCGCCGGACCCAAAGTCCAAATTGCGCATCGTGCTCCGTCCGTTCCAGCGCCGGGGGAGACGAGACGAGAGAGCCGGAGAAAAACGGAGGAAAAAAGGAGGAAAACAGGACAAGAAGAGAAGGAGAAACGAAAGAAGCCGAGCGCAAGGACTCCAGCCGAAAACAGGAAGTGAACACGGAGGAAATCACTCCGGGAGAAAGTTTTCGGGCAGAAGGGGGCGCTACGGAGGCGGTCCAGGGTCCGGCGGCGGCCAAAGCGATTTACCTCGCCTAAACCGGGCAGACCGGCGGCTTACCGTACGCTGGCCAGCGCCTCGCTAAACAATCCACCGACAAGAAGCCGGGGGCTTCAGCCGCCGATAAATGGCGTGAGGGCAGCCGAGGGGCCGCTTCCTCTTTCACCCCGGGATCTCCGCACACATTCACACGCTCGGCACTCCTGCCCCTGTACGGCGGAGCGCCATCACGGGAATCGGCTTAGGTCTCGCCACCATTTTCAACTCTAACTTCAGGCGTATTGGGTCGGATGGACATGGTGTTCCGTACACGTGTTGTCTGGGGCTGGAAGCTGCTCCCGACTCTGTCACATGAGTTATTGGGACCGTGAAGGGCAGCGTCGTGAGGACAGTCGGAGAATGTCACCCAGTGCGGCGGCCAGCCATCTGCCCGAGTGTGTTTATCTAGGTCTGTGCTACTTTGTGCACGAATTTTTCCAAGTTTATGTGACTCACTATGTTCTGGTGAATGAATGTGTCAGATTCGTGTGCAGGGCTGTTAATACCGCTCTGCTGAATACTCTTGATCAAACACACAAGTGGAAATGTATCCATAAAATAGGTTTATTAACATATCTTAAAGAGACATCTGCTCCCTTCTTGCCTCTTCAATGCGCTTAACGCATCATGCTAAGGCAATAAAACTAGGAAATACACAGAGACACACACACAAGTGTGTGCACACACACGCACTGTAAGGTCCACCAGAGGGCTGTTGTTACAGCAGTTTCCCAGGGTGAAGCCTGGTAGCAGATAGCAGCCCTGGGTTAAGGTCCTGACGTCACACACTTTTAGAGAGCCCTAACCCACCAGCTGGGGGAGCTCTAGAACAGGGGTATCAAACTGCAGTCCTGGAGGGCCTGAGCTCTGCATAGCCTAGTTTTTTTCCCCTTTCCACCACAAATGATTCAGCTCAAGAGCTGTGTATTAATTAGCTCAAGGAGGTGAATCAAGTGTGGTAAAAGAGGGGAAACCCAAAAATCTGTAGGGCTCTGGCCTTCCAGGACTGCAGTTTGATACCCTGCTTTAGAGTAAGCAGGCTATATCCTTCCAGCAGCTAATTTGAAATGTGCGTGGAGCTGAAGGAACACAGGTTTGTGTGGCTTAACCACCTGAACAACACCTCTGGGCATGTGCACAAATCACCCTAGCCAGGGTCCATGGTTTGAGTCACATGACAACAGCATCACAGAGCTCTGAACACCATTAAATCGCTGAACGGTTTAAGATCAGACTACAATGACAGGTACACACATATGAAAATATACTAACATGTCATACAGTGATGTTTTACATACAAAGTCAGTACAAAATAAACCCAGCATACATCCTCTCCACAGTAAATATGTGCATATAGATAGATATCCTATAAAACAGACCCTTTTAAATGATTATAGCTACACATGTAAAGCTCTATTGTTCAGTACCAGTGGATCCCTGACCATCTGAGCCAAGAATGATTTCTGAGCAGGCTTCTCCCAGGACGGCCCCAGCACACGTCCAGGGCCTCACCAAGCTCAGCACAGCACCCCTGACTAGCAGTGCCTTGTACTGCAGGTGTGCATACAGGTGTGCAGTCAGAGCTGAGGCCAGGGCTGGGGCATCTGGGAGGGCAGGGAGGAGACTGTGAGCCCTCTCCAGCGCGGGTCTCCACCCGACGTCAGTCTTAGCCTCTCACGGAGATCTTGTTCTCTACTGCTGCCAGCATGGCACAGAATCGAGAATTTTCATTGGCCAGAAGTTTAGACGGTTCATCAAACTCGACCACCTGTAAAAGAAGGAGGAGGAAATTACCTAACACCAGTATAGGAAGCTACCAGGGCAGGAGCAGAGAATGTGGCCACTGGTGTACCTGTCCCTGATTGAGTACCATGACTCGGTCACAGTTCAGCACAGTGTGCAGCCGGTGTGCGATGGTCAGCGTGGTGCAATCCATAAAAGCACTACGGATTGTCTCCTGGATCAGCGAGTCTGTCTCCGTGTCCATAGCAGCAGTGGCCTCATCCAGGATCAGCACCTGCCAAAATGGTGCAGGGGTAGGTACAGCATGTTAGCAAGGAACTGTGAAATTTCAGGCATTCCTCATTTTACATCACTGTGACTTAGACTGACTTGTGTACATGCATATATTTATATTGTGGCTTATATTTTTATTTGCCATTTTTCCATTATCTTTATATTTTTCTATTAGGTCTTTTTAAGCAGAATCTAGGGATCAGGAAGCAATAGCATTTCGCTACACGTCTGTGAATGTGACAAACGTGTGCATGTCTGTGCCTCCGTACCTTACACTGTCTCAGCAGAGCTCTTGCTACACACAGAAGCTGCCTTTCTCCTACTGAGAAGTTTTCTCCATTCTCCAGCACCTCGGACTCCAGCTTCAGGGGCAGCTGGGCAACCTGGAGAGAACAGTGGACGTGGACAGACTCAGCTTCTCATTGGTGGGTTTATCCATGTTTTCCGATGCCTGACTTGTCACCTTTGACCCCTGACACTTACACATTCTTTCATGTGTGTCCTCTCCAGTGCATCCCAAATCAGGTCCTCTGCATACTGGTTGAAAGGGTCCAAGTTAGACCTAGAGAACAGAAGCTAAGTTACCCAGGTCACCGACATTACACCAGCATACACACTCCTGCCACTGCAGCACCCCTTATACCTGACAGTCCCACTGAAAAGCACAGGCTCTTGTGGGATTATGGACATCTTGCTGCGTAGGTCTGCCAGACCGATGTCACAGATGTTGATGCCATCAATCCGGATGGTGCCACCACAAGGCTCCACCAAGCGAAAGAGCACCACACCAAGAGAGGACTTCCCTGAGAAAGGATATACAGCCAGGAAAATCATAATCCAGAGAGGCACACGGCCAGCCAATCAGCATCCAGATAGGTACACAGCCAGCCAGACTTCTTGGAGTTTTATTTCCGGGTAAGAAGGAGTTTGACGCACCTGAGCCAGTTCGACCTACGATGCCGACCTTCTCTTTCGGCCGGATGGTGCAGGAAAGTTTCTTCAGAACCAGTGGCAAGTTCTCTCGGTACCTCATCTCCGTGTCGTGAAACGCGATCTCGCCTTCCTGGGGCCAGTCTGTCGGGGGGGCCTTGTTTTTGATCCGGGCAGGGGCCTCCAAGGCCAGGGACTGGTGGTTGAAAGGGCAATTAATTAGAGTAGATGCACAGTGCACAGGTATGGGAACCAGCTCACCTAGATGTAATAGGGAGATCCCTCTCACCTGGATGTAGTGATGAATTCTCTCCACGGAGGTGAAACGAGCCTCAGTCTCAGACGCCAGCCTCACGGTGAACTGGAAAAGCCCAGTCAGCTAGATGGAGGAGAGGGAGAGATGCACTGAGCGCTGTCCTGGTGGAGATGGGTGGGCTGAGGGTGGGATGGAAGGCAGAGCCTCACCTGCACTGCGTAGGATATGGCCAGGCCAGCGTAGGCAGGGGAGATCTGCCCGTGCATGAGCACCATCATAAGCGCAGTGATGCTGATCAGAGCCACGCTGATCAGGTCCAAACGCACAGCCAGCCAGCGCATGGCGCAGCTGAACAGGTAGAATGGGGCCTGGTTCTGATCCAGCAGCTCCTGATACCTGGGAAGGAACCCAACCTTGACTCATTACGCAGCAGAAAGGTGGGGACATGGGCAAGGCCGGGTTTGTTGTTGAGTCAGCCCCACGCATATTGTCATGTTGGGGCCAGTCTAGTGTAGTGACCATTTGTGCCCAGCAGGGGGCCCCGAAACCTCAGGAGACACGCATAGATGCGTGGTTTGAGTGGTGGTCAACACAGTTGCTGGCCACAAGCCCTGACCCAGTTGGCCCCTGGGGCCCATGCCCCCCCCAACTTACCTGTTCAGGAACTCCTCCCCCTTGTTGTAAGCATGCACAGAAGTGAGGCCCTGGATGCTGGAGGTCACGTGTGACAGGAAGGGTGACTGCGTGATGTTGTCCAGGCGCTTCAACTCCCGAATGAAGATGCGAGAGACGATGTGCAGCACCGTGAAGAGAACAACCAGGGGGCCCACAGATACCAGGAACCAGGGGAACACGCTGCTGATGACGCCCAGGCAGAAGAAGACCAGAATCACGTTCTGGATGAACATCTCAGCTTGGAACGGGAGGCGGGTGTCCACTGGGGGGACGGGGGTGTCAATTAACATGGGAAACATCCGGTGGGCAGACATGAGAAAGCTGCAAAATGGTTGTCCGGCTACCTTCATCCATGTCCTTAGAGAAACGGTTGAGGATGCGGGCTGTTGGCGTTGTGTCGAAGAATTTCATGGGGCTGCGCAGAATCTTCCGGAACAGCTCCTCATGGAGCTGGGTGGATGCTCGGAGAGTCCACTGAGCAAAGGATGGGTAAATATACAATGTGTACACACACACACACACACACACACACACACACACACACACACACACACACACGGAAGGAAGCATATGTATATCGTTCTATCACACACACACACGAGTGCTGCATACCTTGACGAAGGCAATTCCACGAACCACCTTAATGAGGAGCATGATGCCCATGGAAAGCGCGTAGATGGCAGCATAGTAGTGCATCAGAGGATGGTCCTTCATGCTGTCACTCACCACAGAGCTGTTCCCCTGCCACAACGTCGTGTTCTGTCCATTGGTGGTAACAGAGTCAGTCACAGACAGGCACCGACCTGCTACTCATGTCTTATGAGTGACATACGAGGTGAGACACTGACCCCGCTGCCCTGTTTGATCCAGTAGCTGAGCCACCAGTTGCTAAAAGCCGTACTCCCCACGTTGAGCATGAAAAGTGCCAGGATGAGCAGACAGACCAGCGGGCCACCCGCTGCCCTCATGTACACCCCATAGACGCACCAGGGCACAGAGCCCCGCCCACGCTCCTCGACCTGCATCAGCTGACCTGCGTTGTGGGGAAGAGAAGGATAGGAAGTCCGACAGTGACTCATGGACAGTAACATACAGCAGAGACAGAGACTCGGACAGACAGACTCACAGAGAGGTAGAGATTCACAGAGAGGTAGAGACCCAGACAGACAGAGACTGACTCACAGAGGCAGACCTACAGTCAGAGTCAAAGACAGACAGAGAGACCCAAACTCACAGAGACACTAAACCTCACAGACAGTGAGGCAGAGAAGCAGAGACTCACAGAGAGACAGAGGGACAGACAGTGACTTACAGACAGACTCAAACTGTGACACAGAGACACACAAATTCACAGACAGAGAGGCAGCGACACTGAGAGACTCAGAGGGACAGAGGGACTCACCACTGTCCTTATTGACAGGTTTGTCCTTTTTCACTGACCCTGCCTTCTTCTCTGGTGGTTTCTTCAGAGAGTTTCCAGAGGTCTTTTTTATCACCTGACATAACGGAACAGCGTTAGGGCCCTCTCTCTCCCCGTGTCTCTGACAGAGACATATATGTGCACGCTCAATGCCCCCTTGCCTCGACGCAATGCGCCTCCCCCAGCTGCAGGCTGTTGAACATGGCCGCGTAATCGGCGTTGAGCCGCATGAGGAAGTCATGCGTCCCCTGCTCCGTGATGCTGCCATCCCTCATGACGATGACGTCGTCGCAGTCCACCAGGTACTGAGAGAGACGCCACATGGTCATTACACCCGGTCACGTTCTGGCCGGCGCGTGACTGGGAACATAAACGCCCCCCACCTGTAGCTGATGGGTGATGAAGAGGACGGTCTTCTGGCGCAGCTGCTTCTTAATGGCATTGTTGAAGATGTGGTTCCCCACGTGGGCATCAAGGGCGCTAAGTGGATCGTCCAGGATGTAGATGGCGCGGTCACTGTACAGGGCCCGGGCGAGGCTGATGCGTTGCCGCTGGCCTCCACTGAGGTTGGCGCCACGGTCCCCGATCTGTCGGGTCAAAGGGGAAGGGGGGCGTGGTCAGACGTACAGGAGAAATGCACCCCAGCCTACATCTCCCAGAGGACATCAGTGTTACCTCAGTGAGGTCTCCACAGGGCAGGATGGCCAGGTCTGGTCTCAAGCAGCAGGAGCTAAGCACCGTCTGGTATCTGCGTAAGGGGCATAAGGGGCAGGTCAGGCCTGTTTGGACCCACGGCAGGCCTCCTTGTCCCCCCAGAAGTGACCACTACTCGCCTCTCTTCGTCATAAGCCTTCCCAAACAGGATGTTATCTCTCAGCGAGGCGTTGAGAATCCAGGCCTGCTGGGCCACGTAGGCAAAGTCTCCATTTACGGCCACTGAGCCCTCCAACAGAGTCATCTGGGGTGGCAGCAGGTCAAAGGTCAGGGCTGAAGCGACTGAAGGCTTCCACAGTCCCTGAATCAACCTGCCCCGAGAACAGTGTACCCCTCCCCCTGAAAACAGGTTACCTGGCCCAAAATGGCAGAGATGAGGGATGTTTTGCCACTGCCCACGCTACCGCAGATGCCCACCAGCTGGCCCTGTGTCAGAGAGAAGAATAATGCAATACAATTCATTTTTATGTAGCACCTTTCACAACAGAGTCACTTCAAGGTCATCAGGTACTTCAGGGCTCAGACCTTGGGCACAGAGAGGTCGATGCAGTGCAGGGTCCTCTGGAGCCGCTGGCTGACTGTGGGGATAGGCGTAGCCTCGCCCTCGGGACCAGCCGGTTCGCCTTCAGCCAGGAGCTGTCTGCCAGGATCCTCTGACTGCTTCCCCACTTCCAGCTTCTCTGGTGAGTTTTTGTGGCCGCGCCTCTGAGCTAAGCCCACTGAGGGAGTGCCCCGGGGTGTGGGCTGGGCACTGTGCCCACTGGTCTCCCATGCGAAGCTGGCGCTGCTGAGTTCGACAGCCACATGGGGGCGCTGTGGGCATGACTGGATTATCTCCACCTCCGGCATCATGAGCAGACTCTGCATGAGGGTGTAAGATCATGAAGGCAGGCACGCACACACACACACACACACACACACACACACGCGCACATAAAGCTTAGTCATCTCTAGGAGGACAGAGGAGAAACCAACCTTAAACCTCTCCATGGCCACAGACGCCTCAGAAAGAGACTTCACAGAAAAGGGTGTGACCTTGAGCGCAAATGTCATGGCATTGAAGACGGTCACCACGGTAAATGCCTGTTGGGTACAAAACAATAGATGTTTTCCAGGGACCTCACCCTTCAAGACAATTCACATTATACCTACAGGGCAACTATGATGTCATACCTGGGCTGCAGTGAGATCATACTCCAGGAGCATATGGGCGGAAAAGGTGGCAACACTGGCAATCACCACCACGACTGGAGCCACGCCCACTGTGATGCTCTGGAAGTATCCTGTCCATGCAAGGATCTTACGTTCCTCCTCACGGATGCCTGTGGGATGATACGTACGTTGAACTCATCTGTGCAGATGCGCGCACACAAACGTGCATGCAGACAAGAGAGGGAGCCGCAAACTTACGGCGCACTTCCTGAGAGAAGGCCTTGACCCAGGCATACATCTTGATGAACTTGATGGAGTTGAGAATCTCGTTCATCTTTTGCACACGCCGGTCCGTCATGGCCACGCCTTTCCTCCTGAAGTAGGCCGTCAGTCTTGAGCTGAACATCTGGCACATACAGGCGACAAATGAGAAAACTATCCTCCATTTTTCAAGCCAAGTTAAGTCAAGTCAAGGTCAAGTGGGGGCTTTACTGTCACACCAACCATATTCAGTACACAGCATACGGTGGCACGGTTCTCCAGGACCGCGGTGCTACATATATACATAAAGTGCAGAGAGAGACAAGACAAGTGCAAAACAAAAAAAGTATGACAATATTAACACGAAATGTTAATGTGAACAACGTTGGAATGTTGAGAATTTAGGCAAAGACGGGAGCAGTAGAGTTACAAATAAATAAATAAATAAATACATGAATAACTTTGTTCAGGAAGCTCACGATCTGCATACACTTTACTCGTGTTTGGAGTCATCTTCTCATTACATGAGATGATAACAGTGTCTGCCTGTTCAGCTGTCTGCCTGCCCCCTGTGCCCACTTCCCTCCCACCATGCCCGCCTGTGCAATTGGTTACCATTGCAGGGTAGAAGAGGATGAAGACGGCAGAGCCCAGCAGAGATGTGGGCCCCAGGATGATCAGGTTGTAGATCATCCCCAGCACGGCGATGAGCGGCCCTCCAGCCAGAAGACTGCCCACGGCGGCTGCCTCGAACATCCTCTGTCCATCGCTGGAGCACAAGTTGATCAGCTGAGGACAAAAAAGATGCCGTCACATCAGCTCATGGGAGCTGTATTTACACAAAAATGTTCCGAGGGCAGAAGGAACAATGATTGGTTCAGAGAGATGACCAATAAGATTGCAGAGGAATCTGACTGGTTATCTCTTTGAACCAATCACTTTTTCCTTCTGCCCTCAGAATATTTTTGTGTCAGCAAAACTCCCACATGCTGTCACCTCATCACAGAGCACAGGAAGTAGCCCGTATGGCCCACCAGCCCGCCCTGGCCGCCCCTCACCTCCCCCATGGACTTGTCCTTCATGCTCCGCAGTCGCAGGATCTTTTGGAAGGCCATGGTCAGGATAGCACCTCGCAGGCGGGTGCCCGTGCGATAGTTAAGGGCCCAAGTGAGAGCCAGGGACCAGGATCGCACCAGTTCCGTGGCCAGCAGGCCCAGCACCAGAAGCAGGCCATAGGGCAGGTCCGGCTCGGCCTGCTGCGTGTACTCCAGCAACCGCTTCACCACGAAGGCCTGTGGGCGAGGGGCAAGACAACACAGGCAGCGTGACTGACCGCACCCCCACTGGCTGTCCCTGCCCACTCACCGCCATCATCAGCAGCCTCAGCCAATCATACCATTCCAGTGCAGCATCACAGTATCCACTCTCTCCTCAGAAACAGTACAGACACGCCGCAATACCTCTGCTGATTAGTACCCGCGCCTCGGAAGGCGTACGCCCAGCGTTTACCTGTGCTGGCCTTTTTCTATTAAGGTCCTTTGAAAAAGAACAAGAGAAACAAATAAAAGCCGGCAGGGCCATTTTGAGACAATCATTCCAGCACATTCCACATTAAGACAATGACGACGGCAACAACATCTCTTTGAGTTTCAGTCCCACGGAATCAGCGACATCATACCTACAGTCACATGGCCGTGTGGCTGAGTGAGGAATCTGTTTTTAATGCCTGAAAACAAACATCAGCACTTTAATTACACAGAAAGTGCAGGATAAGGGGAGAGAGAAAGGGAGAGAGAGAGAGAGAGAGAGAGAGGGGGAAAGAGAGAGAGAGAACCAAAAAGTAATACAGCCATGAACAGTGTCCACTCACATATCCAAGCACACACACTCAGCAAACGCGCACACACACACACACACACACACACACACACACACACACACACACCATTTGCAGAGTGCCAGTCCCACACAGTTCAAGGTGTCACCATCGTTTATTAGCATAGAAGTCAGGCTAAGTGTGAACCCAGGCAATCACAAAACAGGCTTCATTAACAACGCAGGAACAGAGCAGATGCAGTGAGGACCACAGTCCAGTCGCAGAGTCCCAGAGGGCCACAGGCCCTTTCCAGTGGCTTCCGCGCCCCCGCTCCAGGTGCCGCCGCTCGACACTCAGTTTATCTGTCTCCTTTGTCCAGAGTGAGACGTGGCACTAAAGAAAAGCAGCAATGTCTATCGGGAGGGTCCATCCTGCGCTTCCGTGCGCGGTGGCGGGGGGTCCCGGTGCGCCCATCCCATGTCCACCCCCAGTGTCCCACACCCTTACATTCTGTGTCCTGGCCCTTCAAGGGGCTTAGCAGTCCAACCACGCCACAAGGGAGGGAAAAAAAAGAAGAAGAAAAAAAAAAAAAAAGCGTTCATCGCGGCCAAATATGGCCCCGGCGAGCAACACGGGCACGCCGGCTGAAGTCGATGTAGATCGGCGTCGTCGCACGACATGCGTGCGGCTAACAAGGACCAGACTCCTACCCTGTGCACGGCACACGCCCTACGACACAGGCATGAGCAGACACTCATCATGTGCAGCAGTCAGACAGAGCTACAGCAGGAGAGTGCCCCCTGCAGGCAGCCCAGGAGAACGTACCCTTACCTGTCAGCTTTGGACGGCTCCGCGCCCCGCCTCCCGCGATATTTCCCTCCGCAGTTTAACGGACGGCCTGTGAAGTCTGAAGAACAGCCTCTGTCACATGTCCCTCCAGGGGGAGTGGCAAGCTGAGAGTCCAGCGCCCCCCACCCCTGCACGCATGCATGCACACATGCGCGCGCGCACACACACGCACACACGCACGCACGCCTGGGGGGGGGGTTGCCTCTGAGGATGTATTTCCACCCCTTCTCACAAAGTTAGTTTTGGAAGCCAAGTCTGATTGACCGAGCAGTTTGGCCCACCTGTCGCGGTGGTTGCTGTAGCTTTGGTCACATTGCTAAAGGCATGGCCCTATCAGGGCCCGGTCCTGAGAGACCTGCCAATCACATGTAGACACATAGGTGACCTTGAGGTTACCTGGGGTAGGGGCTGTGGAGCAGGCAGACAGTGCAGGACAGAGAAGCTTGTTACATACCCCGCAGAGAGACAGTGACAGAAGCTCTCCTTGGAAAAAGGCGGTGCGTTAACCCTGAAAGCCCTGTCCTCTTGAACACCTGCAGACACCTGCCTAAACCTACAGAAAGGCTACAGACCCAAGCAATTCAACACAGCAGTGCTATCTTCATCATCAACATCATCAAAACAGTGTCCTGACAACCATAGAAAGCAAGGCTGATCACATAGGGGGTTCTTAAGTTAACTTAGAAGTTAAATGAGGAAGTACTGTACATCAGAGGCCAGGATAATGTGTAACAAAGTGGTACCAACACAGAGCTGCACTCAGGCATGCTGTGGACAAGTGTTTAGTTATGATCTCAGCAGTTCTATTGGCCCTGCCCAGATCCCGCCCTAGTCTGGGCCACTACCAATGAGCTACTGGCACTGTCCAATGAGCTCCTGCTGCAGGGCTCCCGTGATGTTCTGGCATAAAGGCTGTACATGGTCAGGACAAGTGCAGCAATGTGCAGTCTGGACTTCCACACTCCCTAAAGGAGCAACATCAGGCTGGCTAACAACACTAGGCGTTGATCACCATGTTTCGAGGCCCGAGACAGGCCACCAGTCCTGTACGAGGACTATAGCATTACGCCTGAGTTTTCACCCCTACGGGCATGTGCACTGCAAAGCAGTGTTGCAATTCAGGTGAGGGTGAGACTGAGGTAGGCTTTGCCAAGTCCAACCGAAAAACTCACCTGTAGACTTCGCAAGTGGATCAAAGTGTGTGTGTCAGAGAGAGAGAAATAGGGAGAGAGAGTGTGAGAGATAGATAGAAAGAGAGTGAGAGAGAAAGATGGGAGGCACTTACTGGACCACTGAAGCCTGCCAGCTGCGTGACCATGAGGCAGACGATGGAGAGCAGCAGTCGTGTGCGGCAGAAGGCCCAAACCACACGGCGCAGAGAGGCCTGCGCCCCACACGCCTGGAGCTCCTGCTCCCAGAGTGCCGTCAGCCTGGGGGGGGGAGGCAAGGACACGTCCAGGGTCACTTGATAGTATATAGTCATATTTGCAGATGCGATATGGTCTTCTCCGCCACTGACCTCTTACGGTTAGTCTCTCCACTCTCCCAGCGTGAGACAGGCCACACGTCCTCCAGGAGCAGCTGGCCCTGCCGGTAGGCCTTCAGTGCAAGGGGCGTTAGCCAGGACAAGGTCATGAAGGAGAAAAGGCCAGCATTGTCCACTGGATGCTGGTGCCTGGGGTGAATGGTGGGGTTAGGGGCGGAGCCAGACATGGAGTCAGAGACAGCTGTTCTAATCTGGCCAGAACAGCCTAAACCAATGATCTTGAAAGGTGAGTGACTCACTTGCTGGTGGTGCGAAAGGGCTTTAACATGTTCACGGTTTGCTGATACTTGCTCCAGCCGATCACCTCCTCCTCCTCATCCTCGTTCAGGTGGGTGGTGCTTCCTCCTTCCAGAGGGAGGCCTCCCTCCGCCCGGGCAGCTGTCTCCAAGGCATCCTGACAAGCCACACCACAGAAACACCATCAGTCATGTGACGTCTTAAACCTAAGCACAATCAGCTTCCAAACCGTCTCAGCATCGTTTCAGGTAAAAACAAACAAAAAAAACTCAACTTTATTAATATGAAACAAAGCAGAACTCAGACTGTTCAGAAAAAAACTCCAAGAATTACAGAGGCCGACGTGTTTACAAAGTGCTAAGCCATCAAGCCGGTTCTGAAAAAACAAGCCTGCAGCCTCTACAGCACCCCCATCACACGTTTGCCTGCTAATCTCACGTTGAGCAGACATGCTAACAGCTCAGAGGCTATGCTACCATCCAGCCAGTAGAGGGCCCAAAGAGCTCTGACGTCACGACAGATGGCTATTATTGGCTACCCCTGCTGGCCGAGCAGCCAATGAGACGCTCAAGGTTATATAAACAACGGAAGCCAAGCATGGGGTATGCTAGGGAACAGCCAATCAGCTCCAGGCACTGTTTAGATACTCTCTCTTAGGAAAGGGAGGGGGATGGAAGGAGAAGCTGCTCTCTCATTCTGCTGACTCAATGCGGAGAGGAGGGAGAGAGAGGAACAAAAACACAGAACACACACAAAAGCTTGCGCACTGTCTGAACAAAACAGCAGCTGTTCGACCATTTTGGCTTTAACTGCTCAAGGTCTCTCGCTGCTGGCATACCCTTGTGTGGAAGGGAGGTTGGTAATAACGCAAGATTCTAGAAATCAGGCTAAAAATGGACATTGTGATCTGAACAGGATGTACACTGCAAGAGCACAGTCAACACTCCACCCCCCATCACTACCAACTCCAAAAACCCCAGAATGAGCATGCATTCCCCCTTCTGTGTGATCAGCCCCCTTTTGCACCTTTAATATTTTGGTGAGAGGGCAGCCGATTTCTTCTTTGTCAGTGAGGCAGGAGGAGGGAATGGGGTTGACTGACGTTAGACTAGAATGACACACCTGTGATGCACGTGCCAGACAACCAAGACTCTGGTACAGCTCACACCCTCACCGTCACCCCGGTCAAACCCTGGGATTTGACCTACCTGCACCTTGGAGAGCGGATACGAGTCGGTCTCTGGGCCCGGTGGAGCATCTGCACTGGGCACAGTGCGATACCCTGGGCCAACACTCAAGTAGTCCTTTCCTAAGTCAAGGTCTTTCATCTTCTCTGCACAACATAAGGCTGCTGACCACTTCTTCAGCAAAAGCAGTCTTCAGCTGAGATTATAGGAAGACACAAATGACACAAAAGAGCCACTTAAAATAACCTAAGCATAACCGATTGGGATAGGAGTACTTCTACAGAACCATCCTGACTAAAGGCGGCCAGTGCCGAACTACAATCATGCACTAGAAGGTGCAGCACCTTATCTTACCATCCGACTTATTTGATACTTTATCTCTATATAAGAGTTTTGGGGCATCAATTTCTCCGATATACGGACAATATCTTCACAGAAGGGTAGAACAGGTCCAGATGGTACGTCGAACAGGTGAGCAAACGAGTCGCGTTGCGGCTCCTCTCACGTAACTGCCGAAGATACGAGGCAGGTCGGGTACGGAGATCGGGAAGTGGGACCCCGTCAAAACAGAACAAGACAAAAGTGAAACCGATGTTTGTCATTCTGTTCCACGTCACATTTCAATACGGCTACCGACAATTGAGACCAAATGCATTTTTGTGGGGTCGTGTTTTGCGCGACGTCCACCACCCGTCTGTCCCATTCCCAGAGCGTCAGCAGTGTCCTGCTGCAGTGACACAGTCTGACAAACTCATCACACAACGCCCAGCGACAACCCGCATCTAAACGCATACAGGAAGCAATAAAAACATACGCCTCCTTTATAAGGAAACGATCCGCTAAAGATCAAATAGATAATTAGCCAACATGTGATTTTCACGTCTCATCCGTATACCAATAACGTATAAGTATCGTAAAATATCGCCGGAAATTATTTAGATCAGCGACCAATAAGAAAAAAGCGTTAAATCCCCTTTTATATGTCTCCTTACACGGGGTTACTACATAATCGCTTTTATTATAACGTTTTAAATGTTAAGAAATTAAACGGGATGACGACAAGTCACGTTCATTAAAATAACTGATTTTCTGGTCTGAGAGGTTAAAAATAATTAAGATAAAAAAAAATCTCCCTAGCAACAGATACCTACGTCTCCACCTTGTCAGCCCGGAGATCCAGATCAAGCGCTGCAGCAAAAACAACTTCTTTATAAAGCAGCTTTTTAAGGCGAGACACGGGGATGCGTTGTAGGGAATTGTAGTTAAAAATCAGGATGCTAACAGTTTATATCAACGAAAAGAACATACAAAAAACTACAATTACCGTGACTCTATGCGGTAAGGGAGGGCGATTTGAGTCTCGGGGCGGAGCGTACGTTTTACGTATGAATGCGTGCGCGTACTTTCGGTGACGAGCTGAACTGACGTCTGGAAATGAAAATTTGGTTTACCAGCTGTAGTTTATCAAAAAACACATTGATTATAGGTTATTAATATACGTAAACGCCCTTATCATAAAATGCTTAACACCAAACAAGCGTTTTCGTCTACGATGTTCCCGGTATTATAGTTCGACAGATAGTGTGTTTTAAGCAGATGCAGTAAAGGTGTTCACTTTTATGGAAAAAATGAAAAAAAAGTCGCCTCTCGTTTAACACGCGTTTTAGAGTAGTCGTGGCGCGTTGTTTATCTGTTCGCTTTCACTGTCTACGTCATTGTAAGAACGTTCAGATGAAAATGTGCCGCGACTCCGTTTCAGAAACCCTCAGGAGTACTAAAGCTCAATAATCAGTCACCCAAATCTTTTAATGAGCTTGTGACACAGGTCGAGGCCGAGAGAACCATGCCAACAGAATATCGACAGCACCCCACATCACGTCAGGTTTTGTAACGTATTTAACTCTTGGTCTGCACACCAGTGACTCACAACACACCAGTCAAATAACCCAAAGAAATACCGCTTGCAGGATTAAAACCTTGCTTCTTTTTATATGTAGAAAGGGCATTATATTAGTGTCTCTCTTTCTACTCCACACCCTGAACACATAGCTTTGATAAACTAGAGACCAATTATTTTGTTAGCCGCACCCAGGTAAACACAGTAATTATACATTAGGACCCATGTTCCTTGATAGCTGCAGGCTTTGCCACATTCTTCCCATTTGTTTGTGACATTCCACTTTCCGTATATGGCACCAAATAAATGCAATCTTTAAATTTTCAAATCAGTCTGCTGGTCTGGTGACCGATGTCAAACAGTTCAAATACTTGCTGTTGGAGTAAGTAGCTAGGGGTTAGCCCACCCAAAAAATAAAGGCCATTTAACCTGCAGTAAATGAAATTAACATGCTATCTGGCTAAGTAAGAAATCTTGCTTTTTGAAACAGGTCCCTGGTATCATTTAATGGCTTTCCGGCTTGCTGTACTACAACAAGGTTAACTCGAGTGCGACATCATTCCCAGCTCCGTGTTCTGACCTCCAAGGTAAACGGAACGCAGTGTAAGTAAACAACTCTACAGCCCAATGCATGAGGTGAAGACGGTGATAAGGGCCCCAACCCTAAAGAATAACTTGCAAAAACAAATGCGAGACCCTGCATCTCACCTATATGCAGGGCTTTCCAACTCACCTTCTGCATTTGCAATGACCTCTGACCTCGAACCGACATCATTTAAGAAACAGGATATAGATGCTTAGCAAACCCCTTTTCAGTCCAAACAGCTGTACATTTTTCTGACCTCAGCCGCAAATCCTCCTAAAGTTAGGATAACATGCCCAACCCAGCACCATTTCGGAAAATGTCCCAGTGTTTTGGTGCGGTCATTCACAGGGCTTCACTGACATAAAGAATCAGATGCGAAGAGCCAATGAACCAACAGTGACACTCCCCATTTGCCACCCCACTGACTGCAAAGGCACACGCTGCTCAGGGATTGGACCACTTTATTGTATGTACACAAAGGCTCACACACGTGATGGATACAGCATCTGGAAAGAAAGGGAAAGAGAAATTCTCATTACATTAAGTCACCTGCTAACACTTAATGGCGACAATGATATTTAGATCTGTTAGCTTCACTCACAGGTAAGAAATGTTAAATAGCCTCCTAATACAACCTGCCAGGTAGGGAGGTATGGACTCTCTCAACCACAAACACACCCCCACAAACCTGGTTTTCAGGCCAAAAGAACTGACACTTTCCACAATTAAAGCTGCTCACACTGCGGCAAAACAGGAGTTACTGGACAAACCTAGACAGACGGCAGCCAACACTCACCACTCGTACTCTGTGTCCGATGGCTCTGGCGGGCAGGTTGCTCTTGAACTTGGCGCGCACCATCCCACTGCTGCCATGGGCACGTGTGATCTTGCCCCAAATGACCCTGGTCTTGTTGGGCTGGCCACCAGGGGTCATTGTGTTCCTGCGGGACAGAATGAGAACCTCAATCTCAGCAGAGTTGGCAAGTAAACAGGGACCACATCAGGGACACAAGACTGCAGTGAGATGGAAACCACAAACATGGGATGTAATTCTCTTGACAAGAGACCACAGACAACAGAACAAATGATCAGGTCTACGTATACAGCTGTCCACACAGCACAGGAGGTACGCTCAGACTAGATACTTTGCTAGATACATGTGCTGCAAAGAAAACTAGCCCTAGAACAGTGACATCATTTAAAAATAAATAAATAAATAAATAAATAAAAATTCAGCTATGCCAGTGGCTTTTGGAGCCAGGACTGAACTGGGCTCAGTGAGAACACTCCCAACTTGAATATTAAACCTCATTCGCACCAGGAAACACCACAAGCCATCAAAAGCACCAAGGTGACAGCAGACAGAACTATAGCTTCAATGATATTCAACTAAACCAGGCTCACCACAATTCAGTACCATTTACAGAACACCGGAATGGAGCAGATATATAATTTCTTTTGAACCACTTTGGGATAAATGCATCCTAACGATCAAGAGGCTTAAGCCTAGTTCATATTCCACCCATCAGCATGCTGTTACACTCCGCGCACAGTATGCATCATGCAAAATTTCTTTATCAGGATTGTCCGAGCTCACAGCCCAGATTTTGGGCCTAGCCGACTTGCACACCAATAAAACATCTAAGGAATTGATAGTGCATTACTAGGCATCTTGGCAGGTGGAATCTGCCGGCCCGGTGGTATATCTGTATACACACCCAGACAATACCCCATAATGTATGTACGCACACGTGGGAACATGAAGTAGGCGTCACAGGACCATCACTGCCTGTCATACATTCACTCGCTAGTCAGGGCACTTAACGGTACCACCGGAGATTGTGGCACTGACACACCCACTTCCTCACTGAGCACCACGTGAGGCCGCCCAGTCCAGACTTACTTCTTAGCCTTGTAGACGTAGGCACAGCGCTTGCCCAGGTAGAAGTCTGTCTCTTCGCGCGTGTAGACTCCTTCCACCTTCAGCAGAGCAGTGTGCTCACGCTGGTTCCTCAGACCACGCTTGTAGCCTGTGAAGATGGCCTTGCTCCACAGTCTAGAAAGAACAGGAACATGTCGAGTTATGTCACCGTGAGTGTCACCTACATGCAAGGAAAGGTTGCAAAATTCTGGGAATTTTCAAAGTTAGAACATAAGAAATTTACAAACGAGAGGAGGCCATTCAGCCCATCAAGCTCGTTTGGGGAGAATTTAACTGATAGCTCAGAGTTGTCAAAATCTTATCTAGCTCAGATTTAAAGGAACCCAGGGTTTTAGCTTGCGCCACACTGGCAGGAAGACTATTCCATACTCCAACTACACGCTGTGTAAAGAAGTGCTTCCTCAAGTTCATTTTAAAATGTTCTCT
>JAODKC010000039.1:577423-601432 GCA_026777985.1 Mormyrops attenuatus
AACTACTCGCTGCTTCCTGTCTGTTAACCAGTTTTCGATCCAAGCTGCTACAGATCCTAAAATCCCTGCAGCTTTGACTTAACAGGAAATTTGCAAAATTGCAGGTTAGCCTATAACAGACAACTTAAATGTAGTCAGAAAAAAAAATCTTGATGGAACTAAGAGTGATATCGTTGTGTAACCAAGTGCTTGTATGTAACTGTGTGCGGAAAAACACCCCAAAATAAGCATCTGCATCAAAACGCACTGCCTATAAGTCATATTCAATGTTGTATTATTCATACAGTTTGCTTTGCTGTATCTGACAGCTCGCATGGAGTTCCGTATTTCCAAAATTCCCCAGCTTAACTTCCAGTGGAAAGTTTCCTGAATTTTTCTGCCCCTTTGCAACCCTACATGCAAGAATACAATGGAAAGCTTCATGCTTTCAGGACCACAGTGCAACATATGACAAGGACAGAAGCTATGCATGCACAGCACCATGCAGTGCAAATAACCTGAAAGTGCAACTAATACATCCAGCATTAACTGTAACAGAAACAAACGATTCTGGAATGGAATCTGGCATTTAATACACAGAATGGTTAATATGTATACATTTCCAAAGAAACAGTGTACCTTAACTATGAAACAGCGAAAGGGTTTTATTTACGTTTATTAACACCATACCAGGCACTGGAAACCCATTGTAAACAAATTAATTTTCAAATACACGCATTACGCACTTGCTAAAAAAAAATCCTAAAGAGCTGTCAGAACATTCACAGCAATTACTATAGGGTGGCAATGGCCCTGCCGCTCCCAGACACGTGTGACGGGTACAGGGGCTACAAACAGCACCGGCACCCTCTGATGGTGACACTATACACGCCGCTGATATAGCGGTACATCCACAACGCATCAGAACCGTAGTCACGGTCACGAGGGGGGAAGAAGCCGAAGCGTACGAACTGCTAATACGACGATACGGGCCGGGGTAACAGTGTCATACTCACCTTCCTGGCATTATGATCGTCAGGCGTCCGGCTTCGTAACCTCGAAGGAAAAGGGAGAATCGTTAGGAAGGATCAGCATGATGTAGAGGCTACGGCCCATCCAAACGAGCCGCTCTTCCGTTAACGTTAACACTCAGACGGCCATTTTGTACCATTAGCTACAGAGCCAGTCGGTTATAAACTAACCCATGGCGCTGAGGTATTCTTTACGGGAAACTCTCTGCCTCAAAGCCACATATAATATTGCACGGGCCACCTAAATCGAAACCTATGCATTCAAAACTGCATTTAACAGTTAGTATTAAAGTAAGAGTTAATGTGAATAGCCGGTATGCTGGCGGCTCACGGTTGGCTGAAGCAGGACAGTCAACATCCACTAAATATCTTTGTCATCCTAGTATCTTCTATAAACACATCGTAAAAAATATTAAGTGGAGAGTGTATTCTGTGTGAACCAATAGAAATCAAATCCCAAATTCATGTAATGAACGTTGAAAAACCTATTCATATTTGGGTTGTTTTCGTGTCTCACCTGCACGGATGTAAAAAAATGGAGGAAAAGGATAAGCCCAGGGCATGCTGGGAAATTAATGCCATGTGTGACCAAAGCGGCGCCTGATTAAAAATATTTTATTTATTTCGGAACATGCATGTATATTTTACATTCATGACACAATGTAAAGAACAGTGTGTTTATCGTGCGTTGTCCTGTTACCCATTTTTTGATAATTTGATTCCAATGTTATTCTCATCTAAGAAATATCTAACCATGAGAATGAATACTACAAATTTACTTTTTATTCACTATTCATGTCATTGATTTTCTTTTATTTTGTACAATTTAATTGAAAAATCTGTTATTTGCGCTACCTTGTTGCCATGGTTACGCTAGTTTACACAAGCTGTAAACAAACGAGCAAGGTAAGCGGCATGTGCGGTTACAGTTGCTTTCAGCAGCTTTCGTGTGCTTCGGACTTGCAGAATGTAATAAAGATATTGGAAGATCCATATCCATAGAGTAGGTGCAAGAAATCTAGCGTGTCCTGGTAAGTATATTTTTTCCGTTGTGCGGGTACACCGGCAGGATGGCGTCGCCTTTCAAGGCGGTGGAGCTGCTGAGGATAACCACGGTACTGGAGGACTGTGCTGATCAGCTGGCCATTCTGGGAAACATCATGCGGGCCCGACGGGGTCGTTCTGCGGAAGAGGTGTCGAGCTATTTTGCCCGGTCGTCCTGTGACGTTTATGCATTACACTGTTATATATTCCCCCCTCTACATCGTTGAAACATATTTATTTAAACCTTTATTCTGGTTTCTGATTCGTGCGTCTTGCCTGCTCTCTCGGTCTGTCAGGCTGCCACAGCAGACATAGGGGATGTGCCACATAGGTCTCACAGAGATTTGGGAAGTTCCGTCTTACCTGCCTACCTGTCCAAGGTGCGGCGAGACAGGTGGGTACAGATACACTTTCCTATGCATACATACTCGGCAACACGCTACCGGCACCGAGCAGCATAAAAACACACATAGCCAGGTCTCTCAGAGAGATTGCAGATTTTCTGTGGACTTCTCAGGGACTTTGTGGACCGAGTAATCACAGCCTTGTTGGAAGAGCTACAGGCAACCGGGACATTCAACAGTCTGCTGTACATCATAGACGAAGAAGAGAGGCGGAAGAACCAAGTACAAGACATCATCCTGAAGTTAGAGCCTTACTATACGGTAACGAGCTAAGTATGTTGATGTCACATGACTGTGCACAAACCATACTGTGTGTGGCAGGGAGGAGGAGGCCAGAAGCAAGACCAAGGTCCTGCAGAGACAGCTGCAGGATATCCGAAAGGAAAACGCCCTGAAACTACAGGTAAAGAAGGCCGCCGCACTCATCGCTGGCAGGGCTAAACAGGGTCCGTGGGGGAGTAGGTGCTAGGCTTCCTTTGCACACATAGCATTCTGTCTCCAGGACCGAGATTGTTTCATAGCTCACCTGAAAGACCAGCTACAGGAGACGAAGGCCAGGACAGCGCTGGAGAAGAGCTATATGACAAAGTGTTCCAAACTGCTGGTCTACCAGGGGAAGAAGCTCAATGCATTCTCTGAGAAGGAGCAGCTGGAGATGATACAGGTGCGTTTGTTCACGCATCAGTGCCGGTGTTGAGTGGCTGTAGACTGACCTTTGGAAATATGATGCTCATGAATCACCCAGCCCAGGTCAGGCAGACTTGACCAAAAGAACAACTGTCCAGGATCCTGGGTCTCTCATACCAGGGCACAGATAGCAGACATCCTTTGTAGGTTTACGAAGAGCTTCATTTGCTGCTTTTGCTCCCAGCTACTTCACGACAGGATGGAAGAGGAAAAACGAGCTCATGCTGAGATGGAGGGATTCCTTAGGAGGCACCAAGCAGTATGAAGCTGAAGCTGAGGGAACCTGGGGTTTGACTGGCTTTCAGTGTGCAGACACTGTGTGATAGTATAACTGTAATGATGTGAATTGTAACCCTGCATACTGCAGTGTATGAATAATAATGGATTGCCAGACACTATTGTCAAGTGCCTTGGGGCAACTTTGTTGCGAAAGGCGCTATATAAAACAAATATATGCTGCATATTAGAAGAATAAGTCGCCTGGTTAGTATGCTGCGCATGAGAATGTATGACCGGATGTCCCCAAGCGCCTGGAGGAGAAGCTGGAGATGTGGATGGAGCAATATGAAAAGGATATGGAGGAGAAGCAGCAGATGATCAGCACCCTCAGGAATGCCAGGGCCAGCAACCTCCTGCAGCTGCAGGAACTGGCCAGGAAGGCAAGTCCGCCGGCCCCACAGGCCTGCCTGCTCTTCTTCTGCCTCAGAGATCTGATCAGGCTGCTGCTGTGTTCTAGTACCAGCACAGTGAGCAGGTGGTGAAGGAGGACCGTGTCCAGAAGCTACTCCTGCACCAGCAGCTGGAGATGGAGCGGAACCAGAGGAACGCTGCCCTTAAGGTCTGCTATGGAGCTGTATGTTGCGTGTGCCCAAGCCCTTTTCATGAATGTGCCGCTGGTTGCATACTGGGCCTCAGGACTCCCCCTTCTCCTCCAGATCCAGTCGTGGTGGAGAGGCACTCTGGTCCGCCGGCAGATGGGCCCCCAAAGGAAGGGAAAGAAGACGACCACGGCAAAGAAGAAGAAGAAAAATTAAATAAAGGGAACTGTAACGGCAACCATGTCACCATCTGATCAAATGTTCACATGACCTAAACATAGCACCAGTTTGAAGTGGGGGCAGGGGTTTAAAAAAAAACAAAACACACACACTCAGGCTGAATGAAATTCATTTATTTATGCTCTTAAAGTATCCAAATACCCGCTAGAAGTACTGTCAGCTTTTTGTTTGAGTCCAAACTATGCCGTTTTCTGATATTCATATGACCTATAAAGAGAAAATTCATAAAAAGAGGCTCGATGAGGACTTGTGATCATAAACGTACGGAATGTACTACAGAGTCACTGTGGTGGCCAGCCCTGTCCTCAGGTGAGGAAAATACTGCACAAGGACAACTACGTCACAGTCCGTGTCAGCAGACAATAAAGAAGCGGCTGAATCAAATGCGACTCATTCTCTGCTCCGATTGTTATACTGGACATGACGCGTCAGACAGGTCGCAACACAGTACGGCTGTTCCGCTCGTTTGCATCATCTGGGAGGGAACAAACCTCACCTGATTTTTCAGCCTTAACCGGAGTCACATTACACCAAAGTAGGATTGCATTTGCCTGGGAGGGTGCGTGACACCAAGATCAACTACAGTACTGCTAGGAATGTCACTCACGCACAGGAACCTGTGGAGGAACAGCGCATCAAAGTGATAAAAGCAGGCAGAAGTCCGTGCAGCCGGGCCAAACTCAAGCTCACCTGGACGGGTCCAACTAGACCAGACATCTTTTTCATTAAATACCATGTCAGGAAAAGAAAAAAATAATCTGTACAGTAGTGTTTGTCTTGACTAAATTTAATAATAGCAAAACTACTCGTGTCTGACTTACCCAGAGTGTCTGGCCTGCGCTCCAATGGAAGGACAGACACATTAAGAAATATAAAAAATCGTAGTGTGCTGGATTAGACTTTTCCAGAAGAAAACATCTCCTTCAAGTGTGTTCCTAATTTTACCTTTAGGGTACACTACTAAACCGTACTGCAGTATTTTGCATACCTTGAAAAAAATATAACTGTTACATGTATTTCATTTCATATATTCTACTAAATGTAATACATATGACAGTTTCAGCTGCTGATCAGGAGGACCAAACTGCCCTGCGTTTGGCTCCACCTCGTGGCCATGTACGGGATTACAACTCCGCACACGTCAGTGTGAAAGCAGAGTGTGGGTGCCCCGTGTTAGACCCATGATTGTGCCCTATAGCTCACTGCATACTTTAAAATATGCTGCGGGTATCGTGACAAAAGGTAGACAAGCATCACTTCCCACACGGACCATGCAGACAACAACAGTTACTGCACAGCCAATGATCCCTCAAAGGGATCTGACCCAGAAAGAGAATAATAAAAGGACCTATCTATGAATCATAATGATTTAACTTTTGTTTTAAAGTACGTTAATGAGGTTTTTATAAACATCTCACCCTAGTCCTCTTGACTGGTTTTAAACAGTTTGTGTCAGTCAGTTGCAAAAGCTGCTGTGACAGGTCAACTCTGCCCCCCCCCGGAAGCTGATTGGACGTTGTATCCTGCTGGCATTAAAGCTCCGCCTTTGCCCAGGTCACATGGTGTTCCACCACCTCTTCCGGTCACAAAAGTAAACAGTTTTGGATGGGAGGGTGGGTTTCCTGCAATGATCCATCCAAGCACCAGTCCTACATGGTGACTGCAGCAGCCGGAGAGGTGGGGGGGTGCTTTGGGGGGGCTAGTTCCAGCAGAGCCTGCACTGTGCCTGCTACCTGAGGCAGCCCACTCTCTTCCAGAATGTGCAGGGGCAGGCAGAGTGAGGCCGGATGGGAAGCGGACATGTCCAAGGCCGTGGGCGTGGTGGGGGGTGGGAGGGATGAAACAGACATATCAGTGGATGGAATGGAAACAAGATCATAACAAAATGAAAATACCAACAAAAAACAAGAATACAAAATAAATTCAATATGGTAGGTGTTACAGAAGTGGGGGGGGGCATTCTGAGTGGGAGATGGAGAGCAGGATGGATGGAGAGAATTCAGCCAATCAGGTTCCACAACAGGCGGGCAGCACTGCAGCATGACGGGTTACACGGCATGCGAGTGTGTGCGTTCAGCAAAGCAAGACATCGAGACAAACAGTCTGACTTTTATTAGGAAAGTGTGTAACTGTAACAAGCATGTCAGTCAATGAACCAAGAAATTAAGTGCACTGCTGGGAGACAGGAGGTAGAGTCTAAATCAGGGCCATTTCTCTGTTCCTGAGCACCTGAGGGCATCCGGGTGATTTTTTAAATAAAGTAAAGGTGTACGCCCATAACCAATGGTGGGGCTAGATGCTGATTACTGCTCTTCACTGTGTTTGGGATGTTACAGACCTAGCTGTGCTTGGCTGGACAAAGGCACACTGAAACGTCACTGATCTCAGGCACAAAGGAGACATGTCTTTTTCTGACAGTCATTTTCTCACGTCCCCTGCTCCCACATAAATTTCACAGAAGACGTACCAGATGAGTGCACACCAATTTGTGGGCGTCTTTGGAGAAACAGTACCGTGCCAGAGAATGCGAATGGCCACGCACAGCTAGCCTGGGTGTAGCAGTTCAGAGACAAGGCAGCAGGTGGCAGTAGAGAGCACACAGCACTGACATGACGGACAGGTAGAAAAGTGCAAAGCCTGCCAGGTGTGCTGGCGGAGCAGACCGAAGTGGGGGACCCAGTGAGAGCAAGGCCTTCACTGTGGCATACACGCCCACCCCCTGTGCTCCCAAAACATCCCCCACGGAACACAGGTGCTCCTTCCACAGGTAGGTATGAGATTTATGACGAGGGTGCAGGGAGAGCGGAAAGTGGAAAGAGTAAAAAAAAAAAAGTGGGTGGTTAGAGAAAAGAGAAAAAGGGAAGAGAAGAACAGGCCCATTAGCAGCAGAACATGGCTGTTAGCTGTATGAGCTACAGGTCACCTGACCAGGGCTGATAGCAGCCTCACCTGCGGGACACCCATCCTGCGGCAAGCCTCCAGGAAGTTCTCCACGTTCCGCCGGCACTTAGCCATGGTCAGTTTGGGCTGTGAACCGAGAGTGCCGGCATGTTGAGATGGGGTGTGTGCACACACTCGCACACAGACACCCAGACACAGGCCACTCACCACAGCAGGCGAAGGCACGTGAATGCTGGGCACGGATCGCGGCCGCACATGATTGGCCAGATGGCACAGCACGACCCCGTCAGTCAAGGCGGCGCCCAGGTCGTTCGGTAGCGACACCTTGAGGCGAGTCTCGATATTCTGTGGGTTACAGTACCAGGGTCAAACAGAGGTGAGCGAGATTGCAGAGCTGGCGTGTTACAGTGGCAGAGTGCCGGTCTTGCCTTGCGTAGCTGCTCCACCAACTCCAGTTCTTCTCCTACAGGACCGGAGGGCGACTGTGGGACGGGCTCCAGCAACTGAGCAGCTCCCTGATCTAATGGGGGGAGGGAGCCAAGTAGGTGGGCGTCACACAATGAGCCTGCTGCGGGCCTGCAGGAGAGCGAGGCAGCTCGCTCAGCACTCACCTCTCCTCCGCTCCTCTCTCTGGCTCAGGCGGAACAGGAAGCTCTCAGGCCGGGAGGTAGGGCCTCGGTGTGAGGGCAGGGCCAGAGGGCCCCGATGGGAGGGTGAGGTGACAGGGCCAGCATAGGAGGACGACTGGTAAGCTGGGGGGATAGGGCAGAAATATTAACGCCTCCCTTGTGATTAAAAATATAACAAGGTGTTACGGGGTCAGAGGTCATGCTTACCTGGAGGAGACAGAGGGGACCGATCTTCACCCAGCTAATGAGAAGCAGGAGGGGGAACAAGGGGAAATTGGGGAACAAAATTAATGAAACAACATGATGGGAAAGAGGCGTGGCTAGCAGGGGATGGTGACTGCTGGGGAGGGCAGCCAGCAGAAAGCAAACTGGGGGCATCAGGCGGGGGCCCAGATGGCTCAGGGCCTCTTACCACGAAAAGCGCAGAGTCGTCTGTGTGCGTGGAGCGCCGGGAGGGACACGTGTTCTGCGGGAGATGGGGAATGAGCACACGTGTGAGCCGAGAGAACACGCCTGACTGTGGGGGTGAAGATCAGGGGGAAGGGGGGGGCGGCTCACCTCATAGTCTGTGGGGCTCGACTTGCTGGGACTCTGTACTGCTTTGTGCTAGGGAGGGAAACAGATCAGTGATGAACTTGTGCCCCTGCGAAAGCCGACCAGCCCAAGTTCTCCCATCGCAACTTAGCGTCCACACAGACATTGCTGACCTTGATGTAGCTCAACGGCGTCTCCCTCTGTGCACAGCGGCCTTTCTGTCTCTCCTCCTCGTAGCGCTGGGCGGCCAGCTGGGCTTCCCTCCTCACACGCTCCACGGTGACCCCTGACATCGCAGCATCGCATGCGCCCGTCTGCAACGCAATGAGGACAGCGACACGCCTCAGACCGGTGGCACATGGGGGCAGGATGACGGGTCCAGTGATGCATACGAACAGCTCAGGGGAACACTGACCTCCCGGGTGATGCGCCGCTCAATGTAGGCCATGAACTGTGAGCTCAGGCTGAGGGACCCCCGATGACCAGGCTCCTCCTCCTCCCCCCCACAGCTGTCAATGTAGTCTATCTGCTCTAGCTCAGACTCCACTGCGAATGAACCAGAGGGGAGTATGAGGGAGGGAGGGAGGGAGGGAGGGAGAGGGCAGATAGAGGAGAGGCACTCACGAGAGCCGTTAGTCACTGGGGGTCCGCAGCGGCCCTCCTCCCTCTCCCGCTCTCTCCGATGACGCTGCTGTTTGGTGATCTCGGCTACGCGCAGGGGCAGGTCGGCCAGCTCCTCTGCAGGCTAGGGAGGAGGGTGATACAGAGTGAGAACACACTCCAGCAGTGGGGGGGAAGTGCCACAGCAGCACGTGCAGTGTGGCTCTTCCTTATGAGAGTTTTACTTACACAAAAATGTTGTGAGAGCAGGGGCAAAATGATTGATCTCTCTGAACCAATCAGATTGTAGAAGAGGTGGGCCCAAGCGACTAGAGGAAGTAGGACCATGGCAACTGATTGGTTGGTCCCATTTCCTCTTGTGGCTTGGACCAACCTCATGTACAATGTGATTGGTAATCTCTCTGAACCATTAATTTTTCCTTCTGCCCTTACAACATTTTTGTGCAAGTAAAACTCCCATGAGCGTGGCTCTTACCTCATTACCGGACCACCGCCTGTAGCCGCTGTCCACGCTGTTAAAGCCGGAGTCCAGGGCCCCGTACGGCCGGCCGGAGAAGAGCTCCTCAGCACTGCGAGGAAAAACTGGCAGTGAGTCGCGGCACGAGCAGACAACATCAACTGATAACAGATAAGGAGAAGAGCTAGGTGGGGGCTGAGGCCGGCTGCTGAAAGTATTAGATGTGATAAACAAAGGGAAAGAGTTTAGGCCACCACTCAGATTTACACACTGCCAATGAGACGCTCCCCTCAGTAAGGTAAAGACCTGTAATACAGTGCGAGTCTCAGGCAGTCAAAGGCAATATTTAAATAGTCGTCATGCTGGTGTAAAACTACGAAGCGGTATTCTTCTAGCATCCAACAAAATATCAGTGACTTTTTAGAGAGCATAAGAAATTCCTGTCGGTTTTTATTGTTTTGCTCTTAATTTGCATATTTTCTGATGTTACATTGTATTTTTTTGTTCCAAGCAAATACACACTTACTACCTAGATAAATAACGTACACTTTTTTTTGACAGCCTAAGACTTTCACAAAGTACTGTATGCAGTAATCAATCACCGAGCCGCAAGTATCAGTCTCATTAGAGCGAGGAGCCTCACCAAGAGCCAAAGGGCAGCGTCCTCCTCTCATATTCTGGAAGCTCTGGTGCTGTCTTACATGCCTCCATGTTCAGGTATTTGAAGATATGGATCTTGCCCTTCATGCAGATCTGAGACACAAAGAAACAGGAAGCTCGCCACGGCAGCACAGTGACACGGCAGCACAGTGACACGCCCCCAGGCCCGGCTGGTGAAGGGCCTTAGTCTCACCTGCGCCGGTGGGCTCTGCAGGGGGTTGTTGTCCAGCGCAATGCTTTGCAGGTGACGCAGGTTGCGGTAGCACACAGGGATGGTCGTCACCTTGTTACACGACAGGTCCAGGCGCACCAGCGGCAGCTCTGCTAGCTCTGTGTGCAAGGACATCACGACCGGTATTGGGGGTGGGGTCAGGACAGGCAGAGGGGAAGGGCCACAATAGGATGGGCAGGGTCAGGACAGGCAGAGGAGCAGGACCACAACAGAGGGTGGGCGGAGTCAGGACAGGCAGCTGGGCAGGGCCACAGCAGAGGGTGGGCGGAGTCAGGGCTAAAAGTCCCTGTCAGGTGGTACCTGGCGGCAGCCGCACTAGGTGGTTCCTCCGAATATTGAGGTCCCGAAGAGCTTCCAGCTGGCCAATCTGCGGTGGCAGCACCTGGATCTCATTGCAGCTAACATCCTGGGAGGAGCATCACCACATCATTAAAACAATAGGTAAAAGATAAAAGATAAGGCAACATGTAAAGTCCACACTCCTGCATATGTGAAGGACATCGCGAGCCACGCAGCATGGTAGCTCACCAGCTCCGTCAGCTGCCGCAGCTGGCCCAGCTCCTCGGGGAGAGACAGCAGCTTGTTGTTGCAGGCTATCAGAACTTTGAGGGGAAGGCTACAGATGGGCCCGGGCAGCGTGGACAGCTGGTTCCGGCTGGCAGGAGCGATAAGAGACACACACTCAGATGCAAGTGACCGAGAAAATACTGACTGTGCCAGTGCCCAGTTGCCGTGTGTCTGCATCTCTTGGTGCGTTCATCACCTGATGTTGAGGTGCGTCAGTGCCTGCAGGTTCACCAGGCTCTCTGGCAGTGAGCGCAGGCAGTTCTGGTAGAGGTTCAGGCTCTCCAGAGAGACCAGCGTACACACCTCCACTGGGAGTTCGGGAAGCCGATTCCGGGACAGGTCTGCACTCGCACAGGGAGGAGGACAAGCGAGGATCACAAACTGGAAAGCCCACGTATCTAGTGACATGGCCGTTTAGAAATAAAGTGCTATTAAGCTCCCCCTCGAGAAAACACACACACACGCCTACATAAGGACGGCATATACACCACAATGGCTGCCAATGACTTACTGTACAAGTCAGTCACCACCCCACCGGGGCAGGTGTGCAGAGCTCAGTGTGAAGACTGAGGCTCCACTGCAGGATGCCATCATCATGCTGTAATGTGTCACATAATGTGCTGTGCAACGCACAACATGGCATGTGAACCGTCACATACAGGTGCAATAGGACTTATCCAAGGCACAGCAGGGAGTAATCAGCTATGACAGCTGCCGTTTAGCCTTCACCCCCCACCCCCGTGCCAAAGAGACACACGTCCCTCAGGTTCTGCAAGCGGCTCGTGAAGTACAGGGTATAGAGCGGCAGGTGTCTGGTTCTTCTGGGAAGACCCAGCTGTCCAGACCACAGTGGCTGCCGAAGCCTCAGATGCCTCTCGTACTCTGCAGCTGTGATATGGGGTCAGGGATACAGGAAGCCTGAGCTCAAAGCCATCGACTTCCTCACCAATGACATACAGGCAGCGTGCCTAGAGGCAGGACCTTGGCTGGGGGTGGGGGGCACAACACTTCAAGCATTTTTCTCATTTATCCAGCACAATCTAATCGAACAAGATCTACTGGAGGATTGCTGGGCATGCACTAACTCCTTCCAGTGCACAGACTGCTATGGAGCCTTAAAACAGAGATAGTTACACAAATTCAGACCTACAGCCAGCAGAAGCACATTCAAGAAGAGAAGATTGATGCCCCTCAGTCACACAGGGGAGGATATATACCTTTGTGTTCAATGGATGGACCTCCCCACAGCACAAACCACACAGTCTTCCTTAAGCCCTGTACATTCCTGACACACCAATCTGCCTAAGCCCTACCCCTTGTCCCCTGCTCCTCCTCCCCCCCCCCAGCTGCCTGTCACACTAGCAATTAGCTTAACCACAACTTCTTAAACTCATCATTACCTTCATCTGACACCGTGAACATACAGTCATATCTCCCCCTGTGCTGCCTTATTCGCCTTTCTGGGGTCTCTCCCCAGTTCTCTACCCCTTAATATGATGTCCATGATAACATCTTGCCTGTTATGCTCTCTCTCTCTCCCCCACCCGCCAGCACAGCCTCCCTTTCTGACAGTCCATTTGCCAATTTCATCTCTGCCTCTTTTCCTTCCTCCGAATGACCTCCACATTTTCTAACTTTGCCTTCCCTGGACCCGTAAGGGGACGGTCCATTCCATGTTTCTACGAGGGTCCTCTAACCCCAACACTCACGGATCAGCTGCTCAGTGAAGATGTAGCTCACACAATAAATAGCATATGAAAAGGGGCATGGATCATCATGACTTTCTTAAGTACTCAGAAATTAGTTTAGAAAGGATGACAATTCGAATAACACTCAGTGAAAGTATCTAATGAAATAAACGAACCCAGAGAATAGCAGCACAAACCATTACAATGCCACCAAAAACATGCATTTCGTACGGACGTCAGTGTACAGTCAATTGCATCTTCCTCTTACTCTTGTACGTATGAGCCCAGCTGGCTCTCAGCTTCAACTATATACAGAAATCAGCTTGGGTGACGGGTTTATGATGAGCGTGTCGCAACCGCGACAATGAATGTGTGAGCGTTTGAAATAGAGAGGGAGGAGAGACCGCGAAGGGAGCAGGAATGCACGACAGCCCAGCCCTTATCTTCCTAAGATCGGCCATCATCTCCACAACAAAGAGGAACAGCACACCATAAAAAAACCTCAAACCGAAACCGGCTGAGGTGTACGGGGTCGGCCGCGGCCGGGTAGCTTGCTGGTGTGGAGCCGTGAAGCCGTTTTAATCAGCACGCCTCGCTGTCCCCGACTTAGGCGGACGTTTCCCGCGGTATTTATACGCGACACCAGGGGCACTGCCGCATGCTGCTACTTCAACGACAAGCGTAGGGTTTCTCCGGACAGGAACACGGATTTCTCGCCCCCTAACACAGACCCCAGTCACGGGCCTCGTACTTCCAGGTGAAGCCTGGCAGCCTCCCAGAAGGGCCTCCTTCCCTAACACGTAAACAGCTGTGCCTCACACGCCCCTGTTTATTCCCGGTCGCTCCATGGTCCAGTAGAGTCCCCTCCTTTTCCCGGGATCGCCCTGACTACACGACGCCCCTTTCCCGGCCCCGCTCACCGGCTCGCGTCGTGTCCGTAAGGTCGTGGTTTGAAGCGCTCTTCGGGAACTCCTTCAGTTTCCTGCCGCTGAGGTTAAGGTAGCCGTTAGCCGCCGCTTCCTCCAAGGCCCTGTCCAGAGACCGGTTCCAAGAGGTGACGCCCGCCCCTATTCCATTACCGGGCGCACCGGCCGCTCCGGCGCCGACTGGGAAAGCGGGTCCGGGACTGTCTGCAGACAGTAACAACGCAGCCGCCATTACAGCTAACTCCCACCGTCTTGGTCCTAGGCGTAGTGGACCGACCAGCTACGCGCATGCGCAGCCAGCGAAGGCTGCTCGCAATGACAGGCAGGGGAGAGGCCGGACGGAAACTGAGCGTGCGCAGTGCGGAAGGGTGACGCCAGTCGGCAAAACAAACCGAGCGCGTGCCATGTCATGACGTTGTGATTTATTATTGAATCTGAAGAAGATCAATGCTTGAACAAATGGAGACGCGTAGGATGGCCAGACGTAATAAATTACACGATTTATAATCAAAGCCAATAATATCCTTGCGACAGCTTTATAATTTTAAATGTTTGGTATTCACAACAGGAATTGTTAGCATTTGTATACTGAATTTTGTTTATGACAATATTTGTAACGTTTCTCAATAGGAGATGAAAATGAAGGCTTTTGACAGCGTTTCATCATTTAAAAATTGTTATTTTAAAGATCTAATTGTCTATGAAACTCATGGAAGTCATCCATCCACTACAGGCAGCATAAGATACTACATACTGTACATTACATTACATTCATGGAAGTTATATAAGCACAGTACACTATGTGCAGGCAGGAGTGCCAAGGCAGGTATTCAGATACCAGTGGTGCTCTGTGGGTGGCACGGTGGTTAGCACTCCACGTGTGTGGAGTTTTCATGTTCTCTCTGTGTGGTTTCTTCCAGGTACTCTTATTTCCCCCCCACAGTCCTAAAACATACTAATGTGAACTGGAGTTGCTAAGTTGCCCATAGGTGTAAATGTGCCTTGCAATGCATTGACACACCGTCCTAGGTTGTTCCCTATCTTGCACCCATAGCTTCAGAAATAGGCTCCAGATCCTCCATAACCCTGAATAGGATGCTGCAGTGTGTCAGGGCTTGCAGTTTCTCCAACTGTGACTGCAGGTAGTTCACTAGGTGTAGTGTTTCCCAACCCAGTCCTCAGGGAACCCCGGACAGTCCACATTTTTGCTTCCTCCCAGTTCTCAGCCAATCAGGAACACCGAATACCTGGTACAGGTGCCCAGGGTTCCCCAAGGACAGGGTTGGGAAACACTGCACTACGTCAAGAAGGATTATTCATTATATGGTGCTGATAATTTTTGGGGCTCCAGTACTGATGGTTCTTGGTGCTACGTATTGAGCAAACAACACAGAGTTATACATGACCAGATTCTTTGTGCACAAACTGGAGCATAATATTCTGACATAGAAATGACATGATTCCAGATGAGGGTTCACACACTTCCCTGAGAAGTATGTGCAGGATCCGACTCTTTTTAAAATTGTTTTTATGTCTTACTAGTTCAATAAATTATGTGCTTAATTATGCATGTTTTGAAAAAATACTATTTGAATTTAGACTTTAGAAAAGCTGTTTTGAGCTCTGGAATGTGTTGATTCGGATTCCTTGGTTTTACCACGATAAAGATACTGGGCCCAACCTGTGATTTGGGAGAATGAAAATAGTAACTACAGAGACCATCTTTGCTGACAGAGTCTAAATGCACGTATTCTTTTCTTTTCATCACAGCTTTATGTACCTACATTATGTTAGTATGATGCCGACCAGGATAAACAGTTGAAGAATGGATGATTTCCACATATATATCATCTATATATTATGTATTCTCTGTAAATTTCGACAAAATAATATATCCCAGGTATATATACGGTGACATCATAACCATAGGTCACTCCAGGTCACCACTACTAAAATGTGCAAATGTATAGCAAAATACAACAAACACAGTTAGACGCTGAAGTTCATCAACAGCTAGTAGGCTCCTTATAAAAACTCGAAGTCCCACAATGCTGTGCACACGGTAATGCGTCAAACCGCGTGGCCGAAGAGCTCATGCGCGTTCCTTGACGGGGCCGGTGTATCATGGCGACGTACGTGGATATTCTTAAGAGCGAGTTTCCAGAAATTGACACCGAAGTCTTCGATTATATCACAGGTGAGAAGGACATCGGTTTCTTCCACGCGTCTAAAACAAAGTAAATAGTATACGATTAATTCAGCATGTTATATTTGAAGGCTAGATAACGAAAAGGAGCAGTTTGAATGGCAGAAGCGACCAGTCATTGCTCAAGACAACGGGGTTGGAAGGGGAAGCGTAATTTACAGTTGCCCTATTAGCGTTTTAAAAGTAACATTTTTAAATATTTTTTATAGATTGATCCGTAATGAGTTCTAGTGGATTTCTTGCGTTTTATTAAGTATACTGGAGAGTTCACTTTACGGTGTATGGCCCGTTTGCCTGGATGGGATATGATGCCCCCTTCAGGTCAGGAATGAGAGACTGCCCCTTAATTAAACTCCCCACGCGCTAACATTTAGTGTCTGTGTGTTTCCGTGCGCTAGGTGTATTGAACTGCGGAGGATCTGATTTTGAGGATGGAGAGGAGGTGTTTGACGCGATTGGAGGAGTCCTACAGGAAGTGTCGGGGGACTGTAAGAATGAAGAGGACATTCGAGATATCTGTCTGCAGATGTTCAACACACTGAAGCTGTGAGTACCCACCAGGGCTTAGATTGGCCAGCATGTTGAACAGGGTGGTCTTGCCCAAACTGTTCTGGCCAGTCACCTCCCTTCTCTTCACACTGCCTTCTCCTACCACATCAGTAACAGCCCCAGCTTTTATATTTCTCTGCAGTAATAGCTGCCATCAGGTACAGAGGCAAGTCCTCTTGGATGCCCCCGTCCAGCTGTCCCAGATCTCCGCAGAGTGCGGTAAGGCCCAGTGTAGTTCTGCTTGCTTTCTCAGGCCCCCTAAATTCTTCTGAAATCCCCACTTTCTATTCCTTGTCTTCTTTTTTTGGGCTGTGTATTTTTACATTTTTGATTTAAACCTGTAAATTTCATACACTCTTTTTGCTGGTGCCTCTCTCCTCAGAGAGTGCTGCCAGTGATGCCCAGGGGATCTGGATGGTGAAGCGCGGTCAGAACACGGTGAGGCATCCTCCCCTTTCGTGCACTGAAGTGTAATGGGGAGCTGTGTAACCAGGTTTCTGCTTCCGCGGCAGACCGTGGACGCCAAGAAGCTGGAGAAGGCAGAGGCTAAGTTGAGGGCCAAGCATGAGAGGAGGAACGAGCGCGATGCCCAGAAAACTACAGCCCCACTGTGAGTTCCTGTCCTCCATAGCCTGACCCTCACCTTCTGCCTTTTATTTTTTTCCTGACTGGCCTGTGGTTATGGCTGTTTTTGCATCAGGGTACTGGACGAGGCATCGGCCAGCCAGGCCAGCAGTAAGAAGGACAACCGCGTGGACCAGTCGGGGAAGAATCGGAGCTATGACATTCGCATTGAGAACTTTGACGTGTCATTTGGGGAGCGGTGAGCACAAAGGGCCCAAGGCAGGGATGGGTACAAGTCACTCCTTGGCGAGTCAAAGTCAAGTCTTGAGTCAAAATATTACAAGTCATGTGCCCTCAAATCCAATTTGAGTCCAAGTCTTTCCATCTTTTTCTTTCAAGTCACAAGTCATCAAATTTGTGACTCAAATCCAAGTCAAGTTGTGAGTCATGTAACTTGAGTCCCTACCTATGTCAGATTTTTTTTTCCTTTAGTGATTAAAAAAACCCACCACAGTACAGGTTAAGTCCTTAACATATCTCATAGGCAGAGATATGTTGAAAAGAGAATCTCCACTCTGTTACGGTTGTCCTTACACAGTTTTTACGTCTATTTATATGATGCATAGTGATACATCTATGCAACAAACTGTCTCCAGAGATCTTGCATTCAGCCAAATGAAAATGCAGACAGCAGAGAATCAATATACACTGAAATTATAAAATTAGCGTTATGGTATCCTGAGGGGGACTACAGTCGTCCCTCGCCACTTTGCGCTTCGACTTTTGCGGCTTCACTGTATCGCGGTTTTTCAAATGTATTCATTTGCGTTAAAATATTTTCAAATTGCATTTTAATATTTACGGAAAGCACGTTACATGAAAACATGAAAGTGAAAGTCAAATAAACCTGCAAGATTAAACGGTTAAAAAGTTAACGGTGGCGGCTCCCTGCTTCCTCTTCCACTCGAGCTCCAGGCTTCGCGGCAGGTCGGCTTACCTTCAATTGGTATGTGCAGTATATAATATCCACTCTGGACGGAGTCTGGAAATGCTAATTAAAAATAACGGGGCTATATATGCACTGATTTTTGGTATTTTTAATTTAAACCACCCTTTTTCTATCCGTGAATGTTTTTGCTGGGATCCACGATTCTAATAAATGTAGTTTATCTGCAACAAAAAATAGCAGTAATTGAATGTACAATAATAATATGATATTTGTAATGTCTAATATGTCATGTTTTCTTTTTTGTCATATATTGGGTAATACGAGTGTAATGGTGACTAAAGGGTGTTATTTCATGTCTAGAGGGCTCTAATAATGTAAATACTGTATTTAGAAGGCTGTAAACAGGTTTTCTATGCTCTTAACTACGAAAATATTTGATTTATAAAGAATCCTACTTTGCGGAAGTTCACTTATCATGGTAGAGTCTGGAACTTGTTAACCGCGATAAACGAGGGCCGACTGTATGACCACAAGTGTTCTTGAGTCATCGGGTCCAAGTCTCGAGTCATTACCCTCAAGTCCAAGTCGAGTCCAAGTCTTTCCATCAGTTTTGTGACCTGAGTCTGAGTCAGTGACACAGGTCCCCACCTCTGACCCAAGGGGCACGGTATGTATTGAGCCTAACTGGTTGCGGGTGTAATTTACTGAGACTCTGTGCCGCAGGTCCCTGCTGCAGGGGGCGGAGCTGTTGCTGGCCAGTGGCCGCCGGTATGGCCTGATTGGCCGGAACGGCTTGGGCAAGACCACACTGCTGAAAATGCTGGCCAGTAGGAACCTGCGTGTGCCCGCACATTTGTCCATCCTGCATGTGGAGCAGGAGGTGGCGGGTGACGACACCACAGCCCTACAGAGTGTGCTGGAGAGTGACAGCGTGCGTGAGGAGCTGCTGGCCGAGGAGCGGCAGCTCAACGCTCGCATCGCCGGCGGCACGTGAGTCTGCCGCCTCTAGGAACGTTACCTCGTGCAAAATTAGCCTGAAGATGCAGGTGGCTGGTTGACTGATGGGAGCAAATGGGGGTGACCGTGGAGTGCCTTTTGGGCACTAGAGGGCACAAGATGCACTCATCTAATGGGTCCTGTGTCTGTAATTTGTTTTCCCTGTCCACCATGGCCATCCCCCTTCTCACTTTATCCCTAAACAAGTCTGTCCTGCACCTAAAAGGCAGAACGATGATTGAGATGTGCTTGCTTTCTTCTGCGTTTGTGTCCCAGGGCCGACAGCCAGGACAGCATCCGACTATCAGAGGTATATGCTAAACTCCTGGAGATCGAGGCTGACAAGGCCCCGGCCAGGTAACTGCCTATTGCATTCCTCTGTAAAGTCTGTAATGAGTAATAAGTGTGTAATGAGTAATAAATACCTTTTATTTAATAGGTCTGTAATGAGTAACATTGAACAAATGCAGCTGAATATTCTTTTAGCAGCTGGACATCAGGCCAGCCCCCCGCACGCATGACTCATCCTTCCTCTTCTGTTTTAGAGCCTCCGTTATCTTGGCAGGCTTGGGCTTTTCTCCCAGAATGCAGCAGCAGACGACAAAGTGAGTGCTCCTCCTTGTGACTGAAGTGTTGACATGTGGGTATTCTGATACGTCGGAGTGAATAATGGGTGCATTCCCTCTCCGCAGGGAATTTTCTGGAGGCTGGAGGATGAGGCTGGCACTGGCCAGGGCACTGTTTGCCCGGTGAGTTTCTCTTCGTCTGTATTCCTGTTTTCCCCTTCAGTCTGATCCCTCTCTTTTTTTTTTGATTTTGTACATTCACCCCTCCATTGTTTCCCTGTTTTTCAGGCCTGATCTTTTGCTACTTGATGGTAAGTAGACCTCCAGTGTTATTGTGAGGAGAATTGGATGATAGGATTGAATAGGATTGACCCAAACACCGACATACTAGTGTTATAACTAATAGTATTACTGCTACTCATTAGTGTTTGCGTTAAATATTTTTCTCACAGTCCCATAGCAGGGCTGGGAATGTTCTGCTGTCGTGAAATCTGAGGGTGTGTCCGAGATTGCATACTTGTTTGCTAAGTAGTAGGCAAAATATGTGAAATAAGCAGTATGTCCAAATCTTTAGTATGGATGAGACGGTAGGTGAACTGTACCCAGATTTCCTGCTGCATTCTGTGCAATTCTGAATTGTGCAAATGATGGACTCTATGCTAATCTGCATGTGGACGTTAAGTCTATTGTAGTGGCAAAGAACATTGTTTGCTCCAAAAGTTTTGTCAATATGGCAGTGGAAGTGCCACCACTGTACAAATTTAAGTAGAACACAATACACGGTAATATAAGTTGACTCGAATATGTAATTTTTTTTTTCATTGATAGATTTTTAACTTTTGCTGAGGTCAAGCTATGCTATTGGTAAACATCCATGTCAAGCAATATGAAAGATGGCGACTGCAGTGATCCTGACTGCATGCATATTCACATGCATTGATAAATGTACTGCATTAATGGCTGAATAGCAGGCTTCTATTCAGTACGTATTTTGTAAGGATGTGATTTTGGACGCACCCTGAGACTGCCCTTCACTGCTATATATCACTGTCATGCTTTCTGACTCTGGTCTGCTCTCCATCAGAACCCACCAACATGCTGGATGTCCGGGCTATTCTCTGGCTGGAAAACTATCTGCAGGTCTGCCTCCTGCATTTAGACATGCACGCGCGCCGGTCCTCCCCCTTGTATTCCAGGAGCTCACCTCCTCATCTCTCTTATGCAGACGTGGCAGTCCACTATTCTTGTGGTTTCCCATGACCGGAACTTCCTGAATGCCGTGGTTACTGACATCGTCCACCTGCACTCCCAGCGGCTGGAGAGTTACCGTGGCAACTATGAGAACTTTGTCAAAACCAAGGAGGACCGATTGAAGAACCAGCAAAGGGAATATGAGGCCCAGCTCCAGTACAGAGAGCATATCCAGGTAACACTGCATAGGTTATGGGTTCAAATCCCAGGGAGCCAAACATAAATTGTAACCGTTTCCTCTGCAATAAGTCTTTTTGAATTTAAATGTCAGATAAATGAACAAAAATGTAATATTTACACATTTAGACATAGTGACCCACTTCCAGGTGTGTTGTGTGTTTGTATATGTACAGAAACACTAGAAAACCTGTACTATAAAAATAAAGGCAAAAAGTACAAAGAATAGTCACATATCCCACCTAACTCTAAGGAACATAAACAGATTAATATATGCAGATGAGAGCAAAGCTTGGGAGTGTTGCATAAAGCCTTATTTTGGGATTATGGTCCTTGCTCAACCCTGATATGGTTACTTGCTCAGCTATGGGATTCGAACTGGCAACCCTCTGAACACAGAGCCAGCCGAGCCACACATTGCCCATTAGGGTCAAGTAGCGATGGCCAAAATGATGCTTTGTGAGCCATTTGCTATATTTTCTGACCCCACTAGATGGTGCTCTTGGTTTACTTTGGGGCATACCTTGAGCCCTTTTTTGAACAGAGAGTACCATCTAGTGGAGTCAGAAAATACAGCAAATGGTTCATGAAGTTTTTTTTTACCTATTACTGCAGTCAGGTGCAAGCACACCACACACAAACAAAAAACTACAGGTAACAAAGCTTTGTGTGCCCATCTCGCAGGTGTTCATTGACCGCTTCAGGTACAACGCTAACAGAGCTGCACAGGTGCAGAGCAAGCTGAAACTTCTGGAAAAGCTGTGAGTCTCCTGTCGGTCCGTTGTCCGGTCTGTTCATCTTTGGGATATTTCAACTTCATCTGTGTCCTGCACGTTTGCTGATGTTTTTTTGGCACCTTACAGCCCTGAACTGAAGCCAATTGAGAAGGATTCGGAGGTGGTTTTACGGTTAGTGTCTCTACATGCCGCGCTCTGAGCCAGAATTTTCCAACATATTCCCATGTGAGCACCAAGATGGTTTAATCTTATGCTTCTTCCAAACCATCTATAGCACTGCCATTGCACATACAGCAGACCTATTCAAAAAGCTTTTGTGTGTGATTATGGAGTTTTACAGCCAGGGAATATCAATGCTGGGGTGTGAGAGCTCTCTGAATCGTGTCACATGAGCATACGCGGGTTACGATTTACGATTATACATCTAATCAGCCTGTCAGAATGGGAAGAAAGGTGACATATGACAACCAGGATGGCCCTGGGTATGAGAACCGATATCCATGGAAGATACTGGAACTTCATAATGTTCTTTTCTAAAGCCGGAGCGGTGTGTGTATTGCTGCAGGTTCCCGGATAACTTTGAGAAGCTGTCTCCCCCGATTCTGCAGCTGGATGAAGTGGAGTTCTACTATAACCCTGATCAACGTCTTTTCTCCAGGCTGAGCGTGTCAGCTGACCTGGAGTCCCGCATCTGCGTGGTGTGTACCGCTAATGCTAATGCTGCCACTACATTGCAAAACCAGGAAGCATCACAGCATCATGAGCTGTGCTCTCTGCACAATGTCACCCCCTACAGGTCGGTGAGAATGGTACAGGGAAATCCACCATGCTGAAGCTGCTGTTAGGGGACCTGACACCTATCAGCGGCATCCGACACGCCCACAGGTGAGTGCGGGGCCTGGTCGGACCTCAACCTGTGCCTCCCTATGGTCATAGGGGTGAGTCAAGATGGGGCTTTCATCTCACAGGAACCTGAAGATTGGCTACTTCAGTCAGCACCACGTGGACCAGCTGGATCTCAACGTGTGCTCCATAGAGCTTCTGGCCAATAAGTTCCCAGGTACAACCCCTCCCCCCCAATCTGCATGTGGAATCGGACCCTGACCTTCCTGTGAAACGTGCTGTAGGGCGGTGTGTTGCTCTACGGGTTAGGATCATCAGTCATCAGTTAAAATCCCAAAGACCTTGCTTTCTCAAGAAAAAGTAAATAGATAAAATGTAAAGGTACCTGTTGGACCCCCATGACTCCTCTTTACTTCAGGCCGACCGGAAGAAGAGTACCGCCACCAACTGGGGAGATATGGCATCACGGGCGAGCTGGCGACACGGCCCGTGGCCAGCCTGTCGGGGGGGCAGAAGAGCCGCGTGGCCTTCGCTCAGATGACCATGCCCAGGTGACCCTGCTGCTCAGGCATCACTAGACGATCTCAGACTCATACACCGACATACTTATTAGTCCGTGCTTGTGGTGTGTTGACTTCTATTCTTTTGTGTTTCTCAGCCCCAATTTCTACATCTTGGATGAACCTACCAATCATCTAGACATGGAGACAATTGAGGCTTTAGGGAAAGCACTCAACAAATTCAAAGTGGGCATCTCTTCTGGATGGACATCTCTGCCCCCTGCTGGTAGCTATGTGAATCTGGCATGTTGTAAATCCCATCTTCCCTTTTTCCGTTCCAGGGCGGGGTCATCTTAGTCTCCCATGATGAACGACTCATCCGCATGGTGTGTAAGGAGCTGTGGGTGTGCGAGGCAGGCACGGTCAGGCGTATCGAGGGGGGCTTCGACGAATACCGTGACATCCTGCAGGAGCAGTTCCGTAAGGAGGGTTACCTGTGAGGCCGGTGGGATTCTTTGCGCAGATGGAGTCTCCAAAATCATGCTCAACTGAACTGCTGGTCCACATGACTCCCCCACTGCCAATCAGCACCCTCTGGGGAAGACTGAACAATTTGTTTGATAGGTTCTCAGCCTCCCTGCAGTTTACCCTTTCCCAGCTCCATCCTCCAATCGCCTGAAACTGTCAGTAGCCCCGCCTCCTAAATGTGCTGATTGGACTGCAGCACAGCTGTGGGAGGGGCCAGCTCTCCCAGGAAGTTGCTGTTGGTTGCTTTGTTTTACCAGTGTGGAGGCTGCTATCTTCCTGGACGTGTGACCTGGAGCAGAGTGAGTGCTGTTTTTACCCCTCTGAGCCACCATCAGTTCACCATGAGCATGGAGGGGGGGAATCTATACACATTCATCCATATATAAAAGGTTATTATTCCACATTATGAACCCAAATCAGATCTTGCCCATTTTCGATGCTGTACCTAACTTATAAATAGCTGTTTTGAATTATTCATTACGACATGCTAATAAATGAATAAAACAGAAGTGTAGTTTGAGTTGTAGTTCATTACACTCCATAATAGTGGTGGGGGCATTTAATTATTAGCACATTGAGGGCTAAACTCTGGATTTCTTGTAAACTTTATGCACTTGGGGGGGGGGGGGCAGTCAGGTTGGTGGTGGGGACAGGAGTCCAGTGGACTTGGTTTTGGTGTTTTATTACCCATTTTTGGTGGTTGTGATTCCAGGGCCCCTCTACAA